>CM038145.1:525635323-525970301 GCA_021437245.1 Aegilops speltoides | reverse complement strand
AGGGAACACACTAAAATCCTGGAAAACAGTGAGCGAAGGCCGATCTTCATTTGAGGTAAAGAAACTTGAAGAACAACATAGCACACGTCGATAACATTTGCATAATTCAGTGAGCAATAACAGGCCTGTTTTCTTGGTGAACTTTCTGCTGCAAGTGTTGCTTGCGAATTCATTCGTTCATTGCAGCTTGAATTGGCTTGACTGAATCAGCTCCACTGTCCCTGTTAACTGAACTTAACACACACACTCACACTTGTGCTCTGGAGCCCCTGTCTTCAGTCAAACGAAGCTTTCCCTCAGGTGAAACATGCAAGACAGTCTCTGTAACTGCTCTCTCGCTATGCAGAGATACCTGAATATCATCTGGCTGATATTCACAGTAATACCTGAGAGTTACTAGCTAAGCCAGCTCTCAATCAACTGGCTGACCATTAATTACCTGTTAAACAAGGCCTAGCTAATTTATATTTGAGAAGACTTGGGGCTCGTTCAAGGTCCTACTAATTAACTAGGGGAGCCTGGAGGTCTGAACGTGATACTGACATTGACACATTGTTAAGTGGCATCAACTTGGCTGACTATGACAAGACTTGGGAACAGATCGATGTCCTAATTAAGAAACCCATCGATGGATGGACCCTCTGTTTCACCTTCACCGAATATGGAGGTGGCCACGTTAGCATTTTGTTGTCACATGGGGTTGGATTTGTAGCATTGATCTGATCAAATTAGCATATAACTAGTCATCAAACTGTGAGCTAATGGTTAAACCAGACTGGACTCACCGACATGATCTTCACCACTACTGGTCTGATTGCGCACTCCATGGACACTAAGAGCAGCAGCCATCATCTGACTCAGAAGTTTTCTACATTATACCAAAAGCAAAAACAGTCAGAAAGTAACAAAAGTAGGCGGCAAGCATAAAAATTCTTCCAGCTATGTTTCTTTTAACAAGAAAATCAAGTTCCAGCTTGATTTAACCATGTTGAGATATGATACGTAGAGTGATATATGATCAATGGAGTGAGATCTATTAATCTTCAAGTACAATCACACACATATATATATATGTGCTGACCTAGATAAACACATTCACATTGTTCATAATAGCTAGCTGGTGGCTATACTACAAAATTATTTAAACATCCAGCATGCATATAATTAAACATCCAGCTTACATAACGCAGGGCCATGGCCGAAATCGTTACAACTAAACATGTAAAATCATGCGGGAAAAAACCGTGACAACAAAATGAAAGCATGTGTAAATGTACTTGCAAGCTGTGGTGATGGGGCAGCTGGATAGCGAGGGTGGCTACCATTGAACTGAGGGCACATTGACTGCAATTGAGATATGGTTAGCAAGGTATGTAAATACATATGCCGCAGTTATACTACATTCTGAAGATCAAAACCTTAATCTGAGCCATGAAATTTTATCGATCTTTCTGAAATGCCTCACGCTCCCTCTGATTTCCCCTTGTTCGTGCAACAACTCTTGTTGAAATGCCTCGCATTTGTGCATCCACCCTTGTTAAGATGCCACACATTCCTGCTGCAGCTCCTCCCTAAACTGCTGACTTGTCGCACCAAGTCCTCCATTGCCTTGATGGGCGTACATCATCCATTGGTGTGCTGCTCAATGTTCACATTAAGCAAATGCTCCCTGGGTGTTGATGTAGCCATCACCTAACATGACAGTGATTGGATCTATAGGCTCATGTACCCAACTAAAGTTAGGACCTTGCATTGCTTCAACAACTTCTTTATATGCCTCCTGTGTTAAATTTACCGTCGGAACTCATTATGAATAGCAATATTGTAGCAAGATATTTATAAAGGAGGATAAATCTTACAAGCTTGCCTTTTGTGCTTCGGCTATAAACTGTGCCCTCTTGGTCAACCTTCCTTCCTATAGTGTAGGCTTCAATGTGAGAGAACGGCCTCTTCTCTTCCCTCTCCTGTATAGATGGCTGGTTACAAAGATGAGATAGCTTTAAAAACTAGCTACAGGACAACTTAATGTGAGCAACATACCAATTTCCTTGTGTGGCAGGTTACTGAGGCACTGCCTTTGCGGTGGGCAGGTGTTTGCATTCTCTCCTTGCACTCACTACCCTCACAAGACTCTGTTTTCCAAGCAGCGTTACAACACACTTCAATTCGGCGTTACAACACACTTCAATTCAGCAAACTTCCTCCATGCAAACTCCCTAAATGTCTAACCCCCGGAGTCAGAAGTTTTTGGATGAATTCTGTAGAAAGGGTCTGGCTATCATTATTAATTTACGATCACATTAGTGGGTCACCTTTCCTTGTAATTGATTCAACTATAGAACGAGGCAGCAGTTTTAAATTACTTTGTTCAGTAGATAGATTTTTTTTCTTTTTATTCAGAAGAAGATACACCATTACATGTTTCCAACTGTTTTAAACTGGACACCCTGTTTCCATAATTAGGACTGCATAACTAGCTAGAGTAATATACTGTTTATAAAGATACACCAAAAGCTTTGGAATGGTTAAAAAATTACCTCCATGTACTGATCCATGATCTAGTGTGATATAAATCCTGCAAGCATCTGATCGGCTTATTGTCACTTTTTCAACTTCTCTGTAATAGCCTATTACAGCCTGTACACGTGCCTCATACTCCCTCCGTAAACTAATATAAGAGCATTTAGAATACTAAAGTAGTAATCTAAACACTCTTATATTAGTTTACAGAGGGAGTACATCATATCAGTCATAAGCTTCTTGACAGAATTGTGAACCACCCTTATAATATGGTCCAAAACCATACTTGCACAAGTGTGCGACCGTCCTCACCCTTGTTTGCGTCTGGGTGTTAAAGCAACAACAACATGGGCACAATGCACCAGGAGCATCAGCCCTAGAGATCAAGGCTTGATCAACAAACAGACTAGTTCTTTCCAGCAATTTTGCGCTATAAGCGTTTTTTCCCTTATGCCCCATGTACATCCACGGATGATCTTCCGTCGCCGCCGTAATTAAATTGGAAATTGGAAATTTAAAATATGTGCATCAGCCCTGTTGGTGAAAAGTGGAAATCCATCCACTTTGGCGCATCCGATCCAGCTGTAAAATGGGAACCAACCAATCAGGTTTAGTAGAGTAAATTGCATAAAACCATCACTTTGAGGGCTAGATTTGCGAAAAACACTAGGATGCATTTTCTCTGTAGAAAACACCATATCTCGCGTAATCGTTTTGCAAAAACCACTGATCGACGGATCTGGCTCGTTTAAGTTCGTTTATGATAGATGGGTCCCACTTTTCGCTGACGTGGCATAACATTTTACCAAAAATAATGCTAGATGGGTAAAAAAGCGAAAACACCCCCAACAATTTTTCCCTGTGCCACCCAGGGTCTTCCCTGTCCAGCGCCATAGTCAGCGCCGCTGTGCTTCCGCCCTTGCACTGCCGGCCGCGCGCGCCCTTCCTGGCCGCACTCACCTCCTTGCTAGGCCGCGCGCCCGCCCCTGCCCGGCCGCGCGCCCGCCGCCCTGCTCTGCTCGTGCTCGCCGCTCTGCCTGCCGCGCCGCCGCCGCCCTGCTACACCCGTGGCATCGCCGCATTGCTTCCCCTGTCTCCTTGGATCAATCTCGAGCTCGGGAGGACGGCGGCCGTGGCGGGAATACGAGTGGGGGTGGGGGTGCGTGAGCTCCGCCGCCGCTGCTTGCTCCGGTGCGCGCCCGGCTTCCTTCCTACTCGCGCCCGTGCGCGGAGGCTGCTGCGCTCGCTCCAGTTCACCTCCTGCTGCTCCGGTGCGCGCGCGTGTACTTCACTGCTCACGCCCTTGTGCGGCGGCAGCCGCCGCTGCTCACGCCCGTGCACATGTGCGGCACAGGCTGGTCGGCAGGGATGTTGAAGGGCGAGGTGGGCGGCTGCAGGCCCTCGCCTGCTGGGGAAAGAGAGAGGAAGGAGGACCTGATTGCTTTTTTCCTTTTTATAAAGGGGTGTCTGTGCAAAATTTGTGGACTAGTTTGTAAATTTAGACTAAAATTGATCTGGCACCAAATGTTACGCCACGGAGGCAAAAAAGGGGCCCATCTGTCATAATCTCACTTAACAGAGCCAGATCCGCCGATCAGTGGTTTTTGCAAAACCATTACGCAAGATGTGTTGCTTTCTGCAGGGAAAATGTATCCTAGTGTTTTTCGCAAACCTAACCCTCAAAGTGGTGGTTTTTTACAATTGACTCGGTTTAGTAAGATGTAAAGTAGCATGTGTTACATATATAGGAAAAAAATAGTACAAGCAGCCAAGCATACAGCATTTCAGATCTTCCTTCGAAACCATTACATCTCATCCAATCAAACTTTAAACACATCCACACGGGTCCAGTGGGAACGTGCAGGCGGCCGGTTTTGGGGGGAGGCGAACTGTTGGGGGGAGGACGCGCGCGGTGGTGAGAACCGGAATGATAGGTCGGGGCGGCGGCAGGGAGTGGCGGTGGAGGACCGATACAGCGCGCGACGGTGGGTGCTGCTGGGTCCAGGAGGTGGAGGCGGAGGCGGCGATGGAGTTGGGGCGCGGCGCCGATGAGGTTTATGTCGGGGAAGGGGATTGATTTGGCGGCGTGGATATCTAACTTGCGGCGAAGCGCTAGAGTCTCAACGTCACTGCAGTCAGCCCACGTGATGCCTCGGCCCAAATAAGGCCCAGTTCGGGAGTGAGAACGAACATGCGCAGATTCAGTTCAGAAACAAATTTGTCTTCCCTCAAAACAAAAAACAAAAAGGTTCAGAAACAAATGCAGATTCAGTTAAGTACAGACACATATTACAGGCAGAGATTCAGTTCAGAACAGTTTAGCACTTCCGTCTAGTTCAGGAACATTTAGTTGATAGAATTATCGCTCTAATCACAGGATCACACATGGAAAGCTACAAGCCTAAAACTCCATAAGACTTGCAGTAAGAAAAATCGATCTAATCAGGGTTTTTAGTCGTCCAAAGCAAGAGGTAGACCATGTTTTCCTCCATCTATCGACTGGATATATGTAGATGGATCGCCCTGTATAGTAAGGCAAAACCTTATGTGCTAGTTTCACATTGCTAACCAATGACAGAATATGAACCAGCATCTGGCCTCTACACATATACGTACGTCCCACACTTATCACATATCTTCCCCTTTACCCGGCACCACCACACTCACCCCCATCGGTCTTGTCGCGGTGGCTGAGCCGTCCTGGCTGACCTTTCCCCGGTGAGATCAAAGAGGATCGTCACCCCAAGAGCCAAGAGGGAGAGAGAGTTCGGGAAGAAGGTGTAGAAGTACTTCAAGTGGGTCAGGAAGAACGCACTGTGTAAGGCTGAATCAACCGTTGGTTCGGAGTGCCTCCCCATCGCCGAGCTCTACCTTGCCCGCATGATGATGACCACCTTGGTTGAAATGGACGTCGCACTAACGGAGGGCTGCAAACTTGTGGCCTTCTCCCGCATAAAGGACGCACAAACATTCGTTAAATGCGTGACTGCGAAAATGGGAGCCGCCGAAGCATCTCCCATCCACGAGGTCACTTCCAACCAAAAGAAGAGGTCAAATTAGTTGTAGTCCGCTTGTTCAAATCATAGTAGAAATCCTGGTTGAAACCGTATGAGAAATTCTATGGTAGTAGAAATCCTTGTTGAAATCGTACTAGATATCCTTGTTGGTATCACGTTCAAAAGTTCTTTCATTGTTGTTTGATGAGATGGGGAAGAAAGATGTCTTGTTAGCCAATGGCAAACGGGCCCCACGTGGAGAAATGTTTTGAAGGCTATATTTATGACGTTTATGTATCTGTGTGCCACCTTGCTGTGGAGGTAGTCAGAGGGTGCTTGGATCCAAGGGACTATTTTTAGTCTGACTAAAAATAGTCTCTTTTAGAGGCTAAAGTTCCAAGCACCTCTGACTAAAGAGAGGCTAGGACTAGTCTTGAGGCTAAAAAATTTTAGTCATAGGAAACCTACTAAAATATGTATTAGCCCTCTCTCTCCTCATTTAATTCCTCTCCTTTAACACATGCGAGTTCTGGATTGGAGGGTTTGGAGGATAATAAATGCTCAATAACTTGATTTTAGTCTCTTTAGACCTCTTCCAATGCATTGGTGCTAAAGTGGGGTGCTAAGTGCATTAAAATGCTTAGCAACTAGTGTCCCCAATGCATCAGTGCTTATGTGTTGTAGCTAAGCCTCTTCTATTTAATTGTTTACTAATAAAACTCCTTCATGTATTGGTTGGTAGTCTTTTTGCCTAGGTCCACGTGCTTAGCATTGGTTCTTATTGAGGTCACCATAATACTCTCTCTCCTCTTTAATTGCTTTGCCACATCATTTTTCTGCCTATGTGGCACCCTTAGCACCTGTACACCATGGAGCACTGGGAAGGGCCTTAGGCTGGTCACAATGGGGAGGAACTTAGGAGTAACATCACACACTCCAATACAACTTTGCTTATGTGGCACATATTTAATGAAGAGAGAGGTGCTTGTGGTAACTAGCTAAGTTACCGGAACATCACACACTCCAAGAAACAATGAGTCTATAACCTAATAAATACATCGTTGCATGACACTACATTGATGTTCCTACCCACTATGGAGGTAGTAACATAGTCTAGGAAACTGTGTATGTTACTAGCTTATGTTCTTGCCCATTGTGACCAGCCTTAGTATTTGGATCCAAACATGGGTGAGGCTAGCAAGTTTTAGTCCCACTACTTTTAGTCATGGGACTAAAACGTATCCAAGCACCCTCTCAATATGACGACTCTACTAGAGTTGCCCTAAAACGGAGAACGAAGTTTTTCGGCTGCCTTAAAACGAGGAGCAATGGTGGTATGGGTTCATAATGTCATCACCATGCCATTGCCTTTGCATGCACGCTAACGTCTTTGAAGAAGCAATTTTTTCGTTTGCTTTTGATCTGGATGGAGCAAGGACCTGTCTCGACATATATTCTTTCGGGTACACTTTACATTCTCAGAGCGGTGGATGCACCGGCCCTTCCATGCGTAGTGCATTAATGGCGCGACATTAAGGAGTGTGTTGGGGCACACTACATATGCGTAGCCAATGAATGAATGCGCATGGGCTACCTTCCATTAATCA
Organism: Aegilops speltoides; assembly: GCA_021437245.1. Lineage (NCBI taxonomy): Eukaryota > Viridiplantae > Streptophyta > Magnoliopsida > Poales > Poaceae > Aegilops > Aegilops speltoides. The sequence goes on along the minus strand of CM038145.1, from coordinate 525,963,178 downwards.
TGCAACAACGAATGTCTCTCAGTGACTTTTTTTTTTGCACCATGTAGTAAATCGACTAGCTTGAACTGATGGGGGGCTGACGATTTCATTTCACGGTTGTCTGAAAAAAAATAGTCATCTGATTTTCTCGGCCGCTGGATTTCCATCCAACGGCTCCCTTTCATCTTAATTAGTCCCCATCCAAACATGAGAAACTGCTTCACGTCCGTGCCTCTCCTCCGGCTGGTCTTGGCTCGGCCTTCCCGGCGACCCCCAGCCTCGCCAAGGCGCCCCTGTCCCCGTGTTGACATCGGTGCCATCTCTCGCCTCCTTGTTCCTTCTCCACAAAATCGAATTGCACCAATTGCAAATTCAGTCATCAACTTACAAATAGCTACTGCAGAACAAAGAATAAATTAACCAATTACTTTGATCAGGAGTACATGCATAGGATAGGCATGCAGAGTGTCCCACCCATCTAAATTCCAATTTATTGTTCTAGCTAGATCAGCACAGTACAAGCAGTGTAGCACGGCGTCCATCCGCTCTGCCTCCAGCTATATGATCTGAAAACAGTGCACCTTCACATGCACATGGTTCTCGTTCCCGATCCATCTCGTCAACGTACTCTACTTTATCAATGACACGTACATATATACATACATACATAATGAGTCAGTAATCAATGCCCACAAAAGTTGGTGAAGGGATGGATGGATTATTCGATCTGTCTGTCCGGCAGGAAGAACATGCATGCAACCTGTTCAGCTTGCTGTCAATGCACACATAAATATACCCTTTTGATGCACGCTACAGTGCTCCTCGTAAATGCAACGCGTTGATCTTCGATTAATCGATCGATCTTGCACCGTGCATGCATGATGCATGGCATGCACCATTGCTGCTAGGTTGTAAAGTCATGGAAGCCAACATGCAAGAACAGTTCCCGGGGACGGCCGGCACTGTGCGCGCGTACATTCTCTCCATTATCTGCCTTAGCTCACGATCTGTGTACCCATGGGCGGCGTGTATAAATAGATGAGATCGAGCTATGGCGGCCCTGCATCGAGGGCAACCACTCATACAACAGGAGCAATATACAACGGGGATCAAGATGATCACGTCCCAGCGGTGGCGGCTGCGGGAGCTGCTTGTAGCGGCGGCGGTGACGGTGGTGGCAATGGCGGCACCGGCACTAGTGTGCGGGAGGGACCTGAACCAGACGATGACGGTGCAGGCGACGCAGCAGCAGGGGAGTAGTAATAAGAAGCCGCTGGTGACGGCGCTGATCGTGTTCGGCGACTCCATCGTGGACCCCGGCAACAACAACAACCTGCCGGCGACGAGGATGAAGGCCAACCACGCGCCCTACGGCAAGGACTTCGCCGGCCACGTCGCCACCGGCCGCTTCTCCAACGCGCTCCTGCCACCCGACCTCATCGGTACGTATCTCGCTTAATTAGCTCGAATACACATCAGTAGCATGCATGCATGCATGCGTGCGTACGTCACTTCCTGCATGCAAAGAAAGGTGATAGTTTTAGATGTTGACCCGGTTCTTTATATAACCTTGAGTCCTTGACCATTCTTTCTATTTTCTTTGATAAAGTTCACTTGATATATCGAGGTAATACAACCGCATCGAAGGAAAGCCTGGCCTCTGCATATATAGCACACGGCCAACACAACCAAAAACAAAAGATCATGTTACAGTAATTCCTTCCACTGATGAAGAAGCATATGTATAAATTCAATATTGAACAAATCTCTATGCGGTATGAAAGTCTTTATCAAGATAAATTCAGACATATGATTTCCAAATACATACTTTTTGAAGCTCCGCCAAAGTTTCGGGGAGTACACATCTCCTCTTGCCTCCTATCTGATCCTTCTATCGACATTTCTCGAGTGGCCCGCCGACCAGAGATACTAATGAGAAGGGTATTACACTTCCCCGCAAAAACATAAACCAAAGGGTATTACACTTCTCCGCCAAAGTTTAGGATAATTACATCTAACTTCGCAAAAATGAAAATGAGAAGAGAAACCAAAGGCATAAGAGGAAAAAGATGGAAACAACAGAGGGGATATCTCAGCTTTCAAGATATCGTCTGCTCTAATCGAGCAAAAATGAAGGTAGTGCGAGCCTCGGCCATTAGGTTACCACTCTAACCACACTTCATTGCAGAAAACGGAGATGGGCGGATGTAAAAAGGAGAATGATACATTAATCAGGCTTCGGCTTTGGACAAAAAATTTCCACCCTATGATCAGCGTCTCCAAATGATTTGCTCAGTAAAAAATCATGTCCTATTTCTTACCATAAGTGTTCCAAATTCATGTTTTTTGTGCATGCACATGTGACTGAAAATTTTGAGATTTTCGGTCACCATTTTACATCATAAAAATATCAAAAGGTTACATTGTAATCATATAGAAAATACAATTCCACAAATAAAAGTGCATACAAAACTAACAGAAATAAACAAATTACAGTTAACAAAAAATAACCAGAATTTCCCCAAAACGCGGCCAAAACTTCATAAAAAGTGACTGAATCACTCTTTTACAAAAATGACTGATTTTTTTTTAAAGGCACTGTAGTTCATAGTGTGTGCAATTAAGCATGGGCAGTTCACTGGAGAGGATATATTCTTCCTGTCTGTGCAGGACCAGTCCGTCCAACTCCAATCAGTGCTGCACACTCCATGGATTTGTACCCTTTGGTCCTCATCTTTATGACCCAACTACTTAAAACAAAGTGACTAAAAATTACAAGCAAAAACAAAGCAAACAGTAAAAATTGAATGTGTAGTTATATTTACAACAAACTGAGTAGGGCCTTTGTGGAGGCCGGGCTCTATGAAGGCCTTTATTTCAAAAATTCAAAATTCAAAATGTTCAGTTCCAAAATTTTCTGAAAAAAAATGCGCATGTATGCAAGGATTTAATGTGTATGTGTGAAAAAATTCAGGATGAGATACCTTGAACTACGAGCTGCACAATTTTGTTTTTATGGACTTTGAGGATGAACAGTACATATACTAAAAAAACTCAAGATTTGTCATTTTTGTGTAGCTCTCATTTTAACGTATTTTGACCTGAAATTTTGCACACATCTACATTATGTATCTAGTTATATGTGTATTTTATTTCATAATTTTTTGAAACCGAAAATTTTAAATTTTGTAGTTTTCAAATTACGGCCTCCATGGAGCTCGGTCTCTGTTTGACATTTTCACATGTGACTGAAACTACAACTAACAAAAAAAGTTGCAGGAGTTTCACAAGTGACTGAAACTTCACACGAACTGGCTAAATCACTATGATAAATAAAATGAAAGACTAAAACTTCAATAAAAAGGCACTCTTTTCTGTTAAGCATGAGTACAAAGAGAGTGTGTGTAATTATTAATTAAGCATCGCAGTTGTTCAATAAAAAAATTATATAACTTCAATAAAAAAGCTGTGGCCTTGTGCCACTTCAGTAGAGTGTGTGTGTAATTAAGCTTGACCAGTTCAGTAGAGAGGATATATGCTTCTTGTCTAGATCTGCAGGACCCCAGTAGTCATTCCAATCAGTGATGCATGCTCCATCGCCATGAATTTGTACCTTCGTTCTTCATATTTATCACCCAGCTACTTCACTGTTTCACTTAATTTTGTGCACTGGGTAACTAGATTCAGTTCAGCAGTGATCCATTAATTACTAATACTACTTAACCAGTACGTTTGTGGTTTAATACATTTGATATTTCAGCTCGGAGGCTTAACTTGAAGCCACTTCTTGGCCCGTGGCTGAACGTGGAGCACACGCCGGAGGACCTGCTCACCGGCGTCAGCTTCGCGTCGGGTGCCACCGGGTTCGACCCGCTGACCCCGCAGATCGTGAACGTGTACACCATGGACCAGGAGCTGGAGTTCTTCGACGAGTACCGGCGCAGGCTGGTGGGCATCGTGGGGGAGGCCGAGACGCGCCGCATCATCGCCGGCGCCTTCTTCTTCGTCGTCACCGGGACCGACGACTTCGCCAACACCTACTTCATGACGCCCTACCGCGCCGGCGACTACGACATCCCGGCGTACGTGGACCTCCTCCTCGTCGGCGCCGAGGCCTTCCTCCGCAACACCAGCGCGCGGGGCGCCAGAAAGATGGGCTTCACGGGGATGCCGCCCATCGGGTGCGTCCCCTCGCAGCGCACCATCGGCGGCGGGCCGCGGCGGCGCTGCGAGGCCCGCCGGAACTACGCCGCGCTCATGTACAACAAGGCGCTGCAGCAGCTCATCGACAGGCTCAACGCCGACCCCACGTTCCACACCCTCGTCGTCTACTTCGACATCTACGACATCATCGAGGAGCTCGCCGTGCACGGAGAACGGTGGGGGTTCACGGAGCTCACGCACGGCTGCTGCGGCTCCGGGCTCATCGAGGTCACCATGCTCTGCGACACCAGGTACATGGGGGTGTGCGACGACGTGGAGAAGCACGTCTTCTTCGACAGCTACCACCCCACGCAGCGGGCGTATGAGATCATCGTCGACCACATCTTTAAGAACTACGTGCCCCTCATGCATCTCTGATTGATTGGCCCATCCATTCTTGTTACTTTGATTACGGACGATGCATGCTATTGTTGTACTATCAGTGGAATGCAGTGATACTTTCTTATATTAATTAATTAGCTCTTACGGATTTAAGATGGGATCGAAGACGATAATGAATGATTCAAAGGGTACCTGCATTCTCCTTTTCAAATTTTAACTGTGACTCCATTAGAAAATATTGCTACTTTTTACGTTTTAGCAATATTTTAACTGTGAAGCTGAAAAAACCTTGAGTTATATACTAGTCCCTTCATCCCGAATTAGTTGTCTATATCCGTCTGGCACACCAAATACATGCTAGAATGACATGGCATTTAACTGATTAACAACTAAGGCACATATTCGTTAGGGATATATCCAACTGAAAACAGGGAATTGTCAGCTCGACCCGTAAGCTCAAGAACCAAAACTGGGCTTGGGCCTCACTTTTCAACCAGCAGCCCGGCCAATAAGCAAAAAGCCCAAACCGAGTGGGTTTAGCTATTTTTTAGGAAAAATAAGCATACTACTTTTGTTTTATCCCAAAGCTAATATAGTCTTATTATTTAATACAAAAAGAACCATTTAGCATGTTATCGCGCCACACGAAGCTTGGGCTTGCCAACTTTAGGACAAGCTTTGTAGAGCTCGGCCCAAAACCCAACTTGGCCTGGCTATGCCCATGTCTATATCTGACATGGCACAAGCAAGTGTGGTATGGATAGCCACACTGATTTGATATAATTTGATCCAATTTCGTTGAATTCAATTTTAATGAAAATTAAATGAACCTTGCATTTTCTTGTGTTACTTTGCATGGTGAACCTTCTATTATTTTGTTACCCGTCAGGTAAACATTGGGACAAGTCAGATTTTGGAATACACTCTAATAAAAAACTGCATCCTAGTTGAACTAATGATAATGTTTCAATGTCAAAATATTCGAGAAAACATTGTTTGTTGCTCTAACAGTCCATAGCTTTATATGCTTGTAAATTTGAATAGAATATTCTTCGTTTTGCTCCTATATATAGAAAAGTAAGAGCTGCAATATATTGCTTTTGTAGCACTTTTTAGGGCAATTCTTTTTATTTTCCAAGGAAGCACTAATGCTTGTCCATTTTAAAGAACTTACAAACATTTAGCGCATAATTTGTTTTTTCTAGTACTTGCCGGGGAAGAAAATTAGTTTATCAACCATTTCACTCTTTAATTATCATGATGTTGCGGTACTTGCAGACTCAAGTAAATATGATCTTTGGTCTGCTCATGTTATTGTGGAAAACAAATGGACATGCTTCGGTCTAGTTATCTATATGGACAAACAATAACATTGTCTAACCAAGTACCACGAATTTTCTACTAATTGGCTGGAATTTTATAACAAGGCTTATGCAAATTGAAAAATTAACACTTTTTTATTATCAAATGATGCTTGAATTGTGGAAGTTACTGGTGGTATTTGTTCTCGTATTGTTAAATGACCATTGTAATATAGGCCATACTCCCTGCTCCCTTCATAAAAATTTAGGGACATGTCCAAAACCTTGACTACCACGTCATCAAAGGAATCCAACTTTTACATCAGTTTTGATAAATTGTTTAGTATTTCTCAAAATGCATTGTCCCACAGTTAGGAAAATAATATGTTTTCCTCGTCGAAACATTCGAGAAAATGTGATACCAATCTTGTATAACCATGTGCTTGTCAATTTGTACAAAAGCAATAGCTCTACAATTTTTTTATACCCTCATTTTGTTATTTACATTAGGCAGTGATGGTCATTTCCTGTTGAGATATACAAATATCATTCATGTTTTTATTGCATTGTTTGCGTATTAGTAATCATTTTCCTGTTTACTTCCTTGCTAGAAAATAGAAGCCAATTTTTTTCTAATTGTTGGAAGCAAATGATCTATGAGCCATGTTGCGAATCTCACAATGCACCAGCTTTGTAGACCCAAGTAAATATGATCTAGCTAGAATCTTCCCATGTTATTCCAGATTAAAATTGAGATGCTTTTAACCTATTTACCAACATGGAAATAAGTTTGTCCAAGCAAAAGTACCATGCGGGTTCTAGTAATGGGCTCTTATTTTTCTGGCAAGCTTTCTGTGAATTTGAAAAGTTAACTCGACTTCCATCGAATTATGTTTAAAAAACTGAAAGTTGTTGGTGGTGAAAACATAATAATTTTGGATTAATATCTTCATATGTCATACTGCCCCCTCCTCTTCCCGCTAAAAAGCAATCATGCAGGTACCCAAAACCCTAACCCATCACACCATCGATGTCACCCAACTGGTTCAACATTTTTAAGGTAATATCTCGCACATGGCTTTAGGCTACTTTCAATCAAACTTAAGTATGGAATCTCTCCATTAGTGTCAATCCAAGACTATTAATGATTTTTTGTGTGGGGAGACTATAAACGAGGCAAACCAGTACTCTCGGTGGTCCTGACACTCTTTGTGGCACACTCCCTTTCCTAGCGGTCATTCTCTTCTTAACCACAAGAGTGTTTAAATATGAAAACTTTGATAGTGTAACTCGATATATTATTGCAAATAATCTTCTTGCCTTTATTTATTAGGATTGTTAGCTTCGAGAAGCCCAAAGTCGTTCCTTTAATTCCATAGAAAAAGGTACCATGGAAATAAGTTTGTCCAAGCAAAAGTACCATGCGGGTTCTAGCAACGGGCTTGTATTTCTCGCAAGCTTTCTGTGAATTTGAAAAGTTAACTCGACACACATCGAATTATATTTGAAAATTAAAAGTTATTGGTGGTGAAAACCTAATAATTTTGGATTAATATCTTCATAGGTCATACAGCCCCCTCCTCTTCCCGCTAAAAAGCAATCATGCGGGTACCCAAAACCCTAATTAACCATCACACTATTGATGTCACTCAACTGGTTCAACATTTTGAAGGTAATATCTCGCATCTGGTTGTAGGCTGCTTTCAATCAAACTTAAGCATGGAATCTCTTCCTTAGTATCATCCCAAGACTATTAATGATTTTTTTGTGTGGGGAGACTATTAACGAAGCAAACCCGTACTCTCGATGGTCTTGACACTCTTTGTGACACACTCCCTTTCCTAGCGGTCATCGTCTTCTTAACAACAAGACTGTTTAAATGTGAAAACTTTGATAGTGTAACTCGATATATTATTGCAAATAATCTTCTCACCTTTATTTATTAGGATTGTTATCTTCGAGAGGCCCAAAGTCGTTCCTTTAATTCCATAGAAAAAGGTACAATGGAAATAAGTTTGTCCAAGCAAGAGTACCATGCGGGTTCTAGAAGTGGTGAAAGGACATGCGGTGCCCCCATGTGTGGTTTTGGTAATTGATGACATTCTCTATGGACTAATGGTTGCATTGACTTATATTTGAAGGATTTGTCCATATGCATTTCTTGAAGTCCATGTGTTGGTTTCAAGGAGTTTATGTGTTGACCAAGGTGCTATTAAGGAATTATCCAAAGATTGGTCATGCGAGTGTTGAGCTTATTGCAAGCATGTCTTGAAGAAGAAGATTTTGTGATCATTCATGTTTACCTTCAAGACATCATCCAAACTAAGAGAGTTGGAAAGATTCAAGGTTGATCAAGACTAAGTCAAGAGTGAATCAAGTTGATCAACTCACAAAGCGTAAAAGATGTACCGAGAGGGATCAAGTAATCCCATGGAATGGTAAGCATTGTCCATTGCACTTTGTGTACTAACCCATGGTCTATGTGAGAGTTCTATGTGGGGTTAGGTACATGTCCATGGGCTTGCGTCAAGAGGAAGATATCATACAACCCATGGAAAGGATGACATCAAGTAGTGATCGTCATCAAGATTGTCGTGTGCAAGTTCAAGTGTAGCATCACGAAGAGATCAAGTGCTTGAAGCTTGCCATCCATTGTGGTGTCAATGGACTTGTGAAGATGTGCCGAAGAGTGGCTCACCCATAGTGGAGTATGGAGGAGCAATCATCTAGTCTCCATCGACCCAACGCAATCAAGAAAGGTGGTCCATCTTGAGGAGGACAAGATCGTCATCATCTAGCTCAAGTGGATGATGTGCAAGGCAAAGGTTTGCCCTTGATAGGTTTTCTATTTTACCGGTCTCATGGTGGTAGTTGGGAGACCGGGTTATAGGATCGATAGCTGTACTATCAAGGGGGGCTCTCAAATGAGTAGCTTGATTGTATCGTTCGTCGAGAGCTCAAACCATTGCATCCTTGCATCATGTTTCTTGGTTCTTGTTTGGTTCTCTTTCTGAGTCTTAGAGCTTATGGTCATCTTGATGACAAGCTTGAGTTCATCGAAAACGAAGTTTGCATGCGTCTTCTATGATGTTTTCGGTGTTGGAGGTTTTACCGGTCTTATCCGAGGAAGGGTTCTCACCATTTTATTTTGGGCCTTTTCTCATTTGCTTCGTATTGATTTTTCTACCAAGATTGTGTTAGCCCTTTTCGCTAGCTTTCCAACAAACTTGGTTTCGTTGAATTCGGAGTCCGTTTGCAGAAGTTGTGTCAGTTTTGGTGTTCTGAAAAGGCTGCAGCGGTACTACCGCGGACAGGAGCGGAAGTAATTTTTTACTAGCGCTCTTGGGAGTGGTACTACCGCTTGGAGCAGTACTACCGCGGCTACTTCCGTGGCTACTTCCGCTCGGGACCAAAAACTCTTGTTTCCTCTCTCGTTGGGCTATTTTGACCGTGCTAAGCGGTAGTACTGCTCCTCCAAGCGGTAGTACCGCTTGTGCACGACCTGAGCACATAACGGTTGGATTTGGGAGGTCCTATAAAAGGGGGTCTTCTTCCCCAATGAACCTTATCCTTTGAGCTCGTGTTCTTCCCCCATTGTTGACCTTCTTCGAGCTTGCTAACTCTCAATCCCTCCATGGATTCTTGCTAGTTTTTGAGGGAAAAGAGAGAGCAGATGTAGATCCACATTTCCACCAATCACTTTCTCCTCTATGTGAGGGGAACTCCTTGGATCTACATCTTGGAGTTCTTGGTGTTCTCCTTCTTGTTCTTCCTCTCCTTTTCTTCCCTAGCATTAGTTGCTTCGGTGGGATTTGAGAGAGAAGGACTTGGGCACTCCGTGTGCCCTTGCCATTGCATTTGGTGCATCGGTTTGAGTTCTCCACGGTGATACGTGGAAGTTACAAGTTGAGAAGCTTATTACTCTTGGGTGCTTGGTGCCCTTGAGCTTGTTCCTCTTGGGTGATTGGGCGCCCTAGACGGTTGGTGGTGTTCGGAGCTCAATCATTGTGGTGTAAAGCTCCGGGCAAGCATCGGGGTCTCCAATTAGGTTGTGGAGATCGCCCCGATCGAGAATTTTGACGGGTTCCGGCGACCGCCCCCAAGGGTTGCCAAAGTGTACGGGTTCGGTGACCACCCCCAAGGGTTGCCATTTGTACAGGTTCGGTGACCGCCCTCAAGGGTCCCTTAGTGGAATCACGGCATCTTGCATTGTGCGAGGGCATGAGGAGATTACGGTGGCCCTAGTGGCTTCTTGGGGAGCATTGTGCCTCAACACCCCTCCAAACGGAGATTAGCATCCGCAAGGGTGTGAACTTCGGGATACATCGTCGTCTCCGCGTGCCTCGGTTATCTCTTACCCGAGCCCTTTACTTATGCACTTTACTTTGTGATAGCCATATTGTTCTTTGTCATATATCTTGCTATCACATAGTTGCTTATCTTGCTTTGCATAAGTTGTTGGGGCAAATAGGTGAGCCTAGTTGTTTTAGGTTTTGTGCTTGTCAAATTAACCGTTAGGTTTATTCCGCATTTGTTCAAACCTAAACGGTAATTATTTTAAAGCGCCTATTCAACCCCCCCCCCCTCTAGGTGACATCCTCGATCTTTCAATTGGTATCAGAGCCTCGTCTCTCTTTGTTGGGCTTAACTGCCTAGAGAGTAAAGATGTCAACTAGGGGATTAGGATTCTCTGACACTCTTAGTTTCGATGGAACAAATTTTGACGTTTGGGTAATTCGCATGCTTAATGTCTTTAGGGTCATGGACCCAAATTTAGAGCGAATTGTAGATATGGGTTTTTCTCCTCCAAAGGATCCCCAAAGATTATCTTTAGAGGATGAGAGAAACTCTTATCTCAATGCTCAAGCTTCTAATGTGCTTTTCGATGCTTTGAGCAATGTAGTTATATTTCAACTCATGCCGTTCGGGATGCTCATGAGTTGTGGACAAAGCTTCAAGATAAATATGGCGGTCCAAGTTTTTTAAGGATGATTGTTCTCCTCCACCTCCGGCCGTGTTATGTTCTCAACTTCTTCTACTTCACCTACATGTGGTTCGCCACAAGGTAATGACATGGTGAGTAGTGGTGTTCATTGCAATGATGATAGTGGGCTTATTGTTGATAATCCTTCATCACTTTCTTATTGCAATGCTTCATCTTTGGACTTTAACACTTCTAGCACTCCAAATGTTTCACATGCTTGTGTTGATAGTCCTTGCATATCATGTAGAAATTGCTTGACTAAATCTCATGATGATATGCTTGCTATGTCTTGTTGCCATGATAAAAATGCATCTATTTCCTCGAATTGTTGTGCTAACAATGTAGAGGAAACCGAACACTCCATGGAACAAGATGTGGTGTTTAATGGCGCCTCAAGGGATCCTACATCATCATCTATTGCTTTTTTCCTTATGGCTAAGGCGTCAAAGGTATCTCCTACTTTGTACCCCAATATGTCTCTTGATGATGATGTTGATGCTAATGATGATGAGGATAATGATGAAGAGAATGATAATGTTGCCTCCCTAAAAACTAAGGGGGAAATGATTTTTAAAGCTCTTCATAAAAATAAAATTGCTCGTTCCAACTTCATGGAAATAATGTCCATTGCCATTGATGGCAAGAAATACATTGAGGAGTTGGAATCTCATCTAGAGGAGCATGAGGTCACCATTGAGAAAATGGAAGCTCATGGGCGTGATTACGCAAATGAGATCGCAGAGCTATCTCAAGCTCTTGAACATGAACAAACCACCTCCGAATCTCTTGAGGAGACTTTTGCTCTAGAATTATCTAGAGTGAGGGAATCTCATGATAGAGCTCTTGAGGTGGCCAATGATTTCAAAACTAAAAATGCCAAGTTTGAAGTTTCTCATGCTAGACTCCTTGAGGATTTTGAGCACCTCGAAAATGGCTCAAGGGTCATCAAGGGTGAGCTCATCAAACTCACCAAGTCTCATGACCAACTTGAAGCTTCTTATTTAAAAGAGCTTGCCAAGTTGTCCTCTCCTATTGTTGTAAATGATGATGCTTGTGCTACTAACTCTATTACTTGTGAAGCATCCATTTTGAAGGAGAATGTTGAGCTACGGGCTCAACTTGAGGTGCTATCTAGCAATTATGGGAAATTAGAAGAAAGTCATGAAAAGCTCTCAAGCTCTCATGCTGATCTTCTAGTATACCATAGTGTGCTAAAGATAGCTAATGAGACCATGATTGCTAAGGTAACATCTAGTGAGCCTCATGTGGATACTAGCACTACTTCTAGTCAAAATAGTATATTGCCATGTGCTAGTCCTTGTAATTCATCTACTCACAATGTTCGTACAGCTTGTGATGAATTGCTTTCCTTGCCTTGTTGCTCTAATGATGAAGCTTATACTTCATCTAGTACTTGTGTTGAGATTAACCATGCAGAGGAAATCAAAGATCTCAAGGCCCAAGTCACTTCTTTGAAGAAAGACTTGGAAAAGAGTCATCAAGGGAAATCCACACTCAACAACATCTTGAGTGTGCAAAAATCCCCCAATGACAAAGGTGGACTTGGATTCAACTCCAATAAGAAGAAGAACTCCAAGATCAACAACAAGAAGGGCCAAAAACAAGTCAAGAGCTCGGCCAAGATTATTTGCTTCAAGTGCAAAATTGAAGGGCATCATGTTAGATCTTTCCCATTGAAGAAGAAGGCCATTAGTGTCAAGCAACAAGGGAAGATGGCACAAGTTCAATCTCATGCTCAACCTCAAGTTGAAGAAAGGCCTCTTCTCAAGAAGACTCAAGTTAATGCTTCTCTTGTTGAGAAATCAAGTGAGAAGGAAGTGAAGAGTAGACGTTGCTACTTATGTCGTGAGAAAGGCCACGTCGCTTCTTGTTGGGGAACGTTGCAGAAAATTAAAATTTTTCCTACGGCTTCACCAAGATCCATCTATGAGTTCATCTAAGCAACGAGTAACGGGAGAGAGTTTGCATCTACATACCACTTGTAGATCGCGTGCGGAAGCTTGCAAGGTGATGATGGAGTCGTACTCGAACGTGATTCAGATCACCGATGCCAAGTGCTGAACGGACAGCACCTCCGCGTTCAACACACGTACGGGACGATCGACGTCTCCTCCTTCTTGATCCAGCAAGGGGGAAGGAGAGGTTGAGGAAGACAGCTCCACCGGCAGCACGACGGCGTGATGATGGTGGAGAAGCAAGACCTCGGCAGGGGCTTCGCTGAGCTCTACGGAGGAGGAGATGTGTTGGGGAGGGGAGGGGCTGCGCCTTGGGAGTTGTGTACAGCAGCCCCCCTCCCTCCCCCCCTTTATATAGGCCCCCAGGGGGGGTGGCCGGCCCCTGGAGATCCAATCTCCAGGGGGGGCGGCGGCCAAGGGGGGTGGAGTACCCCAAGCCGGTGGGCGCCCCACCCCTAGGGTTTCAACCCTAGGCGCAGGGGGTGGACCCTAGGGGGGCGCACCAGCCCCTTGTGGGCTGGTTCCCTTCCCCTCTCAGCCCATGTGGCCCTCCGGGATAGGTGGCCCCACCCGGTGGACCCAGGACCCTTCCGGTGGTCCGTGCTTTACCGAAACCCCAAACTTTCCCGATGGCGAAACACCACTTCCTATATATTATTCTTTACCTCCGGACCCTTCCGAACTCCTCGTGACGTCCGGGATCTCATCCGGACTCGAACAACATTCGGTGGTCACATACTTGACTTCCTACTAACCCTAGCGTCCACCGAACCTTAAGTGTGTAGACCCTACGGGTTCGGAGACACGCAGACATGACCGAGACGACTCTCGGGCAATAACCAACAGCGGGATCTGGATATCCATGTTGGCTCCCACATGCTCCTCGATGATTTCATCGGTTGAACCACGATGTCGAGGATTCGATCAAACCCTGTATACAATTCCCTTTGTCAATCGGTACGTTACTTGCCCGAGACTCGATCGTCGGTATCCCAATACCTTGTTCAGTCTCGTTACCTGGCAAGTCACTTTACTCGTACCGTAATGCATGATCCCGTGGCCAACACCTTGGTCACAATGAGCTCATTATGATGATGCATTACCGAGTGGGCCCAAGAGATACCTCTCCGTCATACGGAGTGACAAATCCAGCCTCGATCCGTGTCAACCCAATGATACTTTCGGAGATACCTGTAATGCATCTTTATAGTCACCCAGTTACGTTGTGACGTTTGATACACCCAAGGCACTCCTACGGTAACCGGGAGTTACACGATCTCATGGTCGAAGGAATAGATACATTGACATTGGCAAAGCTTCTAGCAAACGAACTATCCGATCTTTTATGCTATGCTTATGATTGGGTCTTGTCCATCACATCATTCTCCTAATGATGTGATCCCGTTATCAACGACATCCAATGTCCATAGTCAGGAAACCATGACTATCTATTGATCACAACGAGCTAGTCAACTAGAGGCTCACTAGGGACTCATTGGGTCTAAGTGTTCACACGTGTATTACGATTTCCGAATAATACATTTATAGCATGAACAAAAGACAATTATCATGAACATTGAAATATAATAATCCTTTTATTATTGCCTCTAGGGCATATTTCCAACAGTCTCCCACTTGCACTAGAGTCACCAATCTAGTTACATTGTGATGAATCGAACACCCATAGAGTTCTGGTGTTGATCATGTTTTGCACGCGAGAGAGGTTTAGTCAACGGATCTGCGACATTCAGATCCGTGTGCACTTTGCAAATCTCTATGTCCCCATCTTGAACATTTTCACGGATGGAGTTGAAACGACGCTTGATGTGCCTGGTCTTCTTGTGAAACCTGGGCTCCTTGGCAAGGGCAATAGCTCCAGTGTTGTCACAGAAGAGTTTGATCGGCCCCGACGCATTGGGTATGACTCCTAGGTCGGTGATGAACTCCTTCACCCAAATCGCTTCATGCGCTGCCTCCGAGGCTGCCATGTACTCCGCTTCACACGTAGATCCCGCCACGACGCTCTGCTTGCAGCTGCACCAGCTTACTGCTCCACCATTCAACATATACACGTATCCGGTTTGTGACTTAGAGTCATCCAGATCTGAGTCGAAGCTAGCGTCGACGTAACCCTTCTGACGAGCTCTTCGTCTCCTCCATAAACGAGAAACATGTCCTTTGTCCTTTTCGGTACTTCAGATATTCTTGACCGCTGTCCGGTGTTCCTTGCGGGGTTACTTTGGTATCTTGCAACCAAACTTACGGCAAGGTTTACATCGGTCAGTACACAGCATGGCATACATAATAGATCCTATGGCTGAAGCATAGGGATGACACTCATCTCTTCTTTATCTTTTGCCGTGGTCGGTGGTGAGCTGAGCTCAGTTTCACACCTTGTAACATAGGCAAGAACCCTTCTTGGACTGATCCATTTTGAACCTCTTCAAAATCTTATCAAGGTATGTGCTTTGTGAAAGACCTATGAGGCGCCTCGATCTATCTCTATAGATCTTGATGCCTAATATATAAGCAGCTTCTCCAAGGTCCTTCATTGAAAAACACTTGTTCAAATAGGCCTTAATGCTGTCCAGGAGTGTCGTATCATTTCCCATCAAGAGTATGTCATCTACATATAACAGGAGAAATGCTACGGAGCTCCCACTCACTTTCTTGTAAACGCAGGCTTCTCCATAAGTCTGCATAAACCCAAACGCTTTGATCATCTCATCAAAGCGAATGTTCCAACTCGAGATGCTTGCACCAGTCCATAAATGGATCGCTGGAGCTTGCATACTTTGTTAGCGTTACGAGGATCGACAAAACCTTCCGGCTGCATCATATACAGCTCTTCCTTAAGATGTCCATTAAGGAATGCCGTTTTGACGTCCATCTGCCATATCTCATAATCATAGTATGCGGCAATTGCTAACATGATTCGGACGGACTTAAGCTTCGCTACGGGAGAGAATGTCTCGTCCGTAGTCAATCCCTTGAACTTGTCGATAACCCTTAGCGACAAGTCGAGCTTTATAGATGGTAACATTACCATCCGCGTCCGTCTTCTTCTTAAAAATCCATTTATTTTCTATCGCTCGCCGATCATCGGGCAAGTCTGTCAAAGTCCATACTTTGTTTTCATACATGGATTCTATCTCGGATTTCATGGCCTCAAGCCATTTGTTGGAATCCGGGCCCGCCATTGCTTCTTCATAGTTCGAAGGTTCATTGTTGTCTAGCAACATGATTTCCATGACAGGGTTGCCGTACCACTCTGGTGCGGAACGTGTCCTCGTGGACCTTCGAAGTTCAGTAGTAACTTGATCCAAAGTACCTTGATCATTATCAATGTTTTCCTCTTCAGTTGGTGTGGGTATCACAGGAACGGTTTCCTGCGCTGCACCACTTTCCCGTTCGAGAGGTAGTACTTCATCGAGTTCTACTTTCCTCCCACTTACTTCTTTCGAGAGAAACTCTTTCTCCAGAAAGCATCCGTTCTTGGCAACAAAGATCTTGCCTTCGGATTTTAAGTAGAAGGTATACCCGACAGTTTCCTTAGGGTATCCTATGAATACGCATTTTTCCGACTTGGGTTCGAGCTTTTCAGGTTGAAGTTTCTTGACATAAGCATCGCATCCCCAAACTTTTAGAAACGACAGCTTAGGTTTCTTCCCAAACCATAATTCATACGGTGTCGTCTCAACGGATTTAGACGGTGCCCTATTTAAAGTGAATGTAGCTGTCTCTAGAGCGTATCCCCAAAATGATAGCGGTAAATCGGTAAGAGACATCATAGACCGCACCATATCCAATAGAGTGCGATTACGACGTTCGGACACACCGTTTCGCTGAGGTGTTCCAGGCGGCGTGAGTTGTGAAACGATTCCACATTTCCTTAAGTGTGTACCAAATTCGTGACTTAAGTATTCTCCTCCACGATCTGATCGTAAGAATTTTATCTTTCGGTCACGTTGATTCTCTACCTCACTCTGAAATTCCTTGAACTTTTCAAAGGTCTCAGACTTGTGTTTCATTAAGTAGACAAACCCATATCTACTTAAGTCATCCGTGAGAGTGAGAACATAACGATATCCTCCGCGAGCCTCAACGCTCATTGGACCGCACACATCGGTATGTATGATTTCCAACAAGTTGGTTGCTCGCTCCATTGTTCCGGAGAACGGAGTCTTGGTCATTTTGCCTAAGAGGCAAGGTTCGCATGTGTCAAACGATTCATAATCAAGAGACTCTAAAAGTCCATCAGCATGGAGCTTCTTCATGCGCTTGACACCAATGTGACCAAGGCGGCAGTGCCACAAGTATGTGGGACTATCGTTATCAACTTTACATCTTTTGGCATCCACACTATGAACATGTGTAATATTACGCTCGAGATTCATCAAGAATAAACCATTGACCATCGGAGCATGACCATAAAACATATCTCTCATATAAATCGAACAACCATTATTCTCAGACTTAAATGAGTAGCCATCTCGTATCAAACGAGATCCAGATACAATGTTCATGCTCAAACTTGGCACTAAATAACAATTATTGAGGTTTAAAACTAATCCCGTAGGTAAATGTAGAGGCAGCGTGCCGACGGCGATCACATCGACCCTGGAACCATTCCCGACGCGCATCGTCACCTCGTCCTTCGCCAGTCTCTGTTTATTCCGTAGCTCCTGCTGTGAGTTACATATGTGAGCAACGGCACCGGTATCAAATACCCAGGAGTTACTACGAGTACTGGTAAGGTACACATCAATTACATGTATATCAAATATACCTTTGGTGTTGCCGGCCTTCTTATCCGCTAAGTATTTGGGGCAGTTCCGCTTCCAGTGCCCCTTCCCCTTGCAATAAAAGCACTCAGTCTCAGGCTTGGGACCATTCTTTGACTTCTTCCCGGCAACAGGCTTACCGGGCGCGGCAACATCTTTGCCGTCCTTCTTGAAGTTCTTCTTACCCTTGCCCTTCTTGAACTTAGTGGTCTTATTGACCATCAACACTTGATGTTCTTTCTTGATTTCAGCCTCTGCTGACTTCAGCATCGAGAACACTTCAGGAATGGTCTTTACCATCCCCTGCATGTTGTAGTTCATCACAAAGCTCTTGTAGCTTGGTGGGAGCGACTGGAGGATTCTGTCAATGACCGCCTCATCAGGAGGTTAATGTTCAACTGGGTCATACGTGCGTGCAACCCAGACATCTTCAGGATGTGTTCACTGACAGAACTGTTCTCCTCCATCTTACAACTGTAGAACTTGTCGGAGACATCATATCTCTCGACCCGGGCATGAGCTTGGAAAACTAGTTTCAGCTCTTCGAACATCTCATATGCTCCGTGATGCTCAAAACGCTTTTGGAGCCCCGGTTCTAAGCTGTAGAGCATGCCGCACTGAACGAGGGAGTAATCATCAGCACGAGTTTGCCAAGCGTTCATAACGTCTTGGTTCTCTGGGACGGGAGCGGCACCTAGCGGTCCTTCTAGGACATATTGCTTCCTGGCAGCTATGAGGATGATCCTCAGGTTCCGGACCCAGTCCGTATAGTTGCTGCCATCATCTTTCAGCTTGGTTTTCTCTAGGAACGCGTTGAAGTTCATGTTGACATTAGCGTTGGCCATTGATCTACAAGACATATTTGCAAAGGTTTTAGACTAAGTTCATGATAATAAAGTTCTTAATCAAAATTATGAACTCCCACTTAGATTAGACATCCCTCTAGTCATCTAAGTGTTACACGATCCGAGTCGACTAGCCCGTGTCCGATCATCACGTGAGACGGACTAGTCATCGTCGGTGAACATCTACATGTTGATCGTATCTTCCATACGACTCGTGTTCGACCTTCGGTCTCCGTGTTCGAGGCCATGTCTGCACATGCTAGGCTCGTCAAGTTAACCCTAAGTGTTTTCGCTGTGTAAAACTGTCTTACACCCGTTGTATGTGAGCGTAAGGATCCATCACACCCGATCATCACGTGGTGCTTAGAAGCGACGAACTGTAGCAACGGTGCACGTTAGGGAGAACACTTCTTGAAATTTTATAAGGGATCATCTTATTTACTACCGTCGTCCTAAGTAAACAAGATGCATAAACATAATAAACATCACATGCAATTATATAGTTGTGACATGATATGGCCAATATCATCAAGCTCCATTGATCTCCATCTTCGGGGCTCCATGATCATCTTGTCACCGGCTTGACACCATGATCTCCATCATCATGATCTCCATCATCGTGTCTTCATGAAGTTGTCACGCCAACGACTACTTCTACTTCTATGACTAACGCGTTTAGTAATGAAGTAAAGTAGTTTACATGGCGTTCTTCAATGACACGCAGGTCATACAAAAAATAAAGACAACTCCTATGGCTCCTGCCGTTGTCATACTCATCGACATGCAAGTCGTGAATCCTATTACAAGAACATGATCTCATACATCACAATTCAACATTCATCACAACTTCGGCCATATCACATCACATGATCAATCGCTGCAAAAACAAGTTAGACGTCCTCTAGTTGTTGTTGCATCTTTTACGTGGCTGCAATTGGGTTCTAGCAAGAACGTTTTCTTACCTACGAATCACCACAACGTGATTTTGTCAACTTCTATTTACCCTTCATAAGGGCCCTGTTCATCGATTCCGCTCCAACTAAAGTGGGAGAGACAGACACCCGCCAGCCACCTTATGCAACTAGTGCATGTCAGTCGGTGGAACCGGTCTCACGTAAGCGTACGTGTAAGGTTGGTCCGGGCCGCTTCATCCCACAATACCGTTGAGCAAGAAAAGACTAGTAGAGGCAAGTAAGATGACAAGATCAACGCCCACAACAAATTGTGTTCTACTCGTGCATTAGAGAACTACGCATAGACCTAGCTCATGATGCCACTGTTGGGGAACGTTGCAGAAAATTAAAAATTTTCCTACGGCTTCACCAAGATCCATCTATGAGTTCATCTAAGCAACGAGTAACGGGAGAGAGTTTGCATCTACATACCACTTGTAGATCGCGTGCGGAAGCTTGCAAGGTGATGATGGAGTCGTACTCGAACGTGATTCAGATCACCGATGCCAAGTGCTGAACGGACAGCACCTCCGTGTTCAACACACGTACGGGACGATCGACGTCTCCTCCTTCTTGATCCAGCAAGGGGGAAGGAGAGGTTGAGGAAGACAGCTCCACCGGCAGCACGACGGCGTGATGATGGTGGAGAAGCGATCTCGGCAGTGGCTTGCACGAGCTCTCACGGAGGAGGAGATGTGTTGGGAGGGAGGGCTGCGCCTTGGGAGTTGTGTACAGCAGCCCCCTCCCCCCCCTTTATATAGGCCCCACAGTGGCGGCCCCGAGATCCAATCTCCAGGGGGGGCGGCGGCCAAGGGGGGTGGAGTACCCCCCAAGCCAGGTGGGGCGCCCCCCACCCCTAGGGTTTCAACCCTAGGCGCAGGGGGTGGACCCTAGGGGCGCACCAGCCCCTTGTGGGCTGGTTCCCTTCCCCTCTCAGCCCATGTGGCCCTCCGGGATAGGTGGCCCCACCCGGTGGACCCCCGGGACCCTTCCGGTGGTCCCGGTACTTTACCGGAAACCCCCGAAACTTTCCCGATGGCCGAAACACCACTTCCTATATATTATTCTTTACCTCCGGACCCTTCCGGAACTCCTCGTGACGTCCGGGATCTCATCCGGGACTCCGAACAACATTCGGTGGTCACATACTTGACTTCCTACTAACCCTAGCGTCACCGAACCTTAAGTGTGTAGACCCTACGGGTTCGGGAGACACGCAGACATGACCGAGACGACTCTCGGGCAATAACCAACAGCGGGATCTGGATATCCATGTTGGCTCCCACATGCTCCTCGATGATTTCATCGGTTGAACCACGATGTCGAGGATTCGATCAAACCCTGTATACAATTCCTTTGTCAATCGATGCGTTACTTGCCCGAGACTCACTCGATCGTCGGTATCCCAATACCTTGTTCAGTCTCGTTACCTGGCAAGTCACTTTACTCGTACCGTAATGCATGATCCCGTGGCCAACACCTTGGTCACATTGAGCTCATTATGATGATGCATTACCGAGTGGGCCCAAGAGATACCTCTCCGTCATACGGAGTGACAAATCCAGTCTCGATCCGTGTCAACCCAACAGATACTTTCGGAGATACCTGTAATGCACCTTTATAGTCACCCGATTCGTTGTGACGTTTGATACACCAAGGCACTCCTACGGTAACCGGAGTTACGATCTCATGGTCGAAGGAATAGATACATTGACATTGGCAAAGCTTCTAGCAAGCGAACTATCCGATCTTTTATGCTATGCTTATGATTGGGTCTTGTCCATCACATCATTCTCCTAATGATGTGATCCGTTATCAACGACATCCAATGTCCATAGTCGAAACCATGACTATCTATTGATCACAACGAGCTAGTCAACTAGAGGCTCACTAGGGACTCATTGGGTCTAAGTGTTCACACGTGTATTACGATTTCCGAATAATACATTTATAGCATGAACAAAAGACAATTATCATGAACATTGAAATATAATAATCCTTTTATTATTGCCTCTAGGGCATATTTCCAACACTTCTTCATGCACTAGTGGTAACTTATCCAACCCAATTACTATTGATGATATCTATTCTCTCGGGAAGGATAAGCTTGGCAATGTGTTTGCCAAGTTTGTTGGTACGCAAAGTGGTGTCAAGAAAAGAACCATTTGGGTTGCCAAGCCTATTGTGAGTAACCTCTTAGGACCCAACTTGGTTGGGGACCAACAAGCTCAAACTTTATCAATAGGTGTTGTTGGAGGGCATTGGAGACTTGGCTACATTATGAAGAATTAAGGGGACTTCATCATTCTTATTGTCTCAAGCCAAGTCAATTGGATTATCAAGTTTCTATCTTATATCCAATGTGCCTCCTTGCGGTAACTTGTACTTAAATTGTTTACTTTGAAAGTTACTTGCCCCCTTGCATGTTTTGGTTTTGTTCCTTGCATGTGTTTGTATATGTTGCGCTTCCAACTTGCTTATCTTGAGCAATCAAGTATGTGTGTGTTGGTTTGCACATCATGTACGTGTGCGTCGTGCGTTGAGCCTTTTTGCTTCTTGTTTGTATCCTAGTTGGCTCATGTGAGAGATCAATGGAACATCCCATTTTGGGGGAGTGATGTGCTTTGAGCACCTCACAATCCTATAAATGTGTGTACATGAGGAATACCATCTAGTATTGATATTACAAGATTATCTAGTCGCTAGGTGGTATATCTCTCATGAGAAATTCAAATTCAAAAAATTCCATTGATTATGTCGTGTTGGATCCTCTTATTGCCTCTCGTTAAGTTCTTATTGGTATCACATTATGGGGGAGTAATATGCTATGTGTATATTACAAGCCTAGAAAATGTGTACATTTGAGATATTGTCTCCTAATATTGATATTGTAAATTATATTGTTCCTAGGTGACATGTTAGCTCTACAAGTGGCAATTTGCTTGTGTTTGTTGTGAAGATGATGTTGGATTTCCTTGTTATCTACCACCGAGAATTATTTCCAAATACTTCTTGTATTTTGACAATTGGTAGTCACATATGTGTGGTAGAATTTATGGCATCTTTACATTGGCTTTTGTTTTTATTTTCCTTTTCTCTTGCCAAGGTTTGTGTCAACTCCCTTTGTCTTCCATACCACTTGTGGATCTTGTTAATTTCTTGTTCTTGTCTAGTGTTTTCTAGATATAGTGAAAGTGGTGATCCCACCTTGTGCATTTTGTATTCAAAAGCAAATTTTCTATAGTGCACAACTCGTGGGGGAGCTATCCTATTTTCTTTAGAACACTTCTTGTGATCCTTATCAAGTGTGTGTTTGTGGAAGGCAAGCCGTTTTCTTTTGGTACCTTGTGCCATCATGAAACTTTGTTGAGAGCTTGGTTTGTTTTGAACCATCCTCTCTTTGGGAGTTTGACATCTTTAATTTAGTGTGTATCAATGGATATCTCATTCCTTGATGTATCTTTAATGATATCTTCCAAGTGATGATTTCTCCATTTGGTGTCCTTTTCACTTGGCATTTCTTTGTCTTTTGGTTTCGGGTTTTGGAAGTCTTGAGCATGCATGTTTACTTCATGTATTTTATTTGACTTGCTTTCTTTCTTTAACTCAATATATAGGGGAAACTCCACCTAGTCTCAATTTGGATGAGATGTGCATGAAATTCATTTTCATATCTATATGCACATATTTATGTGGAGTTTGTCCTATGTATTAGTGTCTCTAACTATTTGGTCCCGATGAGTTTGGGTACCATTTTGTTTGTGTTGTTGTTCTAGGAACATTTGGAGATGCATTGGATGCTCGGCTCACTCTCAAGGAAGGTGTTGTCACCATGTGCATATTGGAGTCAAGCTAGGATGATCAATGAACTACTATCTACCTTCAATTGGTATCTACTACATCCTTCCAATGATATCTCGGTAACAAGTATCTATTTATGCTTTCCCCTCTTGCATTCAACCTTGTGTAGGTTGTATCTTGGCATGATATTCATTTCATATCTTGTGATACTTGTTTCCTTTCTCAAAGCATCCCAACGATGATCTCTTGTTGCTAGTTGTGATGTCTTTGATGTTAAATATGATAGGAATTCATTTATATACAATAAGACCATATCTAGCCATGTGCTATGCTTCCAGGCAAATATCTTATTGGTATATGTATGACTTCCTTTTGGATATCTTGTTCCTTCGTGCTGTAACTATTTCGGGTGTACATCCTTCTTTGTAGATATATATCATCATGATTTCGTCTACCTAGAACCCTATACACTTGAGAGAATTTACATGTCTAGTTGATATCCTTTCTTTCACGTCCACCTTGTCTTTCTTATGTTATTTCTTTGGTGGCTCCGTGAAAGCTTTTGCCTTGAGTCCGTGTCCTCTATTGTAGCATCTTGATGCACTCTTGTGTGGTGAAGATTATTTTCCTCATGCTTGTCTTTACGAGGCTTTTGCCATCTTAATTGGTATCCCTCGTCTTGATGAGGCTTTCATCTTCTATCTTCACCACGGGTTGTACAAGCATAGGTTCTTTATATGCTTATTAGTAAGCTTGTGAACCCATTTGCTAGTTGTGTGTGGGAATGATAGGCCTTGCACCGTGTGCCTCATTCTTTCAAGACTTTATTGATGCTTTATGCTCATCCGTACATTAGTATTCTCAAGTGCATTGCCTTGACTCACACACATCTTTTGGTTGAGCCCATTCTCAAGTTGCCTCTTTTACTTGTTGCTCAACCATGTGTTTGTTGAAAGTACTAGGCTTTGTTTCCTATATGCTCACATGCACTTGTTGTAAGTTTCTATTGATTTTGGGGGAGCTATGATCCTATTTTGTGTACTTTGTATCCGAATACAAAAATTCTTGATGTGCACAAATCATGGGGAGCTTCTCTAGTTTCTTTAGAACACTCCTCTGCTCATATCATAATATCTTTTATTCATGTGGCATGTAGGATATTTAGTCTAGTTGTTTCAATTGGTATCCGTTGATTGCTTGCTTCAATTGGTATCTTCTGATTGCTTGTGTCTCTCTTTGTTATGTCTTTGTGGCATATCTCTTTGTTGCAATCTTTGGGCCTCAATATAGTCTGTCTTCCTCCAAGTATTGAAAGTTGGATATGTGTATTGCATTCCACTCTCTTCTCTACTACTATTAAAAGAGCCAACAAGGGCAGACGAAAACTGCCCTCCCACGATAAAAAACACAATCGGGGCAACGACGCGTCTTCGGGAGAGGATGAGAGGAGAGGGGAGGACAAGGAGAGGCCTGGCGGCGGCTAAGGAGGTGCTCGCCCGGCGGCGGGCTCCAGCGCCGCTGGCGCGCTGAGTTGGATCGGGCGCTTCCCGCAGCCGCGGCCGTACTCGCGACGCCACCTACCCGCCGCCGCCGCTCCAACCCACGCGACGCTACCGCTCCGTTCCTCCTCCCAACGTGGCGTTGCCAGCCCCAAGCGCCCACCCGTCGGCCCTTCCCGTCACCCGGTCGCTGCAGCAGCGCCTCCTGATGGCCCTCGCCCGCCCTCCCAGCCGTCTCTGCATCGTTACACGCCGTCTCCCAATCCGCAGCTGGGACACGCCAGCGCGCTCCGGTGGCCCTCGCCAACCCTCCCGCGATCTCCGCGTTGTACCGCCGTCTTCCCAAATCCTCAACCAGGAACACGTCAAGTCAAGAATCTTCATCCGCGCCAGCGCTGCCGAGGTCTTCCATCTCAGGTTTGTTTTGTTTACGGTAATTCCAAAGTGATGTGCTGTTTCAACTTTTGTTCCAAAGCTCCTCAAATTGATGCAACCAAGGGTATGTCATGGATGAACGTTCTAGATTCTGAAGTTTATTGTCGTCGTTCTAACTTCATTTGTAATTTTTCAGCGATGCACATCTTTACGGTCGAGTTTATAGTCATCAAGCAGTCCTTAATTTTAAGATGATATCAACATTTATATTCATGGTTATAGGGTGTTGTCAAGAATTTCATCACACCCACTACTTTCCCACCGAGGTAGTTTCCGCCTCCAGCAATGCACAAGTGTCGTCACCTACATCTCCTCTATGCATTTCTGTCTCTCCATGCCGCACGAGGATGCAGTCATCACATCCTTGAGTAGGTAATTCATCAACTGATGGCTTTTCTCCCTGCTGTGACTTGCATCTTTCTAACTTGCTTCAAATTTAACCTGATTGGGACTGTTTGATTGAATGTCAAATAGAGATCAACTTTATCTCTGATTGATTCATGGAAGTGCAAGCTGAATTATATTATGAATATTCTAATTATTACTTACAAGTGATATTCTAAGTTTCTAACACACTGTCTTTGGTTTAATAGTTTGCAGGTGTTTCTTGTAGTGATGTTAACCCCATAAAAAAGGACTCGCAGGTGGACATCTGATATAAATAATCAGGTACTTCTTTCTCATTATCAAATTCAATGGATGTACTGGTTGTTTAAAACTGAACTATCAACACTTATTCTCTTCTTTTCTCCTATCACGTGATATATTCTTAACAAAGTATTTGATGCCATTTATTACCTTAATCCTATCATAAGACAGTCTTATTTTCTGGTCATGGAATGAGAGATTGCACTGCTTATACAGGATATCTTGCAAGCCTTGCAATTTTTATTGACATATTTTATAAATGAGTTATAGGTAGTTGGAATTTCCACTGACATATTCTAATGGTATTCGGATTGCACTCTTGCTGTCTCTTGATTTTATATGTTTAGAGTAATATCCACCCATCATGTTCAAGCAATTTCTCTGGTGCTAAATCAATCCCAAAAAATGTCACCAATGTGTAAAAAAACAAACTGATTATGTTCTTTTAAGTTTCTTCTGAATATGATTGTTATCCCAATTTGTAGATTGTTGACACCCTGCCCTGTTACATGTACAGTGGAAGACTTCTCTTTTTGATTGACTCTGGATCTAAAGAAGCGTAAGCATGTAGAGGAACTGGTGGTCCACCTTGCTGCTGCAAATGGACTGCCCGATTTTATCCATGTGTTGGACTAGATGATATTTGATAATTTGAACCTTGCAATGGTACGGTTTCCACAACACTATGTATGATCTAAACAATGGTTGGAAATATTTATTGGAGCATTTGTTTCAAACAAATTTGTTGAAAGATATTTCTAATATTTTAGTGCGTTTGATATATTTTAGATAGTACTCCCTCCGTCCGAAAAAACTTGTCCCAAGCTTGTTCCTCAAATGGATGCATCTAGCACTAACTTGGTGCTAGATACATCCATTTGAGGGACAAGCTTTTTTGGACGGAGGGAGTACTGCTTTAATGTGGTGTGGTACAGTTTGCCTTCTGTTATAAACTTCACACACTTCTAAAAAAATATGCAAGATAATTTTCCTTTCAGCTAGCAAATGGGTTAAATTCATGTACACATCAGCACTCAATTTAAGTTTTGAACTGCAGGGGCGTGAGACTGCAGCATGCTGTGTACATAAGCAGGGAGTTGAGGGGCAGAACTGAAGGTAGACTCAGGTGCAGTTATCCACTCCTTGCTTTCACTAGAAGAGCGTATTACACGGTGTAAGCAAGATCATGCTGTACAGGCATGCAGCTGTGATAAATACAGTGATGGCTCCGTCTGAGTTCTCTAGCCCTCCTCTGCAATTACAGGTTTGGGTGCACACTCCGCAGATGATGATGGTTCAGCAGAGATAGCATTGCTCTGTATTACATAACTATGTTCTGTCAGTCAAGTATCGTTACGATGCAATAGGCAGAGGCTTCAAAATCATCTGCGGAGTAAGCGATAGGAAGCCGTTGTGCAATAAATGTGCTCGTGTAGACGAACGCCGTTGGTACAAAATCTCGATCACATCGGCCCATATCATCAGCGCACATCAGAGCTGGCTTACCAATGTCGGATGGCATCGGTTTTATTACTCCACAGATGTGGGTCATTGGCCAAGAGAAAAGATGGGATAACAAATATTATGGATACAAGATGGCAGCATATAACTTTGCAATTTTATGATTTGTGATCCGGTAGATTTTTGCCATGCGGAGGGCTGATGATTCTGGCTATATGCACTGGAGTTTAAGCCATGTTTGTGAACTAATTAGATATCTATCTATGTGAATTTGGAGATACATATGTGTTTAAGATGATTTGAGAGTGCCCTTACCGGTCATGCTATGTTCTAATTTGTGTTCCTTTTTTACTTAACTGACATGTATTTTCACCATTAAATGTATTAATTAATATTGGCTGTGTTCCACAGTGCAATACACAATGAATGGGATTTTCCTTGGCATGAGGTGAGATGCCATCGAATTACTAAGTTTTGTTTGGTTGTCTATTTCATGTGTTAGTTCTATATTGTACCAATGTTGATTCAAATGAAAATGCAGGGTACTGCAATGATGAATGTATGATTTTGGTTGTTCCATAAAATTAATAAAATATAGGACATTGAAATGTAGGGGTTGAGGTTTAGAGTTCTACTGGAGTTAAACAAATTTTACGTGAGGATCTTTATAGGTGAGTCCCTAACTCCCTATACATAGATTGATGGGAAA
Organism: Aegilops speltoides; assembly: GCA_021437245.1. NCBI lineage: Eukaryota > Viridiplantae > Streptophyta > Magnoliopsida > Poales > Poaceae > Aegilops > Aegilops speltoides. The sequence goes on along the minus strand of CM038145.1, from coordinate 525,935,258 downwards.
TATTTTTGGGGACCTATGAGAGTTTCTCTGACTCTGGTTCATGATTCCTTGGAATCCTCCCAACCATACCCGTTTATGGTAAGCAAATATATTTTGTTACCCTTTCAGTTATCTTTTATCAATTTTTATTTAGTGAAATCAACTTCGTCATATTCATCCACAAAAAACAAAATCAACTTCATCATAAAACCGAGTTCTGCTTTGAGCACGCCCATGACGGTCACACAAAAGAGCCGGCAATGAGGTAGCGCGAAGTACATGTTCGACCGCAACAACCCCCAAGCATGTGTCCCGTACCTGATGAGAAGGTGATCTGAATACCACTCATGAGATGTAGGCTTGGGAAGAGGATAAGTAGAACCTGTTGGAAATATGCCCTAGAGGCAATAATAAAAGTATTATTATATTTCCTTGTTCATGATAATTGTCTTTTATTCATGCTATAACTGTATTATCCGGAAATCGTAATACACGTGTGAATACATAGACCACAATATGTCCCTAGTGAGCCTCTAGTTGACTAGCTCATTGTGATCAACAGATAGTCATGGTTTCCTGGCTATGGACATTGGATGTCGTTGATAACGGGATCACATCATTGGGAGAATGATGTGATGGACAAGACCCAATACTAAGCATAGCACAAAGATCGTGTAGTTCGTTTGCTAGAGCTTTTCCAATGTCAAGTATCTCTTCCTTAGTGTCGTGGATTTGTCACGGCAGATGTCCTAGCATAAGGACTTAGTCGTGGAGCCATCGCTACGGGTTTACTTACAGGGGTTAAAACGGACACAAAGACACGAGGGTTTTATACTAGTTCGGCCCCTTCGATGAAGGTAAAAGCCTACGTCTAGTTGTGATGGAATTGATGTAGTCTCGATGGCTAGGGAGCAAACAAGCTTCGCCTAGGCTCGAGTTGTGGTTGTCTCCCCTGAACCGCCGCCGGGTCGTCCCCTTATATACACGAGTGACGCCCGTCGGTTTGCAGAGTCCCAACCGGTTCATATTCGTATCCCGGTCGGTCTCTCTCTATTCCTAACTTACAATACAAGTTTATACATCAGGCCGGTTTACGGCTACAAGTTCTAAACCGACTACAGGCCTTGGGCCTTTCCATGACTACACCACTAGCAGGGCTAACCCGGCCCAAACTTGGCCGGTTTGTACCTAGTGGTAATATCCCCAACATTAGGCCCCAGATTGATTTGAACTGGTTCATGTCAATCCTTCATAAAACCTGCATCTTGGATATATTCTTTGTATAATAAACCGTCCCGTTGTCATCGCTCTTGATCATTGTAAACCGGCATGACATCATTGCTTCTGGTCACTGTAAACCGGCGTGACGTCATCTTGAAGTTTACCCTTTACAATGCCTTCTTTAATGACCGTCCCTGGATTTACGCGCTTGACCTAGTTTTACTGCCTTATAAATAGGACCGAAGGGTCATTCTGTTTTCTCCCTTCGCTTCCTCTTCTTCTTCCTCGCGCCGCTGCCTCTGGAGCTCCGTCGTCACCATCAATCGTCTGCTTCGACCTTGGCCGCTGCATCAACCTGTTCGGACCAGAATACTGCGTATTTCTCCGCATCTCCTCCGTTTCCGGTAAATCTCCTGCCCTTCTTCAGTCTGTTCGTCATCTTAGATCTGTTTCTAGGGCTCAAGCTTCATACCACGTTCTTCATATGCTCTCGCCTTTCTAGCTTTTGAACCATGCTATGAATCCTTTTCTGTACCAAACGAAGGCTCCTGCTTATCCGCCGCACTTTCTTATCTGAACTCCATAGATTTTCTGCATATATATATCTTTACGGCACATCCCTGTTTCTTCTTTGCTTTCGCGACGCTTTTCCTGTTTTTCTGAAAACTCACGTTTGATCCATAATAAACATGAACTCTTGTGAAACCTGTTTCTGTCGATTTCCTCTGAAGCCAAGATTAGGCGGTTTAACTCACCATAGAAACAAAAATTGCTAAACCGGCATCGGCACACCATTAGTCCCCGTGTTGAACCGCCAACATATATCTGTATCGAACTAATTCATCAGAACATCCTCCGGTTTATCATATCTTGGATCAAGTACTCTGTAATGAGTATTTTCTTAAACCGGACTCTTCTCCTTGTAGACCTCATGATGGCCAAACAGGTGTATGAATGCAACTGGGTCCCTTCCCGCGTCTCTGAGACACAACTGAATGAGTTAGTGTCCATTGGCGCTTTGGATAACCGAAACACCATCCATTGGAGGGTTCCTGGTGAGGAATGTCCTCCCACTCCCCAGGAAGGTGAAGTTGTAGTTTTCGCAGATCACTTGTTCCGGGGTTTCAAACCGCCCGGGTCAAAGTTTTACCGGGACGTAATGGCCAACTTTCAACTCCGCCCCCAAGATATCGGCCCCAATTCTGTTACCAACTTGTGCCATTTTCAAGTGCTGTCCGAAGCTTATCTGCAAGAGGAGCCTTCTGTTGAGCTGTTCCGGGATCTCTTCCACCTAAACCGTCGTACCGAATTCACCGATGGCCCCAATACCGAATTGGGCGGTATGGCTATCCAGAAGAGAAAAGAGATCACTTATCCCCACGTGAAGCTCCACTCTCATCCCAAAGAGTGGAACGCAACTTGGTTCTACTGCAGAGACACCTCCCCTGAAGGTGAAAATCCTTTACCTGGTTTCCGCCAGAGCGGCTCAGCAACACACATCCCTTTCCGCAACGATTGACCGCGAAAGAGAGAAGCAAATACGCTCCCCAACTATCCAAGCTCCGGGCCTTTATGGCCAACGGTTTGACTGGAATCGATCTGGCACGCTGCTGGTTATCTTGGGGCATACTGCCTCTGAGCCGGCGTTCCGGTTTGATGTGTCAATATACCGGCAGTGTCGATGACCCACTCCGACACACCAAACTGGAATTGTCTGAAGATGAAGTCACAGATTCAGTGAGGAAGATGCTGAATGAACCGGAGCACCTCTGTGCCCAAACCGGCTTGGCTCCTTACTGCACCTTCAACGCACCTCCTGCGGTAAGCCTCTGACTGTGCCATCATTAAATTTTACCATTACTTTCATACTTGCAATTCTCAATTATTTCCGATCCAGGGTGATGATCCGTTTTGGAGCAAGAAACTCTCGCAAGATAAAGCGGACAAGGCTGGGCGGCAAAACCGGCCCAAAACAAAAGTTGTCAAGAAATCCGCCCACAAGAGGAAAACCACGGCTTCGTCTGATCCGGCCATCGATGATGATGTGGGTAATCCGGAACTTGATTCTCTTGGCTTGTTTTTTACATGTCTTATTGATGACGATGCTTGTCAGGATGACGCTGAAGCCAGCAACGCTGGATTTGCCGAGGTAACCATTCCCTCTTCCAATTCAACAAGCTTACCTTCACCAAAATTTCGCCGGGCAAACCGGAAAGTTAACTTTTCTCATCCTCTTGCTCACTTGGATCCCAAACTTCTTATGAAGACGCAGCAGCACGAGGCCCGCCACACAACCCGGCACAGCGGACAGGTAGTTACCTCTGCCGGTTTACCGAACAGCCCGGCTCGAAAGCGCCGCACCGAGGTTTCCAACCATTTTATTACCTTGAATTCCAAAGCGGGTTTATTCCGTCAACCTCTTAATCCGTCCGACTCCGATTATCAGGTCACTTCTCATTCATCCTCGGGCGAATCGTCAGCCACTCAGCTACCACCACTGAAGATAGCTGTCGGGTAAGCCAATGTTACCACATGTTTGTCAATTTCTTCTGTAGTGTATGTGCCTTATTTCTTAATCTTTTTGTTTCTTCAGCACTAAACCGAAACCCAGCAAGAAAGCTCGTTTGGAGAAAACAAACGAAGAGGCCGCCGCTTCAGGTCATGAGCAGGCGCCGGATCATGAAAATGTTGCCTTTGAAGACATTCCGAGCGATCCCCCGATTCAAGAAGATGTGATTCCGGAGGAGAGGCCTACGGATGTCTCAATGTCTGTTGATCCACCTGCCAGTACCATCCGGTCTGAAAAGCCTCACAGCCCTGCCAAAACCACTGTGCCCACCCAATCCGTCGAATCGAAAGATGACGACGTGGTAATTACTGGAACAGGCCACTCTGAACCGGGAAATGCCGCAACTCTAACCCGGCACACTGTGAAAGAGGACTCTGCCACTTTTAACAAAGGAAAGTGGAATGTAGAGCTGGAAACATATGCCGCTATGAGCGCCCAAGACCTTCATTCCGGATATCTGAACCGGCTTTACAGTGGCCGTGATTATGAAGCTGGCTTGGTGAAACTGATGAGAGATAAGTTTGAGGTAACGCTCCTTTCCTTATTACCGATATAGTAATCGTTGTAGCCCCCAAGGGCCGGTTTGCAATCTTTGATCAAACTGGTACTTGATAAATTTCTTTGATAGACTTTGCAATCTTCCCTCATGACCACCAAGGCCGGTTTAAGTATGTAAACCTAAACCGGTACTCCAAAAACTGCTTGTCGACACTTTAGTAAAATCAAATAACCATTAGCCCCCAAGTGCCAAGTTGAATACGCGTATTGAACTTGGGACTTTTCCATGTATTAGTGGTTGAAAAACTGAAGGTACATTAGCCCCCAAGTGTCAGGCATATAACATGTTGTGTGGTTGAGACTTGCACTTTAATTGCTGGCTGATGATACTGTCAATATGCAGGCTGAGGTGGCGATCAAGGATGATCGGATTGCCGATTTACAGGCAGCATTGGCGACCCAGCAGGCCGAGACAGACAAGGCCAAGAAGGAGCTAACTATTGCCCTGACTGCTGCAGAAGAAGCAAAGGATAACATGAAAAAGGAACAGGCTGTGTGGGCCACTGAAAAGGCCAACTTGCTCAAACGGGCAGAAAATGCTGAAGCCGCCCTTAAACCGGTGGTAGATGATCTGACAGCCGTGAAGCGGCAAGTGCATTCTATGACGGCAGCCATCTTCGGTAAGTCCCCTGCGAATAAGTGTAATTTACTTTTCCTGCTGCTTCAGTATTCCGGTTTAAAACTGTCCTGTTATGAAATGCAGGCACACGCGTTGGGCATTTGGGGAACGACGTGCGGAAAAAACTGAAGGCCGTCTACACTTTAGTGGAGCAGCTGTATACCGGAGCCCAGCGTGTGATTACCACAATGTCTCATAACAACCCGGCGCCGTCCCTGATCCAAGACACGTTGAACCGGCTATCCATCCTGCCTTCCCGGATTGAGGAGGTAAAAAAGTCTGCTGCACGAACCGGAGCCATCAACGCCTTGATCCGGGCCAAAGCCTGGGTGCCAGACTTTGATCCCGTGGAAGCAGCTCAGGGCTATCCCAGTGTGAAGGAAGACGGCTCGGATTTTAGTGAAGAGGACTTGCGTGCAATAAACCGTGCAGTACGCCCGCTTGCTTGTCAATTAGTGGAAGAAGCCGATTTGGAGCACTACCAGGCCCAATACAACGATCAGAACAAACGTGTGTCCGCTCCAACTTTTGAACCGGAAAACTTGATCCCTCCAATCCGTAAGCACACTTACGCTCCTGATATTGAGCCATCGTCTTTGATTCATGAAGAAGCTGTTTTTCAAGCACTGATGGGCATCGACTGGACTTCTGTGGATTTCCAGCCAATGGGTAGAGAAGCTGAAGCGGCAGAGGATGAAGAACAGTCGTGAACCGGCAGCCGGTTTAAAAAACACTGATCATTTGGGCACTGTGTTGCCTTGTAATAGCTTTAGTCAAACTTTGTTGCCTGGGTATGCCTTCGTGCATCGAGTAAACTTTTGTTTGATTCACATTTCCTGCAACCAAAAGATTGAACTTCGGCGGCGGTGATACCGCCCGCCGGTTTATGGCATCCAATATACCTTTATGTATTGAAAATCAATTAGTATGTGATGCAAATACCTGCCATATCCGGGCATAAAGCTGGCGTAGCCAATCTTGAAGCGGAGGCTTTCTTCTTAAAAACCATAACCGTCTGGGGAAACAATAACCCCCACATAGGCGTGCTGAATCAGCACAAGCCCCCAAGTTTCTCCATAAAGATGAACCGGAAGATGGTAAACCGGAAAAATAAAAACTTCGGGTAATACCAAACCGCGCACTATCAGCTTGTTACTGATAGCTAAACCGGATAAAAACATTCGTCGTGTTGGAAACGCAACAAAAATCGAATACCAAGTATGGCAACAAAGGCAATAACTCTTTGTAAAAGGAAAGCTGCATGGAGCTGGTCAGATGGCATTACCATGGTCAGACGCAACCAAGCCCCCCGAAGGTGTAGCGATGGTGCTAATCGCCCAGGTCCCCAAAAGACTCGTGGCGAGTACGCCGGCCAAGTGGCGTGACATTGGTTCGGGTTCGACCAAGCCCCCAAGTGGCGCTGGCCCTATTGGCCGACCAAGAGGCGTGACCGGTTCAGACGTGACCGTGTCCCCAAATGATCTAGTGGCTTTCGCCTATCAAGAGGTGTAGCATTGGTTCGGATACGACCAAGCCCCCAAGTGATAAATATAAACTGTCAAGGGGTAAACCGGAGGCCGCTTTTTGTAAAAACAGAAACACTCCATGTAACCACGCATGAAAAGAAAGACAGAGACCCCGCTTTGGCTGAGGCCCTGATTTTTATTATATCAAAGATAATATATACATTGTTATGCTATGTACATAAACTGAGCCGATGACTCATGTGTAGTAAGGTCGAAGATGAGCTATATTCCATGGCCTGTTGGTCTCCTCCTCTGATGTACGTGAGTTTTTATGCTCTCGAATGTCAACCAGATAATAGGAACCGTTGTGCAGATTCTTGCTGACCACAAAGGGCCCTTCCCAAGGTGGGGATAGCTTGTGCATGTCTGTCTGGTCTTGGATGAGACGGAGCACCAAATCTCCTTCCTGAAAGGCTCTGGTTCTAACCCGGCGGCTGTGATAACGACGAAGATCTTGCTGGTAAATCGCCGACCGAGCGGCTGCCATATCACGCTCCTCATCCAGCAGGTCCAAAGCGTCCTGTCGCGCCGCTTCATTGTCCGCTTCAACATAAGCTGCTACACGGGGCGAATCGTGCCGGATATCACTGGGGAGAACTGCTTCCGCTCCATAAACCATGAAGAAAGGCGTGTAGCCAGTAGACCGGTTTGGCGTAGTATTGATACTCCATAGCACCGATGGGAGCTCTTCAACCCAGCACCCTGGTGTCCTCTGTAATGGGACCAGAAGTCGTGGTTTGATGCCTCGCAAGATTTCCTGATTAGCACGCTCTGCCTGCCCGTTGGACTGGGGGTGCGCCACTGATGATACATCAAGCCGGATATGCTCGCGTTCACAAAATTCTTTCATAGCTCCCTTGGACAGATTGGTGCCATTGTCGGATGATATCTTGTGTGAAAGCCAAACCGGAAAATCACCTTTTTGATGAACTGTACCGCTGTTGCCGCATCACACTTACTGACAGGCTCCGCTTCAACCCACTTGGTGAACTTGTCCACTGCCACTAACAGGTGGGTCTTCTTATCTTTGGATCTCTTAAAAGGCCCGACCATATCCAGCCCCCACGTCGCAAACGGCCACGTTATTGGGATCATCCTCAACTCCTGTGCCGGTATATGGGCACGCCTGGAGAATTTCTGACACCCATCGCAGTGTTTGACCAAGTCCTCCGCATCAGCATGAGCAGTCAACCAGTAGAATCCATGACAGAATGCCTTTGCCACCAGGGACTTTGAACCGGCATGATGCCCGCAATCCCCTTCATGGATTTCTCGTAATATTTCGCCACCTTCCTCAGGGGAAACACAGCGTTGAAACGCCCCTGAAACGCTGCGATGATGCAACTCACCATTAATAATCGTCATGGACTTGGAGCGCCGGATTACCTGCCTGGCCAGAACCTCATCGTCTGGCAACTCTCCTCGAGTCATATATGCAAGATAAGGCACCGTCCAATCCGGAATAGCATGTAATGCTGCCACCAACTGGGCCTCCGGGTCAGGAATTGCCAAATCCGCTTCACCAGGGAGCTGAACCGACGGGTTGTGCAAGATGTCGAGGAAGACATTAGGGGGAACCGGTTTACGCTGAGAACCCAGACGGCTTAAAGCGTCTGCCGCTTCGTTCTTCCGGCGATCCACATGATCTACTTGATATCCCTTGAAGCACCCTGCTATATTATCCACCTCTCGTCGATATGCAGCCATGAGGGGGTCCTTAGAATCCCAAGTGCCAGATACTTGCTGCGCCACCAGGTCCGAGTCACCAAAGCACTTAACCCGGCTTAAGTTCATCTCCTTAGCCATCCGGAGACCATGGAGCAAGGCTTCATACTCAGCTGCATTATTAGTACAAGGGAACATTAGACGGAGAACGTAATAAAACTTATCACCTCGTGGGGAAGTTAACACGACTCCAGCCCCCGAGCCTTCCAACTGCCTGGATCCATCGAAGTGGATAGTCCAGTATGTATGATCCGGCTTCTCCTCTGGCGCTTGTAACTCTGTCCAATCATTAATGAAGTCAACAAGTGCTTGTGACTTCACTGCTGTGCGTGGTGTGTACCTGAGCCCATGTGGCCCAAGTTCAATGGCCCATTTGGCAATCCGGCCAGTCGCTTCCCTGTTTTGTATGATATCACCCAAAGGAGCTGAACTAACCACTGTAATAGGATGCCCTTGGAAATACTGTTTCAGCTTCCGGCTGGCCATAAAAACACCATAGACTAGCTTCTGCCAATGCGGATACCTCTGTTTGGACTCAATAAGTACCTCACTGATATAATAAACCGGCCGTTGAACCGGATATTCCTTTCCTGCCTCCTTGCGCTCTACCACAATGGCTACGCTCACCGCTCGTGCATTGGCTGCCACATATAATAACAGCGGTTCCTTGTCAACTGGAGCTGCAAGGACAGGCGGGTTGGCCAATTGCCGCTTTAGGTCCTCGAAAGCTTCGTCAGCAGCTGGACTCCAGACAAAATGATCTGTCTTCCTCAGCATCTGGTATAAAGGAATAGCCTTCTCTCCAAGGCGGCTGATAAACCGGCTCAATGCCGCAATCCGGCCCGCCAAACGTTGAACATCGTTGATACACTTCGGTTTAGCCAAGGAGGTGATCGCTTTAATTTTCTCCGGATTGGCCTCGATTCCCCTGTTAGACACCAGGAACCCCAATAGCTTGCCAGCCGGAACACCAAAAACACACTTGGCCGGATTAAGCATCATCTTATAAATGCGCAGGTTGTCGAAGGTCTCCTTCAAATCGTCCACCAGCGTCTCCTTCTGTCGTGATTTCACCACAATGTCATCTACATAAGTATGCACATTGCGGCCGATCTGTGTATGCAAGCAATTCTGCACACACCGCTGATAAGTAGCTTGGGCGCTCTTGAGCCCAAAAGGCATAGATACATAGCAGAAGGCACCAAAGGGAGTTATAAACGCCGTTTTCTCCTGGTCCTTGACCGCCATATTGATCTGATGATATCCAGAGTATGCGTCCAAAAAGCTTAAACGCTCACATCCTGCCGTGGCATCAATAATCTGATCAATGCGGGGGAGAGCAAAAGGATCTGCTGGACAAGCTTTGTTAAGATCTGTGTAGTCCACACACATACGTCAGGTGCCGTTTTTCTTAAGGACCAGCACCGGATTAGCGAGCCACTCTGGATGAAACACCTCGATGATAAAACCAGCCGCCAGAAGCCTGGCTACTTCTTCTCCAATGGCCTTGCGTCTTTCTTCATTAAACCGGCGGAGGAACTGTTTCACCGGTTTATACTTAGGATCCACATTAAGTGTGTGCTCAGCGAGTTCCCTCGGTACACCTGGCATGTCGAAGGCTTCCATGCAAAATGTCCCGTTCTCACGGATGAACTCGATGGCGCGCCTTCCTATTTAGGATCCAGGTTGGCACTGACAGTGAACTGCTTGGACGAATCGCCTGGTACGAAGTCAACAAGCTTGGTTTCAGCCGCCGATTTGAATTTCAGATCCGATTCATGCTCCGTAGTAGGCTTCTTCAGAGGGGTCATATCTGCCGGATCAACATTGTCCTTATAGAATTTCAACTCCTCTGTGGCACAGACCGCTTCTGCGTAAGCTGCATCTCCTTCCTCACATTCCAAAGCGACTCGGCGGCTTCCATGCACCGTTATTGTTCCTTTGTAACCCGGCATTTTGAGTTGCAAGTAGATATAACAAGGTCGTGCCATGAACTTAGCATAAGCCGGCCGTCCAAACAGGGCATGATATGGGCTCCGGATTTTTACCACTTCAAAGGTTAGCTTTTCAGACCGGGAATCATGCTCATCTCCAAAGGCCACATCCAAGGCTATCTTGCCAATAGGATAAGCAGATTTGCCTGGCACTACACCATGGAACACCGTATTGGACGGTCTGAGATCTTTATCTGTGAGACCCATGCGACGGAAAGTGTCATAATATAATATATTGATGCTGCTTCCTCCATCCATAAGCACCTTAGTAAATTTATAGCCCCCAACTTGGGGGTCTACCACCAAAGCCAGCTGACCCGGATTATCAACCCGGGGGGGATGGTCCTCTCTGCTCCATACGATAGGCTGCTCTGACCAACGCAAATACCGTGGCACAGCCGGTTCAACAGAATTTACTGCCCGTTTGTGAAGCTTCCGATCCCGCTTGTCCAAACTGGTTGTGAAAACATGATACTGCCCGCCGTTCAACTGCTTTGGCTGGCTCTGATAGCCTGACTGCTGCTGCTGCTGCTGGCTACCTTGATTACTCTGGTTGTTGAAATTGCCCTGGTTGTGCCCTGAACCGGAAGCTCCGTCCTGACCCGGCCCATGAAAACCGGATCCTGAACCGCCACCTGATCCCTGGTCATATCGGAAAGCATCGGAATTTTTGAACTCTTGCATAATAGAACAGTCTTTCCAAAGATGATTCGATGGGTTTTCTTTCGTCCCGTGTTTGGGACAAGGCTGATTCAGCAAGTAATTCAAACGGCCTGCACCAGCATTTGGACCCCGATTCGCCTTGCCTCTACGCCGCGGGCCTCTGTCCTGCGCATTAGTGTTGGCTACGAAATCATCAGCCTTGCGCTTGCCCCCGTTTCCATGACCTGCCGGTTTGACATGCTGCTGCTTGGAGTTGCCATTCTTCTTTCCCTTCCCTGCTTCGTCATCATCTGCTTCAGGATCCTTGGTACTGTCTGAATCGGCATATTTCACCAAAGCGGTCATGAGGGTTCCTGTATCGTTGCAGAACCGCTTCATACGTCCCAGCTTCAGTTTCAGAGGCTCAAACCGGCAGTTGCTTTCCAGCGTGATGATCGCCGAGTCAGCGTTGATCCGGTCAGAGGAGTGTAAAATCTCAGACACACGGCGTACCCAGCGGGTTGTTGACTCCCCTTCTTCCTGAACGCAAGCCGCCAGGTCCACTATAGACTTTGGCTGTTTACATGTATCTTTGAAATTCTGGATAAACTGGGCCCGTAACTGACCCCATGAACTGATAGAATTGGGCGGCAAGCTTTTCAACCAAGTACGGGCTGTGCCCTCCATCATCATGGTGAAGTATTTTGCACACGCCGCTTCATCAACATCAAGCATCTCCATGGCCATCTCGTAACTCTCAACCCACGCCTCAGGGGATAGATCTGCAGTGTAATTTGGCACCTTACGCGGGCCTTTAAAATCCTTAGGCAGACGCACATTGCGCAAAGCGGGGGTTAAACAGGGCACTCCCAAAGCGGAGGTGACTCCTGGCCCGGTGAAGGAGGTAGGGCGAACCGGCGTGTGTTGACCCGCATCACCTTGTGCTGCTAACTTGGCTTCCCTGCGTGCCCGGGCCCGATCCACCACCACCTGAGCATTACGAGTGCTGCCTATCTGGTGATTGCCTCGGGCCGCTTCACGGTCCCGCGCGTTACTTGACAGAGCTGGTTCGTCCATGCGCCTGCTGTAACTCCGGCTTGAACGGGGCGTAGAGTGAATCCGATCGCGGCTGTATGAATATGCTTCCTGCTGGATTAGTGCAGTCCGGAGAAGCTCCTTAACCCGGCGTGTCTCAACTGCCTGTGGGGAATCTCCTTCGACTGGGATCGCCTCCAATCGTGCAGTAGCCGCAACAAGGTTGTCCATAGGGTTAGAGTAATGGCCCGGGGGCGTCTGTACCGGTGGAGGAATCACCGTATTCTGCTGTGGGGGCTCCATCAGGCGTGGCTGGACCGTCGCTCCCACTCCTGGTGCTTCAACCCGATTTACCTCCCTGTGCTGAGGCGGGTTACTAGGTCCGGCTCCGGGGGTCTGAAAGAGGTTTCTAGGGTCAAATCCGGATGGCAGGCGCGATCTGTATTTTCGCTTAAACACCTCCTGCGACGCGCTTTGGTCAAGCCTGAGTCTGTAAGCTTGTGCATCTAAAGCGGCCCGCTCTGCGGCCATGCGCTCCTTCTCCGCCGCTAGATCCGCTTTGGCTTGCGTGATCTGCTCTCTCACCTTTGCAATCTCTGCGTTATGCGCCTCCTGATCCGCTGGGTTATCCTCCGCCATGAGCGCTGCTAGCGCATCAAACAGATCTGACAAAACTTGAACCGGCGGTCGCACCGGGCCTCCTGCCCCTGCTGCCGCTGCTGAACCGGAAAGCATTGCTGCCGCGGTTGAAGAAAGGTTTGCGGCCTGCGTGCCGGCCATGAATACACCGATCCGGTTCAGCTGGCACAGGGGTCCGAATCTCGTCACCATCGGAATAGCCCTGATCATACCATCCTGCAGCTGGTACAATGACTCGGTCTCTCTGCTGAAGATTCATCGCCGAGTAAACGACGGTCTCGCTACCGTACTCGAACCGCATCATATTCCCTCCATGGGTAGCTCCAACGAAGACATGCTTAACAGCCGGTTTAGCCGGGCTGGTTCGCGCGCTGAGCCGTCTCGGCGAGGTCGGTGCAGATGTCCGGCTCAGGCCCTCCGATCTTGCCGATGAAGACGTGTATACGCCGAAGGGACCCGTATCCATACTCGATTGAATCGGCCTCGGGACCCCATCCAGCATTGTCGATGTAGATCCGGCCACGACGACTCTTGGTCATCCGGCCCACGACGTAGCCTTCGAGTCCTTTGAGCTTGCCCTCCAAGATCGCCAAACCATCGTGCGATAGCCCCACGGTGGGCGCCAACTGTCGTGGATTTGTCACGGCAGATGTCCTAGCATAAGGACTTAGTCGTGGAGCCATCGCTACGGGTTTACTTACAGGGGTTAAAACGGACACAAAGACACGAGGGTTTTATACTAGTTCGGCCCCTTCGATGAAGGTAAAAGCCTACGTCTAGTTGTGATGGAATTGATGTAGTCTCGATGGCTAGGGAGCAAACAAGCTTCGCCTAGGCTCGAGTTGTGGTTGTCTCCCTGAACCGCCGCCGGGTCGTCCCCTTATATACACGAGTGACGCCCGTCGGTTTGCAGAGTCCCAACCGGTTCATATTCATATCCCGGTCGGTCTCTCTCTATTCCTAACTTACAATACAAGTTTATACATCAGGCCGGTTTACGGCTACAAGTTCTAAACCGACTACAGGCCTTGGGCCTTTCCATGACTACACCACTAGCAGGGCTAACCCGGCCCAAACTTGGCCGGTTTGTACCTAGTGGTAATATCCCCAACACTTAGACCATGAGATCGTGTAACTCCCGGATACCGTAGGAGTGCTTTGGGTGTATCAAACGTCACAACGTAACTGGGTGACTATAAAGGTGCACTACAGGTATATCCGAAAGTGTCTTTTGGGTTGACACGGATCGAGACTGGGATTTGTCACTCCGTGTAAACGGAGAGGTATCTCTGGGCCCACTCGGTAGGACATCATCATAATGTGCACAATGTGACCAAGGGGTTGATCACGGGATGATGTGTTGCGGAACGAGTAAAGAGACTTGCCGGTAACGAGATTGAACAAGGTATCGGTATACCGACGATCGAATCTCGGGCAAGTAAAATACCGCTAGACAAAGGGAATTGTATACGGATCGATGAGTCCTTGACATCGTGGTTCATCCGATGAGATCATCGTGGAACATGTGGGAGCCAACATGGGTATCCAGATCCGCTGTTGGTTATTGACCGAGAACGTCTCGGTCATGTCTACATGTCTCCCGAACCCGTAGGGTCTACACATAAGGTTCGATGGCGCTAGGGTTATAAAGGAAGCTTGTATGTGGTTACGAATGTTGCTCGAGTCCCGGATGAGATCCCGGACGTCACGAGGAGTTCGGAATGGTCCGGAGGTAAAGATTTATATATGGGAAGTCCTGTTTTGGTCACCGGAAAAGTTTGGGGTTTATTGGTAACGTCGGGACCACCGGAGGGTCCCGGGTCCACCAAGTGGGGCCACCTGCCCTGAAGGCTGCATCGCCAAGTGTGGGAGGGACCAGCCCCTAGGTGGGCTGGGCGCCCCACCAAGGCCCAAGGCGTGGGAAGTGGGGAAGGGGGCAAACCCTAGGGCAGATGGGCCCTAAGGCCCACCCTGGGTGCGCCTCCCCCTCTCTCCCCCTCTGGCCGCCACCAGATGGGATCTGGGGGCTGGCCGCCGCCCCTAGGGGTGGAAACCTAGGTGGGGGCGCAGCCCCCTCTTCCCCTATAAATAGTGAGGCCTAGGGGCTGCCCAGAGACACACAGAATACACGTGATTCGATCTCTGCCTTTGGTTGCAGCCCTCTCCTCTCTCCCAAGTACTCCTCCTCTCCCGTGGTGCTTAGCGAAGCCCTGCTGGATTGCCACACTCATCCACCACCACCACACCGTTGTGCTGCTGCTGGATGGAGTCTTCCTCAACCTCTCCCTCTCTCCTTGCTGGATCAAGGCGTGGGAGACATCGTCGGGCTGTACGTGTGTTGAACGCGGAGGTGCCGTGCGTTCGGCACTTGATCATCGGTGATTTGAATCACGACGAGTACGACTCCATCAACCCCGTTCACTTGAACGCTTCCGCTTAGCGATCTACAAGGGTATGTAGATGCACTCTCTTACTACTCGTTGCTGGTCTCTCCATAGATAGATCTTGGTGACATGTAGGAATATTTTTGAATTTCTGCTACGTTCCCCAACAGTGGCATCATGAGCTAGGTCTATTGTGTAGATTCTTTGCACGAGTAGAACACAAAATAGTTGTGGGCATTGATTTTGTTCAATATGCTTACCGTTACTAGTCCAATCTTGTTTCGACGGTATTGTGGGATGAAGCGGCCCGGACCGACCTTACACGTACTCTTACGTGAGACAGGTTCCACCGATTGACATGCACTTCGTGCATAAGGTGGCTAGCGGGTGCCAGTCTCTCCCACTTTAGTCGGAACGGATTCGATGAAAAGGGTCCTTATGAAGGGTAAATAGCAATTGGCATATCACGTTGTGGTTTTGCGTAGGGAAGAAACGTTCTTGCTAGAAACCCATAACAGCCACGTAAAACATGCAACAACAATTAGAGGACGTCTAACTTGTTTTTGCAGGGTTTGCTATGTGATGTGATATGGCCAAGAAGAATGTGATGAATGATATGTGATGTATGAGATTGATCATATTCTTGTAATAGGAATCACGACTTGCATGTCGATGAGTATGACAACCGGCAGGAGCCATAGGAGTTGTCTTTATTTATTGTATGACCTGCGTGTCATTAAAAACGCCATGTAAATTACTTTATTTTATTGCTAAACGCATTAGCCATAGAAGTAGAAGTAGTCGTTGGCGTGACAACTTCATGAAGACACGATGATGGAGATCATGGTGTCATGCCGGTGACGATGATGATCATGGAGCCCTGAAGATGGAGATCAAGAGGAGCAAAATGATATTGGCCATATCATGTCACTATTTGATTGCATGTGATGTTTATCATGTTTATGCATCTTGTTTACTTAGGACGACGGTAGTAAATAAGATGATCCCTTACAAAATTTCAAGAAGTGTTCTCCCCTGACTGTGCACCGTTGCTACAGTTCGTCGCTTCTAAGCACCACGTGATGATCGGGTGTGATGGATTCTTACGTTCACATACAACGGGTGTAAGACAGTTTTACACAGCGAAAACACTTGGGGTTAACTTGACGAGCCTAGCATGTGCAGACATGGCCTCGGAACACGGAGACCGAAAGGTCGAGCATGAGTCGTATAGTAGATACGATCAACATGAAGATGTTCACCGATGAGACTAGTCCGTCTCACGTGATGATCGGACACGGCCTAGTTGACTTGGATCATGTAATCACTTAGATGACCAGAGGGATGTCTATCTGAGTGGGAGTTCATAAGATGAACTTAATTATCCTGAACATAGTCAAAAGATCTTTGCAAATTATGTCGTAAGCTCGCGCTTTAGTTCCACTGTTTAGATATGTTCCTAGAGAAAATATAGTTGAAAGTTGACAGTAGCGATTATGCGGACAGTAGAAAGCTCATGTCCTTAATGCACCGCTCAGTGTGCTGAACCCCAAACGTCGTTTGTGGATGTTGCGAACATCGGACATACACGTTTTGATAACTACGTGATAGTTCAGATAAACGGTTTAGAATTAAGGCACCGAAGATGTTTTTCGAAACGTCGCGGAACATATGAGATGTTTCGAGGGCTGAAATTGAGATTTCAGGCTCGTGCCCACGTCAAGAGGTATGAGACCTCCGACAATTTTCTTAGCCTGCAAACTAAGGGAGAAAAGCTCAATCGTTGAGCTTGTGCTCAGATTGTCTGAGTACCACAATCACTTGAATCGAGTGGGAGTTAATCTTCCAGATGAGATAGTGATGTTTCTCCAAAGTCATTGCCACCAAGCTGCTAGAGCTTCGTGATGAACTATAACATATCAGGGATAGATATGATGATCCTTGAGGTATTCGTGATGTTTGACACCGCGAAAGTAGAAATCAAGAAGGAGCATCAATTGTTGATGGTTGGTGAAACCACAAGTTTCAAGAAGGGCAAGGGCAAGAAGGGATACTTCATGAAACGGCAAATCAGCTGCTGCTCTAGTGAAGAAACCCAAGGTTGAACCAAACCCGAGACTAAGTACTTCTGTAATAAGAGGAACGGGCACTGAAGCGGAACCACCCTAGATACTAGGTAGATGAGAAGGCTGGCAAAGTCGATAGAAGTATACAGGATATACATTATGTTAATGTGTACTTTACTAGTACTCCTAGTAGCACCAGGGTATTAGATACCGGTTCGGTTGCTTAGAGTTAGTAACTCAAAATAAAAGCTACGGAATAAATGGAGACTAGCTAAAGGTGAGCTGACGATATGTGTTGGAAGTGTTTCCAAGGTTGATGTGATCAAGCATCGCACACTCCCTCTACCATCGAGATTTGGTGTTTGCGTTAAGCATATACATGATTGGATTATGCCTATCGCAATACGGTTATTCATTTAAGGAGAATAATGGTTACTCTATTTATTTGAATAATACCTTCAATGGTCTTGCACCTAAAGGAATGGTTGATTGAATCTCGATCATAGTAATACACATTTTCATGCCAAAAGGATATAAGATAATAATGATAGTACCACTTACTTGTGGCACTGCCATGTAAGTCATATTGGTGTAAAACGCATGAAGAAGCTCCATGTTGATGGATCTTTGGACTCACTCGTTTTTGAAAAGTTTGAGACATGCGAACCATGTCTATTGGTGCATATGCATGAAGAAACTCCATGCAGATGGATCGTTTGGACTCACTTGATTTTGAATCACTTGAGATATGCAAATCATACCACATGGGCAAGATGACTGAAAAGCCTCGGTTTCAGTAAGATGGAACAAGATAGCAACTTGTTGGAAGTAACACATTTTGATGTGTGCAGTCCAATGAGTGCTGAGGCATGCAGTGAATATCGTTATGTTCTTACTTCACAGATGATTCGAGTAGATGTAGAGTATATTTACTTGATGAAACACAAGTCTGAATTATTGAATGGTTCAAGTAATTTCAGAGTGAAGTTGAAGATCATCGTGACAAGAGGATGAAATGTCTATGATATGATCATAGAGATGAGTATCTGAGTTACGAGCTTTGGCACGCAATTAAGACATTGTGGAAATTGTTTCACAATCAATACCGCCTGGAACACCATAGTTTGATGGTGTGTCCGAACATCATAGTTGCACCCTATTGGATATGGTGCGTACCATGATGTCTCTTGTCGAATTACCACTATCGTTCATGGGTTAGGCATTAGAGACAACCACATTCACTTTAATTAGGGCACCACGTAATTCCGTTGAGATGACACCGTATGAACTATGGTTTAGAGAAACCTAAGCTGTCATTTCTTAAATGTTTGGGGCTGCGACGCTTATGTGAAAAAGTTTCAGGTTGATAAGCTCGAACCCAAAGCGGATAAAATGCATCTTCATAGGACACCCAAAACAGTTGGGTATACCTCCTAATTCAGATCTGAAAGCAATAGGGATTGTTTCTGAATCGGGTCCTTTCTCGAGGAAAAGTTTGTCTCGAAAAGTTGAGTGGGAGGATGGTGGAGACTTGATATGGTTATTGAACCGTCACTACAACTAGTGTGTAGCAGGGCACAGGAAGTTGTTCCTGTGGCACCTACACCAATTGAAGTAGAAGCTTATGATAGTGATCATAAAACTTCGGATCAAGTCACTACCGTACCTCGTAGGGTGACAAGGATGTGTACTGCTTCAGAGTGGTACAGTAATCTTGTCTTGAAGGTCACGTTGCTAGACAACAATGAACCTACGAACTATGGAGAAGCAATGGTGGGCCCAAATTCCGATAAATGGTTAGAAGCCATGAAATCCGAGATAAATTGATCTTTAAGAAGAAGACGGACGTGGACGGTAATGTCACCGTCTATGAAGCTCGACTTGTGGCGAAGAGTTTTTTCACAAGATCAAGGAGTTGACTACGATGAGATTTTCTCATCCGTAGCAATGCTTAAAGTCCGTCAGAATCATGTTAGCATTAGCTGCATTTATGAAATCTGGCAGATGGAATGCAAAACGAGTTTCCTTACCAGTCTTCGTAAGGAAAGGTTGTATATGATACAATCCGAAAGTTTTGTCAATCCTAAGGATGCTAAAAGGTATGCTAGCTCCAGCGATCCTTCTAAGGACTGGAGTAAGCATCTCGGAGTTGGAATATGTACTTTGATAAGATGATCAAAGACTTTGGGTTTATACAAATTTATGAGAAACTTGTATTTCCAAAGAAGTGAGTGGGAGCACTATAGAATTTCTGGTGAGTATATGTTATTGACATATTGTTGATCAGAAATGATGTAGAATTTCTGGAAAGCATATTTGGTTATTTGAAAAGTGTTTTTCAATGGAAACCGGGATTAAGCTACTTGAACATTGAGCATCAAGATCTATGAGGATAGATCAAAAACGCTTAATGGTACTTTCAAATGAGCATATACCTTAACATGATCTTGAAGGTGTTCAAGATGGATCAGTCAAAGAAGGAGTTCTTGCCTGACATGTAAGGTATGAAGTTAAGACTTAAAGCTCGACCACGGCAGAAGAGAGAGAAAGGACGAAGGTCGTCCCCTATGCTTTATACATAGGCTCTACAGTATGCTATGCTGTGTACCGCACCGGAAGTGTGCCTTGCCATGAGTCAGTCAAGGGGTACAAGAATGATCCACGAATGGATCATTGAACAGCGGTCAAAATTGTCCTTGGAGTAATAAGGACATATTTCTCGATTATGGAGGTAATAAAGAGTTCGGCGTAAAGGATTACGTCGATGCAAGCTTTAACACCTATCCGAATGACTCTGAGTAGCAAACCGAATACGTATAGTGGAGCAACCATTTGGAATAGCTCCAAGTGGAGCGTGGAAGTAGCATTTAAAGAATGACCTAGAGATTTGCAAAGTACATACGGATCTGAAAGTTGCAGACCCGTCGACTAAAACCTCTCTCACAAGCAAAACATGATCAAACCCCAGAACTCATTGAGTCTTAATCACATGGTGATGTGAACTAGTTTAATGACACTAGTAAACTCTTTGGATGTTGGTCACATGGTGATGTGACCTATCAATGTTAAATCACATAGCGATGTGAACTAGATTATTGACTCTAGTGCAAGTGGGAGACTGTTGGAAATATGCCCTAGAGGCAATAATAAAAGTATTATTATATTTCCTTGTTCATGATAATTGTCTTTTATTCATGCTATAACTGTATTATCCGGAAATCGTAATACACGTGTGAATACATAGACCACAATATGTCCCTAGTGAGCCTCTAGTTGACTAGCTCATTGTGATCAACAGATAGTCATGGTTTCCTGGCTATGGACATTGGATGTCGTTGATAACGGGATCACATCATTGGGAGAATGATGTGATGGACAAGACCCAATACTAAGCATAGCACAAAGATCGTGTAGTTCGTTTGCTAGAGCTTTTCCAATGTCAAGTATCTCTTCCTTAGACCATGAGATCGTGTAACTCCCGGATACCGTAGGAGTGCTTTGGGTGTATCAAACGTCACAACGTAACTGGGTGACTATAAAGGTGCACTACAGGTATATCCGAAAGTGTCTTTTGGGTTGACACGGATCGAGACTGGGATTTGTCACTCCGTGTAAACGGAGAGGTATCTCTGGGCCCACTCGGTAGGACATCATCATAATGTGCACAATGTGACCAAGGGGTTGATCACGGGATGATGTGTTGCGGAACGAGTAAAGAGACTTGCCGGTAACAAGATTGAACAAGGTATCGGTATACCGACGATCGAATCTCGGGCAAGTAAAATACCGCTAGACAAAGGGAATTGTATACGGGATCGACTGAGTCCTTGACATCGTGGTTCATCCGATGAGATCATCGTGGAACATGTGGGAGCCAACATGGGTATCCAGATCCCGCTGTTGGTTATTGACCGGAGAACGTCTCGGTCATGTCTACATGTCTCCCGAACCCGTAGGGTCTACACACTTAAGGTTCGATGACGCTAGGGTTATAAAGGAAGCTTGTATGTGGTTACTGAATGTTGTTCGGAGTCCCGGATGAGATCCCGGACGTCACGAGGAGTTCCGGAATGGTCCGGAGGTAAAGATTTATATATGGGAAGTCCTGTTTTGGTCACCGGAAAAGTTTCGGGGTTTATCGGTAACGTACCGGGACCACCGGGAGGGTCCCGGGGGTCCACCAAGTGGGGCCACCTGCCCCACAAGGCTGCATGGGCCAAGTGTGGGAGGGGACCAGCCCCTAGGTGGGCTGGGGCGCCCCCCACCAAGGCCCAAGGCGTGGGAAGTGGGGAAGGGGGGCAAACCCTAGGGCAGATGGGCCCTAAGGCCCACCCTGGGTGCGCCTCCCCCTCTCTCCCCCTCTGGCCGCCACCAGATGGGATCTGGGGGCTGGCCGCCGCCCCCTAGGGGTGGAAACCTAGGTGGGGGCGCAGCCCCCTCTTCCCCTATAAATAGTGAGGCCTAGGGGCTGCCCAGAGACACACAGAATACACGTGATTCGATCTCTGCCTTTGGTTGCAGCCCTCTCCTCTCTCCCAAGTACTCCTCCTCTCCCGTGGTGCTTAGCGAAGCCCTGCTGGATTGCCACACTCATCCACCACCACCACGCTGTTGTGCTGCTGCTGGATGGAGTCTTCCTCAACCTCTCCCTCTCTCCTTGCTGGATCAAGGCGTGGGAGACATCGTCGGGCTGTACGTGTGTTGAACGCGGAGGTGCCGTGCGTTCGGCACTTGATCATCGGTGATTTGAATCACGACGAGTACGACTCCATCAACCCCGTTCACTTGAACGCTTCCGCTTAGCGATCTACAAGGGTATGTAGATGCACTCTCTTACTACTCGTTGCTGGTCTCTCCATAGATAGATCTTGGTGACACGTAGGAATATTTTTGAATTTCTGCTACGTTCCCCAACAGAACCCATATTAATTGGTAGGGGGCACAAAGATTTTGTTTTACCCGTTGCAATACACGAACACATTTACTCGATTTAGCATAAACTGAATTCAAAAGACATCTTTTATATTTGAGAGACGTGCGTTGCACGTGCATGCGTACTAGTGTTGAGAAATACACAATTTATGGAGGACCACAATTTATTTTGGCCTTCTAAGCTTTTCGCCCATTTTGGCAATCGATGCCAATGGGGGAGAAGTTTCAGAGAGTTTTGTGGAGAAGGTTTCAAAGTTTTCTCCTCTTGCTTTGGTTGTGTTCTGAAGCATGTGCATCTCATACGCATGCACTATTGGGTGTTGCATTGCTAGGGAAGCATAATTCCTTATATAAACTCTCTTGAAAGTGATTGTCATCAATTACCAAAATGGGAGAGATTGAAAGGACATGCGGTGCCCCCATGTGTGGTTTTGGTAATTGATGACATTTTCTATGGACTAATGGTTGCATTGAGTTATATTTGAAGGATTTGTCCATAGGCATTTCTTGAAGTCCATGTGTTGGTTTCAAGGAGTTTATGTGTTGACCAAGGTGCTATTAAGGAATTATCCAAAGATTGGTCATGTGAGTGTTGAGCTTATTGCAAGCATGTCTTGAAGAAGAAGATTGTGTGATCATTCATGTTTACCTTCAAGACATCATCCAAACTAAGAGAGTTGGAAAGATTCAAGGTTGATCAAGACTAAGTCAAGATTTAATCAAGTTGATCAACTCACAAAGCGTAAAAGATGTACCGAGAGGGATAAAGTGATCCCATGGTATGGTAAGCATTGTCCATTGCACTTTGTGTACTAACCCATGGTCTATGTGAGAGTTCTATGTGGGGTTAGGTACATGTCCATGGGCTTGCGTCAAGAGGAAGATATCATACAACCCATGGAAAGGATGACATCAAGTAGTGATCGTCATCAAGATTGTCGTGTGCAAGTTCAAGTGTAGCATCACGAAGAGATCAAGTGCTTGAAGCTTGCCATCCATTGTGGTGTTAATGGACTTGTGAAGATGTGCCGAAGAGTGGCTCACCCATAGTGGAGTATGGGGGAGCAATCATCTAGTCTCCATCGACCCAACGCAATCAAGAAAGGTGGTCCATCTTGAGGAGGACAAGATCGTCATCATCTAGCTCAAGTGGATCATGTGCAAGGCAAAGGTTTGCCCTTGATAGGTTTTCTATTTTACCGGTCTCATGGTGGTAGTTGGGAGACCGGGTTATAGGATCG
This sequence comes from Aegilops speltoides, assembly GCA_021437245.1. Lineage (NCBI taxonomy): Eukaryota > Viridiplantae > Streptophyta > Magnoliopsida > Poales > Poaceae > Aegilops > Aegilops speltoides. Next base: position 525,912,128 of record CM038145.1, on the reverse strand, counting down.
ATAGTTGTACTATCAAGGGGGGCTCTCAAGTGAGTAGCTTGATTGTATCGTTCGTCGAGAGCTCAAACCATTGCATCCTTGCATCATGTTTCTTGGTTCTTGTTTGGTTCTCTTTCTGAGTCTTAGAGCTTATGGTCATCTTGATGACAAGCTTGAGTTCATCGAAAATGGAGTTTGCATGCGTCTTCTATGATGTTTTCGGTGTTGGAGGTTTTACCGGTCTTATCCGAGGAAGGGTTCTCACCATTTTATTTTGGGCCTTTTCTCATTTGCTTCTTATTGATTTTTCTATCAAGATTGTGTTAGCCCTTGTCCCTAGCTTTCCAACAAACTTGGTTTCGTTGAATTCGGAGTTCGTTTGCAGAAGTTGTGTCAGTTTTGGTGTTCTGAAAAGGCTGCAGCGGTACTACCGCGGACAGGAGCGGAAGTAATTTTTTACTACCGCTCTTGGGAGCGGTACTACCGCTTGGAGCAGTACTACCGCGGCTACTTCCGTGGCTACTTCCGCTCGGGACCAAAAACTCGTGTTTCCTCTCTCGTTGGGCTGTTTTGACCGTGCTAAGCGGTAGTACCGCTCCTCCAAGCGGTAGTACCGCTTGTGCACGACCTGAGCACATAACGGTTGGATTTGGGAGGTCCTATAAAAGGGGGTCTTCTTCCCCAATGAACCTTATCCTTTGAGCTCGTGTTCTTCCCCCATTGTTGACCTTCTTTGAGCTTGCTAACTCTCAATCCCTCCATGGATTCTTGCTAGTTTTGAGGAAAAGAGAGAGCAGATCTAGATCCACATTTCCACCAATCACTTTCTCCTCTATGTGAGGGAACTCCTTGATCTAGATCTTGGAGTTCTTGGTGTTCTCCTTCTTGTTCTTCCTCTCCTTTTCTTCCCTAGCATTAGTTGCTTCGGTGGGATTTGAGAGAGAAGGACTTGGGCACTCCGTGTGCCCTTGCCATTGCATTTGGTGCATCGGTTTGAGTTCTCCACGGTGATACGTGGAAGTTACAAGTTGAGAAGCTTATTACTCTTGGGTGCTTGGTGCCCGTGAGCTTGTTCCTCTTGGGTGATTGGGCGCCCTAGACGGTTGATGGTGTTCGGAGCTCAATCATTGTGGTGTAAAGCTCCGGGCAAGCGTCGGGGTCTCCAATTAGGTTGTGGAGATCGCCCCGATCGAGCATTTTGACGGGTTCCGGCGACCGCCCCCAAGGGTTGCCAAAGTGTACGGGTTCGGTGACCGCCCCCAAGGGTTGCCATTTGTACAGGTTCGGTTACCGCCCTCAAGGATCCCTTAGTGGAATCACGGCATCTTGCGTTGTGCGAGGGCGTGAGGAGATTACGGTGGCCCTAGTGGCTTCTTGGGGAGCATTGTGCCTCAACACCGCTCCAAACGGAGATTAGCATCCGCAAGGGTGTGAACTTCGGGATACATCATCGTCTCCGCGTGCCTCGGTTATCTCTTACCCGAGCCCTTTACTTATGCACTTTACTTTGTGATAGCCATATTGTTCTTTGTCATATATCTTGCTATCACATAGTTGCTTATCTTGCTTTGCATAAGTTGTTGGTGCAAATAGGTGAGCCTAGTTGTTTTAGGTTTTGTGCTTGACAAATTAACCGTTAGGTTTATTCCGCATTTGTTCAAACCTAAACGGTAATTATTTTAAAGCGCCTATTCAACCCCCCCCCCTCTAGGTGACATCCTCGATCTTTCAATTGGTATCAGAGCCTCGTCTCTCTTTGTTGGGCTTAACTGCCTAGAGAGTAAAGATGTCAACTAGGGGATTAGGATTCTCTGACACTCTTAGTTTCGATGGCACAAATTTTGACGTTTGGGTAATTCGCATGCTTAATGTCTTTAGGGTCATGGACCCAAATTTAGAGCGAATTGTAGATATGGGTTTTTCTCCTCCAAAGGATCCCCAAAGATTATCTTTAGAGGATGAGAAAAACTCTTATCTCAATGCTCAAGCTTCTAATGTCCTTTTCGATGCTTTGAGCAATGTAGTTATATTTCAACTCATGCCGTTCCGGGATGCTCATGAGTTGTGGACAAAGCTTCAAGATAAATATGGCGTGTCCAAGTTTTTTAAGGATGATTGTTCTCCCTCCACCTCCGGCCGTGTTGCGTTCTCAACTTCGTCTACTTCACCTACATGTGGTTCGCACTAACACTCTTTGTGACACACTCCCTTTCCTAGCGGTCATTGTCTTCTTAACCACAAGACTGTTTAAATATGAAACCTTTGATAGTGCAACTCGATATATTATTTCAAATAATCTTCTCACCTTTATTTATTAGGATTTTTAGCTACGAGAGGCCCAAAGTCATTCCTTTAATTCCATAGAAAAAGGTACCATGGAAATAAGTTTGTCCAAGCAAGAGTACCATGCGGGTTCTAGTAGTGGGCTCGTATTTCTCGCAAGCTTTCTATGAATTTGAAAAGTTAACTCGACTTCCATCGAATTATATTTGAAAACTGAAAGTTATCGGTGGTGAAAACCTAATAATTTTAGATTAATATCTTCGTAGGTCATACTGCCCCGTCCTCTTCCCACTAAAAAGCAATCATGCGGGTACCCAAAACCCTAATTAACCATCACAACATCGATGTCACCCAACTTGTTCAACATTTTTAAGGTAATATCTTGCACCTGGATTTAGGCTGCTTTCAATCAAACTTAAGTATGGAATCTCTCCCTTAGTGTCATCCCAATACTATAAATGATAATTTTTGTGTGGGGGGAGACTATTAACGAAGCAAACCCGTACTCTCGATGGTCCTGACACTCTTTGTGACACACTCCCTTTCCTAGCGGTCATTGTGTTCTTAACCACAAGTCTGTTTAAATATGAAAACTTTGATAGTGTAACTCGATATATTATTGCAAATAATCTTCTCACCTTTATTTATTAGGATTGTTAGCTTCGAGAGGCCCAAAGTCGTTCCTTTAATTCCATAGAAAAAGGTACCATGGAAATAAGTTTGTGCAAGCAAAAGTACCATGCGGGTTCTAGCAATTGGCTCGTATTTCTCGCAAACTTTCTATGAATTTGAAAAGTTAACTCGACTTCCATCGAATTATATTTGAAAATTGGAAGTTATTGGTGGTGAAAACCTAATACTTTTGGATTAATATCTTCGTAGGTCATACTACCCGCTCCTCTTTCCACTAGAAAGCAATCATGCGGGTACCCAAAACCCTAATTAACTATCACATCATCGATATCACCCAACTGGTTCAACATTTTTAAGGTGATATCTCGCACCTGGCTTTAGGCTGCTTTCAATCAAACTTAAGTATGGAATCTCTCCCTTAGTGTCATCCCAAGACTATAAATGATATTTTTTGTGTGGGGAGGAGACTATTAACGAAGCAAACCCGTACTCTCGATGGTCCTGACACTCCTTGTGACACACTCCCTTTCCTAGCGGTCATTGTCTTCTTAACCACAAGTCTGTTTAAATATGAAAACTTTGATAGTGTAACTCGATATATTGTTGCAAATAATCTTCTCACCTTTATTTATTATGATTGTTAGCTTCGAGAGGCCCAAAGTCATTCCTTTAATTCCATAGAAAAGGTACCATGGAAATAAATTTGTGCAAGCAAAAGTACCATGCGGGTTCTAGCAATTGGCTCGTATTTCTCGCAAACTTTCTGTGAATTTGAAAAGTTAACTAGACTTCCATCGAATTATATTTGAAAATTGAAAGTTATTGGTGGTGAAAACCTAATACTTTTGGATTAATATCTTCGTAGGTCATACTGCCCCCTCCTCTTTCTGCTAAAAAGCAATCATGCGCGTACCCAAAACCCTAATTAACTATCACACCATCGATATCACTCAACTGGTTCAACATTCTTAAGGTGATATCTCGCACCTGGCTTTAGGCTGCTTTCAATCAAACTTATGTATGGAATCACTCCCTTAGTGTCATCCCAAGACTATTAATGATATTTTTTTGTGTGGGGAGACTATTAATGAAGCAAACGCGTACTCTCGGTGGTCCTAACACTCTTTGTGACACACTCCCTTTCCTAGCGGTCATTGTCTTCTTAACCACAAGACTGTTTAAATATGAAAACTTTGATAGTGTAACTCGATATATTATTGCAAATAATCTTCTCACCTTTATTTATTAGGATTGTTAGCTTCGAGAGGCCCAAAGTCATTCCTTTAATTCCATAGAAAAAGGTACCATGGAAATAAGTTTGTCCAAGCAAGAGTACCATGCGGGTTCTAGCAAGCTTTCTATGAATTTGAAAAGTTAACTCGACTTCCATCGAATTATATTTGAAATCTAAAAGTTATTGGTGGTGAAAACCTAATAATTTTAGATTAATATCTTCGTAGGTCATACTGCCCCCTCCTCTTCCCACTAAAAAGCAATCATGCGGGTACCCAAAACCCTAATTAACCATCACAACATCGATGTCACCCAACTGGTTCAACATTTTTAAGGTAATATCTCGCACTTGGCTTTAGGCTGCTTTCAATCAAACTTAAGTATGGAATCTCTCCCTTAGTGTCATCCCAAGACTATTAATGATATATTTTTTGTGTGGGGTAGACTATTAACGAAGCAAACCCGTACTCTCGATGGTCCTGACACTCTTTGTGACACACTCCCTTTCCTAGCGGTCGTTGTCTTATTAACCACAAGACTGTTTTAATATGATAAGTTTGATAGTGTAACTCGATATATTATTGCAAATAATCTTCTCACCTTTGTTTATTTGGATTCTTAGGTTCGAGAGGCCCAAAGATATTTCTTCAGTTCTATAGAAAAAAGTACCATGGAGTTTTTACTTATTACCCTCCAAGGTTTGATTTTGTAAATATTTTTTCTTCCCAATATAGGTTAATTTGGCACAAAAGTGTTAGTGGAAGCAAGCACATAAACCTTCATAAACAATGTTCAAAATTTCAACAATATTTGCTTTTTTTTTGGTCATTTCGGTAGGTACCGAAATATTTGCAACTTCAAAATTCTGAACCAAAGTCAAACTAATTTCAAATAAGATTTTAATTATGTAAACTTTCAGCAAAATCTGGTGAACTCTGATAGAATGGAATTCCAAAAGAATATATAAAATTGCAGACATTTCTGCAGATCCGAAATTTGTCTCTTTCCGAAAATTTTAACCTTGGTCATCCATGAGTGCCCTACAAGCAATATAATGACGTGTTTTTCGGTTGGGACAGATGGGAGAGCACACAAGCCAAGCCACTGAAGACAGTGTAGTACATCTAATGCCCTGTTGAACGGTCTTAATTTTTGTCAAGTGGGTCGATCGGCGCATGCATGTGATTCTTCACGTCCATGCGCACATATTAATTTGGGCAAAGTGAAAGCAACGGCGAGCGGTTGCACGTAAAGGTCAGGGACAGGCAGATGGATGGCTTGCTAACCAACCTGCATGAATGCATGATGCACGCCTGGCTCCTCCTTTTCGAGCTAGCTGCTCCTCCCCTCCACGTTAATTCCCACACGCCATTAACACCTCCCTAGCTAGCTAGCTAGCTCATCGATCGACCGATATGGATGGCCATCTATCCAAACAAAAACTATATATATATGTAAAATATATATAGTTGCACTCTGTCTTGCTTCAATCCAGGCTACAATTTTAGGTGCATATATGTGTACGTCCTGCTAACCGGCCATTTAACCCATGCATGCATCGATCGCGTACAGGCGTGGACATCTTTAATTTACGTTTAATCTTGCCGGTGCTGGAATTATCAAGTACTAGAACGTACGTGCTAATCACTGTCAAACCTAATCACATGCAAACATTTGATTAATTTATGTGTGGTTGGGTACATATACATACATGTAGGATAAGGACTGCCGTCCGTTCGCCTCATGGGTCGTTACATCAATCAATAATTATGATTATGATATGAGGTTGTACGTGACCTACTAGCGTATCTTACTCATGTGCAGTGCCAGTCCACATTCTGCAGTCCTCATCATCTAGTTTTGTCCAAGAAAATATATTCATATATAGCTTGATATATAATCAAAGTCGATCAGGACCAACAATTTAAGCCGATCGCCATCGTGCTCGTGCATGTTGGTACGTGCCTTATCATATCGATCAATATATATATACATCTTTTTCATACTAGAAGAAAAATCATCTAACCGAATGCATGCACTGTTTAATTAAGGGGCTATCAAGGCGCCATTGACACTCCAACTGCACGCAAGTGAGTACCACAGTACTTCACACTAGCTTAAACTATAGCCCACTACTCGTTGGAGGGACACATGAGTGTGTATATATAGAGAGGCAGAGGCAGAGTGCTTGGTACACAGCACACATCCTCCATTGCAGCTAAGGTAGCTGCATTCGGTTGAGGCCAACCGGCAACCACACACTACTGCTCATTACTAGCTAGCAGACAGCGATGAGGAGGTTGCGGCTGCAGCAGCTCGCCGTCGTCGTGGCGGTACTGGCGGTGGTGCGCCCGGCTCTGTGCCGGGAGCAGCAGAACAACAGGACGCGGGCGGTGGCGGGGGAGGAGAGGCAGAGCCCGAGGGCGACGGCGGTGATCGTGTTCGGCGACTCCATCGTCGACCCGGGGAACAACAACAACCTGCACACCCAGATCAAGGCCAACCATCCGCCCTACGGCAAGGACTTCGACGGCCACGTCGCCACCGGCCGCTTCTCCAACGGCCTCGTGCCCTCTGACCTCGTCGGTACGTACGCGTCCATCGTCGTCTGTCTGTCCCTATCACTGTGGTCGTGGTTTGTCTAGGGTCACTATATTCTTTCTTTTTAATGAAAGCACAGTAGTATCTCCCTGCCCGCATGGTTCCATAAGAAAGGCTATAGTTTTGGACATCAGCATAGTGTCAATACATGTACAAAATCCATAAAAAGTTATGTGTTAATGTCAAGAAACATTCAAGACTCGTCGCAAAGAACAAAAAGAAATATTCGAGACACATTCATACATATGGTTTCAGTTCCAAGTATCCATCGCACTTACACTGTATAAAATTTGAATATTTAACCAAGAACAATGACTTAACGCAATCGGCTGTATATTTTTTATCCGTAGCAAAACACGTGTAATTTGTTGGTAGGGCATATCAAGCAATTTATTTGGAAGTGCGCATGATGTGCCCACGGGATAGTACAATCTTTAAAACATGCATGTGTTCAGATCTTTAAAACATGCCATGGAAACAAAACATATTGTGGAAAATTCCAAAAGTTTTGTAATGTTTATTTAAATCTAGTGATCTAAAATTAAAAAAAGCAACAAAATTGATTTTAGCGCCAAAACTTGTCGTTTTCATGAAAAAATAGACCCACACAAAGAGCACATATCTATTTACATGTGTACATATTTTAAGAAATTTGATATTTAGAAGATCATTGTATTCCACCCTAGGAGATATCTTTTTATTTCAGAGAATGATGGGGAAATATCTGGCCCAACAATTAATTAACTTTGGTTCTCTTAATTTCTTAACATAGGTCACTCTTATTCGCTTAGCGACGAATTGTCACTGAAATGCACAGGCTCGCCGCATATAAGCCAACCCAGCTAGCGCCAGCATGCCTCCTCGCTTGCATAGAAAACCGGCATTAGATGGCTCAATAGAAACCAATCATGTTTGTCTGGGAAAAAAGCCACTAGAAATATTAGCATCACCTGGTTTAGGTTAAAATGGGCTATGTTTTTTTATATGTTCAAAAAAATCATAAATTTTAATGAAATTTAACTAATATATTTTTAATAATTATAAAAAGTTCATGAATTTAGAAAAATATTCAGAAAATTTAGAAATTATTTGAAATTTTAAAGAACTTTCATGAGTTTTAACAATGTCCAAAATTTCAAGAAGATATTAACGAACTTTGAAAATGTTCATGAATACTTTTCAAGAAAGGTCATGCAATAAAGAAAGAACATAATACACCAAAGAAGAACGATGAAAATTAAATCAGAGAGATAAGAAACAGAAAACAAAAGAGAAACAGCAGAATAAAAATAGTGAAAAAACGCAGTACAAATTCAAATAAGAAATAAATAATTGAAAAACTGGAACAACACCAGTCAAAACGGGACCTCCTATAGGACGCATTTTGCGTCAAACAAGAGTTGGACGCACACAGCCGAGCCACGACTGGGCCGGCCCATGGACTTGTGTTTCTTGGGGATCGGGCGACCTAAAAAACACGAAAAAAAAGAACCCAACGGTTGGATTCTATCCCACTATCTCACCGCACCAGACTGCAAACCGTGACGAACTAGCCACTCTACCACATAGCCTCTAGTGAAATACTAAGGCGCCCAACTCTATAACAACACACATCTGGATTGAGATTAAAAAAAACATTTTTGAAACATTTCTTCAAAATTGAAACAATTAGAAATGCCGCAAATATTTTTGATACTCCAAGCCTTTTTCTGAAAAAATATGAACACTTTTAATATTCCGAATTTAGAAAAAAAACACGAACATTTTCAACAAAACCTAAGAGTTTTCTAAAACGTGAACATTTTTTAAAAATTGAACATTTTCTAACATTCTGATTTTCTTTAAAATAAGAAATATGTTCTAAAATTCCTGAACATTTTCTGAAAAATTAACTTTTTCCTGAAATTGTGAACAAAATTTGGAAATGCGAACAAATTTTCAAAAGAGAAATGTTTTATGAAAAGCAAACAACTTCTAAATTTGTGAACAAAATTTAAAAAATGAAACATTTTCACAAAAGGAAACATTTTTGAAAAAACTGGAGATTTTTTTGAAACACTGGGAAAAAATAATACATGAACATTTTTTCAAAACAGCAACATTTTTTGAAATTCCTAATTTTTCGGAAACATGAATATTTTATTCAACTCTAGAACAAAATTGGAAAGCAGAACCATTTTTCAAAAACAGGAACATTTTTTTGAAATTCCAGAACTAATTTTGGGAAAGCGAACACTTTTTCAAAAGCTAACATTATTTTGAAACTTCGGAACAAAATTGGAAAACATGAACATTTTTTAAAATGCACGTAATTATTGAGCACAATTTAAGATATGAACAATTTTTGAAATTAATGTTGAAGTTTTAGTAATGAGATTTCTTTTTTATTCTTCTGAACAAATTTTGAAATTGTGAACATATTTCAAAAATGGGAACATTTTTGAAATTCCAAAACTTCCTGAAACACGAAGATTTTTTAAATTTTGAAAAAACATTTGTGAACGAGAACATTTTTTGAAGATCTTGAACATTTTTTTGTAACTTCAACATTTTTCCAAAATTCTGACCAAATTTTGAAAATGACAATACTTTTAGAAATATTCCGGATTTTGAAAAATTGCCTAATTTTGAAAAAATGGCACCAAGTTCCGACACATGCACAACTTTTTGAAAATTTTAACATTTATTAACTAACTAAAAAAATTCGAAATGCTGAACATTATTAAAATGTTCATCTTTTTTCGAAACAATGAAAAAATTGAAAACAAAAACATTGAAGTCCGGGGCAAAATTTGAAAATTTAAGTAAACTTGAAAAAAAGGAAAAGTAATAAGATGGAAAGAAAATGAAACAGTAAAAAGAAAAAAGGAAAAGGGAAAAAAAATAGGAAAAAGAAATTGAAGAAGAAAAAGAAAAAAGACGGTTTAGGAACCTCCTAGAAGGTTCCCAAAACCGGAAACATTCGACTGGGAACCACCTAGAAGATTCCTAAAACCGGAGTTGCTCAAACGGTTAACGGCCTGGCCCATAGGAACGCTCGTCGATCTGCACCTGTGCGTAGCCTCAACAAATTGGGTACATTTTTCTTTTTCCTTTATTTTTATTTTCCTTATATGTTTATTTATTTTCTGCAATGTTATACAATAAAAGATTTGGAAAATTTAAGGATAGTGTTCCAATAACTTCTAAAAGTGTTTTTAAAAAGTTCCTTGGTTGATTGAAAAAGGTTCAGTGTGTGATTTAAAAATGTCCACGCGGCTAATAAAGTGTTCATGATATTTTCAAAGGAGTTCACGCAGCTCCAAACATGTTCATGACATTTTGAAAATATTTACACAATACAACAATGACATGTAAAAAAATATAAAAACATGTATATAAGAAAGGTTCAATGTGTATTAACAAATGTTTAGCATGTATTCAAAAATCTTCAATGATAAATCGCAATGTGCATTAAAAATGTTCATATGTTTAAAAACAAACTTTGTCAAATATTTATTTCTTGCAGTTTAGAAAATTCTCATGACATGTAAAAAAGTTTGTATACTAGAAATGGTTTGATTAAAAAATAAGTATTTCAAAAATGAAATAAAAGAAGGAAACCAAAAATAAAAAAGGAAAACAAGACAAAACTTAACAAAAGGATATATAAATATAAAAACGGCGTACATAAGAGAAGGAAAACAACTGACCCAGAAGCTTCCTCAGATCGTGCAAACAAGAATAAAATGTTCCCACAACCGAGCTAAATGGGCCGGCTAGTGACTTTCGGCGCTCGATGCGAGGTTATCTCTTTATCTTTCATTCGTTCGTCCGCTTTTTTTACTTCGTTTGCCCATTTTACTTTTTGTTTACTTTCTTTCATATTTTGAAATAATTATAAATATGTATATTTGCAAATCTTCAAATTTACAAATACCACGCATTTAGGAAATGTAATGCGGTCTAAAAAAATTAGTCCGAGCAAGTTTTTAAAATAATTCGTTATATTGAAGGAAATGTTTGTGAAACTCAGAAAAGGTTCACCAGTTTGAAGAATTTTATCTATGATATTACAAAAATAAAGACATCGTAAAAAAAATAACATAATTTTTTGAAATCATGACAATAAAAATATTCACAGTTTTTAAAATTGTGTTTTGTGGCATTTGCGTGCAGTTTTGGAAATCATTGGAGCAATTTTAAACAAATGTTCATAACATTGAAAAAAAATGTTCTAGTAGTTAACAAAAGTTAACCCGCTTTAAAAACAATGTTCATGACATCTAAAAAAAATGTCAATGTGTGTTTAAGAATGTTGACTTTGTATTCAAAAGATGTTTAATGTGCATTTTACAAATGTTAAACACATATTAGGATAGAATGTTGAATTGTATAAAAAATGTTAATGTGTATCTAAAAAGTGATTGATTTGTATACGAAAAAATGTTCAACGCGTGTTAAGCAAAGTAACGTGTAATTCAAAAAGTAAAAAAATAGAATAATAAAAAATGAAAAAGTGAAAAAACCCAAAATATAAAATAAGAATGAAAATCGATAATAAAAAGATAGAAAATAAAATAACGCGTAAATTCTTCCAAAAACCAGGTCGAAGGATCCACAAACCAATCCTTAGAAGCTTACCAAAACAGCTTGGTACCAATTATTGAGCCGTGCCACTTTTAATGATCACCGTAGTCGAGCGTGAGTTTCGCGTGCAGTAAGCGATGTGTAGCATTGGCGGAGACTACGTCGCAAGTGTAGTCTTGATTCAGTGGTTAGTTGCAGGCCTACAGACTCAGCTTGCATTTTATAACATGTCTAGTAAACTTCCATGAAGAAGTTAATCTTTGTAATTAATTTGTTGCCGAATTTGCCCTTTACAGCTTGTTTAATAAACTTTTGTGTCTAAGTTAATCTCTTTAATTGCTGGGCCGGATTTTAGCCCAGAAACTTCACGTGAAGAAGTTGGTTGCTCCGTGGCTCAACGTTGACCACACTCCGGAGGACCTCCTCACCGGCGTTAGCTTTGCCTCAGGCGCCACGGGATATGATCCCCTCACGCCAAAGATCGTGGTATGTATTCTCACGGATCCTTCAGATTCAACCTCTACTAATTTTATTATATGATGTGTGCATCGATCAATGCAGAGGTTGAATCACGACACACCGCTAGCTAGTCCAATAAAATGAAGTTGTATTGATCTTGCTAACTTCTACACGTAATGCAGAGCGTCATCACCCTGGAACAACAACTGGAGTACTTCGATGAGTACCGCGGCAAGTTGGTGGCCATCGCCGGCGAGGAAGAGGCCAAGAGGATCATCAATGGCGCCTTCTTTTTTGTGTGCGCTGGCTCGGATGACGTGGCCAACACCTACTTCACCACTCCGTTCCGAATCCTGGAGTACGACATCCCGTCCTACGTGGACCTCCTCCTCGTCGGTGTGGACAAGTTCCTCCGAAGCGTGATTGCTCGCGGAGCAAAGCTTATCGGCTTCGTGGGCCTTCCACCTATCGGGTGCGTGCCGTCGCAGCGGACGGTCGGCGGCGGGTTGCACCGTCACTGTGAGCCCAAACGCAACTATGCGGCACAACTCTACAACTCGAGGGTGCAAGTGCTCATCAATGGGTTGAATGCGGAGCCTGGGTTCAACACCCGCGTTGTCTACTTGGGGATCTATGACATCATCCAAGAGCTCGCCGAGGACGGGGAGCGCTGGGGGTTCACAGAGACGACTCGCGGGTGTTGTGGAACCGGGCTCATTGAGGTGACGAATCTTTGCGACTCGAGGTTCATGGCGGTGTGCCAAGACGTATCCAAGCATGTCTTCTTCGACAGCTTCCATCCCACGCAAAGGGCATACAAGATCATTGTTGATAACATGTGGGACACCTACGGCCACCTCCTGCAACCCTAAATGGAGTTTTTGACATCTATTGGGCGCCATGGATCGACGAACAAAGAAAATGTAAATGACATATATACTTGTCAGAGATTTTCTTTTACTATTTGAGATCCACTTATGCACATGCAAGCAATCAAGCCGGGTTTCCAAAACATGGGGAAATATAGGAAAATTGTTCTCTACTGCCTCGAGTATATATTTATTGCGACACCGCATATGCCGCATATGCTGTCATACTTCCTTATTATACTCTGAACGTACTGAGCGAGGCATTTTGGCTCTCGGGATCCATGGAGGCCGTTTTTTTGAAAAATACAAATTTTGAATTTTTCTAATTTCAAAAAAATCTGAAAAAATGTACAAGTAAACACGGATGTTATGCGTATATGTGTAAAATTTCAGAATGAAATACGATCTGTAAAAAAAGACGAATTCATGGCATGGGAGGATGTATATGTGTAAAAGACGAATTCATGTGTTAAAAAGCCCTTGGTTTGTCTTTTTTACCCAGCCCTCATTTCAACGTATCTCGCCCTGAAAATTTACACACTTGTGCATTATGCCTCCATGTATAAAAAGAGTTACCCATTGAAAAAATTTATGGATCCGGTAACAATTTTTCACAATATTCTCGCGAGAGTGGATTTTCTGAAACCCCGTTCACCTTCTAGGCAGTTCAGAATTTCACAAAAAAAAATTGAAACTTTGCAGTTCAGTAACGCACCAGAAGTAAAAGATTTAGACATGTTTTTTGGGATTTTGTGTTCACGATAAATAAGAACTTAAAAGGACGGAGTTTAATTAGTCTGATTGGGTTGCACAGAGATTGATGGTGAAGCATTTTTTGCACAGACATTGCTGGTGAACTCTTATACAGCTCAGGAAAAGGGAGCAGATATTGCATATGGTCGATCGCACATCGATCTTGATGTTTTCTTTTTCCACGATTCGATTCGAATCGATTTGTGCAGGTGACAGACAAAAGCCATGTACCCGGGTTGCAGGAGACAGTGTATGACATGAGTGACCTTCGTACGGGGCATTGGTCACGTACACACATGGATGGATAGACGCATGATTGATGAGAGTGCATATGTGACAACAAATGTGCTCCCGCTTTATATCATAGTGCACATCATTTTGGATTCCACCATCACCACACCGCATTTTGATGATAGGTACGTACTCCCTGGTCGATCAAAACTAGTCTATGTCAACTCAGGTAAACCAAGCTATTCTTTCTTACTCACCGGACGACATCCCCTTCTTCCTACTCCAATCGTGTGAACACACTCCTGATTTCTCTGACTCTCCCCCGTCTTCTTCTTCCTCCTCATACCCCCCCCCCCCCCCCGCGCGGAATGTATGATCCAATTGCTCCATAAGTCCAGGAAGCGAACGATAGCACTTTGTTTTTTCATTTGGATGCCTAGACGAATAAATCAAGCTACCCATGAAAATAATTGAAATGATTCTGATAATATTTTTCCTTATGCAGAAGCCCAGCTCATCAGCTCATATTAGTGTAGTCTTAACGTCAGTGCTATATGTCGCTCACAGCGAGTCGGAACTCGCATTTGCCTGCAGTTACACCGCACATTGGCCGGCCAAATAAAGGGCGATTTTTCTCCAATGATCATTTAAATCGGTTCTTTCCTCATATTTTCTAGGAATGGGTTTTGTTTGGATTCTATGGTTCTTTATGCACTTTGCTTTCTTTACTCCTATTTACTATTTTGACCTTATGCCTTGTTATTCATTTTCCCTCTTTTCTCTAACTTTTGTGTCCATACCTTTTCCTTTTTCTTACCTTTTGTTTACCACACCCTTCTTATAAAAATAGCTTGCTGTATTTATTTATCTTCTACTTTTTATTTATTATTTATTTATGCTATTTTCCATCTTTAGATTTATATTAATTTTTACATTGTTTTCTTTTCTTTCCTTCTGGTTCTGTTTCTTCATCATGTAATCTGGTTTCACGTGTATTGAAAATATTTATGGTGTACTCAAATGTTCATCGTGTATTTTCATAAAATGTCCCTCGTGCTTCAAGAAAGTTTACGATTTATTTAGAAGTATTTTTTGTGTACTAAAAGATAAAAACATGACCTGAGAATTTTCAAATACCATGATAAACATTTTGAAAATAGGTATAAAATAATTCGAAAGTATATTGTACTATTTTATTTCATTGATGAACATTTCTTAATTTGCTTTGATTTTTCTAAATTATATGTTTTAATACATCATAAACATTTTAATATATGGCAACCATTTTTAATCCATGATGATTTGTTAATACATGAAGTACATTTTAATACATGATGAATATTTTTAATAAACTTTTTAAGAAATTATTATACGATGAATATTTTACATGATGCACATTATTAATAAATCATAAAACATGTTAAACATTTTTAATATATGAGGGAATTTAAATAAAATGTTTATATTTTTAATAGAAGGAAAATATGTTTTTCCCTATGTTTTGTGTTCAAGCAAAATAGTTTTTTACTTTTTTTTGTATAATGTTTTGACTCTATGCGCGGAAGTTCTTATTTTATTAAAATTCTTATTTAATAAGATGTCATCTAAATAAATTATATCTTTTCTGATAGTAAATGTAATCTTAATAAATTATTTGGGCTGGGAGTGAGGAGTCTGGTTATAGAATGTTTTTCTGTGAGACAATTGTCTGGGCTGTCTGCCTAGACAAACGAGGAGAAACATCGTGCTGAAGTTCAATAAAAATGGAATCTTCTAGATAGTATACATGGCAAGAACTTGTGTAGTGTATAGGATATCCAGTGGCCAACAATGCTCGGATTTTGCCAACTCTCCATTGTTAGATTGGCTTTATCCAACAATCAATATCCAAAGTTATTCGCACACTATATAGTGGTATAGATACATGGTCAAGAGATTATTATTTTACCATTTGAGATCCCTTATGCATTATGCAAGTAATTAGTAAGTCGGTGGGTCAGTCCCCAAAACACGGTGAAATAGAGAAAAATTGTTCTCTACTCCTTCGAGTATATATTTATTACAATTCCTCATATGCCACATATGCATATGTTATATTTCTTTATTATTCTGAACATACTCTATTAGTAAGTACTTGCATTTGAGTTACATAGAAAATATATATTAGAGTCTGACTTTTAGACTGTGTTCGGCAATCCTCCGCTCCTTCACCAGGGAGCTTTTGCCCGCTCGCCAAAATTCAACTGTATGCCGCTCCGCTCGGCAGCGGAGTTACAGAGCGGAGTTCTGAAGGGAGCCTTGCTTAATCTGTGTGCATACACCTTTTATTGTAAAAACTATTGGTTCTGGTGATGATTTTTCATAATATTCGTGTGAGGGTGGATTTTCCGTGGCCCTGCAGGTACACGTACACCGTACACCTTCTATCCAGATCGTTCATCGTTGCATCAAGATGCGCGATTCGCTTCATAGAAACTTCTATTTTCCGTCTCTCCCGAATAAGACGACATACAAATTTGAAACTTTGCAGTTCGATAACACACTGGAACTAAGATATTTGATATTTCGACATGTTATCGTATTTGAAACAATGGAGTTTATTTGAGATACAGGACAGGAGGCATGTGTGGTACATATCGATCACACATGCACATCGATCATGGTGTTTTCTTTTTTGATTCGATGAGTGAATAGCAAAAAACTACCACATTACGGGCTATCGTTCCGAAAAACTACCGCTTTTTTTAATTTTTCAAAAAACTACCACAAAAGTGGCTGGCTGTTCCAAAAAACCCAAGTGGCCGAACGGTTAAGTTTTAACTGGAGTTATGACATGTGGGGCCCGCCCGTCAGGGTTTTGTCGGCCACAGTAGTCACGGCGTGCGGGTGACGGCCGTTAGGGCGCACGGGCCGTCCCGACCAGGTGAAAACGGATCTGGCCCGCCCTCACTCTGTCTCCCTCGCGCTCACTCACTCTCACTCTCCCCCCTCGCTCTGTTTCCCCTGGCCGAGCTCTCCATCGTTGCCGACCACCTCAGTTCCTCGTCGCCGGCTAGGATGCCTTCTTGGAATGATGGGGATGAGAGCTCCGACGATAGCATGAGGGGCAACCTGATGGACATGGAGTACTTTGTAAGCCTCATCCTCCTCCTCTCTGTCATTATCTAGGGTTAGGGTTAGGGTTGAATCGATTTGGGAATGAGGGTTGATGAGTTGTATATTTGTATGGATGGATTCGTTTGGTTTGGTTATCTATTAGTTTTGATCTAGGGTATGGATGGCACTGTGATGTCTGATCTGACCTTGAGCAAGGCAAAGCTTGACTCAAGTTGAACTAGTTGATGCATTGGTTCTGATCTACCTTTTACTGCATGTAGGACACACCTGACACCATTCCTGAGCCACTTTGGTGTGGTGCTCCCATGGAGGAAGTTTCCAAGTGTACTCTGCACGATATGAAGCCTAGGAAGTGTGTTGCTTTTGAAGGTGCTAACACTGGGAGGAGGTTCTATGGATGCCCTGTTCAGGTGAGTAATTGAGTATGCTGGGTGGATTCAGTTATGCCTAGTGGATTCAGTTATGCCTAGTGGATTCAGTTATGCCCAGTGGTTACTAAATTTGTACATTAACTCTGTTTGAACTGAATTTAGTACTGAATTTATGGTTACATGTCCTCCTTGTGTACCAATCCTCTTTTTGAATTGAAGTTAGAACTGAATTTATGCATTTTCTGAAGTATGTGTTCTCTGATCAAACTACATGGAGGTGTGAATTGTGGTGTAGTTCAGTGGGTTGATCCTGCCTGGCCTGATGTACTTAAGAACTGCCTCATCAAGTTGTGGGAAATGTTCCATGAGCAAAACCTTGGAAGGATTCAAGACAAGCATGCATATGAGGATGAGGTTGCCAAGTTGAAGAAGGACTATGATCATCT
Source organism: Aegilops speltoides (assembly GCA_021437245.1). NCBI lineage: Eukaryota > Viridiplantae > Streptophyta > Magnoliopsida > Poales > Poaceae > Aegilops > Aegilops speltoides. The sequence continues at coordinate 525,894,584 of CM038145.1, read as the reverse complement.
CTGCACTGAGTATCATAAAATGGTTGATGATGTTAGCAAGATGTTTGACTGGTAGGATGGTGTTGGCAAGACTGACTACCAAAAAGCAATGGATGCTGAGAAGTTTGAGAAGCAGAAGGAAGAGCTAGAGCTGGAGATGAAGATGGAGAAGCTAAGGCTAGCAAAAGAACAGAGGTGTATCCTTCAGGCCCAGGCAGACATAATTCACAACACCAGGAAGGCAATGAAAGAGATAAAGGTGGACAGGGATCTTCTTGCACAAGAGAAGACAGAGCTTGAGAAAGTAGTTGCTAATCTGCTGAATGCTGGCCATGGGAGCAAGGAAAAGCTTGAGAAAATCAAGGCCATACTGGAGGCTTGAAGATTTGGACAATGGTGGTTAAGTAAGTAAGGTGGCCTACACATATAACAGGCCTTGCAAGATGATGGTAGGAGTATATTTTGTGCAGTCCTATATGAACTGTTTAAGTTATGGTAACTAGAGTGGTGGAGAACCTTTGCTAAGTCTGGCTTATGTTATTGTACTGTTAAGAACCTATCTATCTTAAGTAATGCAGTGAAGAACTGTTTTATTTCTTTAGGTTGTTTTCCTGAAAGTAGCAATGCTGAACTAGTATATTTTTGGGCCTAAAACCATTATGTACACATTGTGGGCCTAGATTGGGTTGTTTTATTACTCCACCTACCTACCACCAACCATTAGTAGTCTATAAAGCCCACCCCTTGAGTGAAACCGCGGTCAATCCCCCATCCCCGCCCTTCTCAACCCCCCAGCCGCCAAAGAAACCCTAGAATCCAAGGGAGAGATGGATCCTGGAGAGATCATAGATGGAGAAGAAGAGGTGCCCAGGCAAGCCAGGCGCCAAGATGCAAGGAGGAGGGCGAGAAGGCAACTTGCTGAGATGATCCTTGCAGCACGCAACCGCAAGGACATAGAGCAGTTCCTGGAGGCATTCCCCCTGGTTCCAACCCTAGTGATGATGATATCATCTACTGGGCAAGGAGTAGGGCAAATTTCCATCCCTTTCAGGTCACTAGGCAGAGGTGGACTAGGATTCTGTACCCATGATGCTGTTGTTATGTTTCTGTGTTCCTAGATCTGTCTTTCTATCTATGTGATGTTCGAAGTTGGTGTAAGAACAATGTTGAATGAGCTATGTATGTGATGAAGCTGTTGCTGGTTTCCTGCCCCTAAGTGGTCCTGAAGCTGGAGCTGGACCTGATGATGTGGCCCTAGCTGGAGGTGGCCTGGTTGGTGCTGAAGTTGCTGGGTAGGATGCCCTATTTTCCTACAATTAAAAACAAGTTGTAGCTCACAAGATGTATGCATTAAAAACAAGTAGTAGATTTTCCTTGTTGAACTGGCTTAGTTACCTGGTGGTTGTTTTTCCTTGTCATAAACTTGGCCTTAAGTCTGTCTCCACACATTGTCCACCTGTGGCCTTGCAGACCACAGTTACTGCATGTTATTGTGCCCATCCTTGATGTATCCTTTAGAGCTGGCACCTCAAATTCACCCTTTCTCCTAGTTGTCTGCTTCTTGCCTTTCTTCTCCCTAAAAACTGGTGGTTCTATGTCTGGTGTGTTGGTGTTGGGCCAGAATTCAGGGCCAGGGACAGGGTAGATGATGTGCTGGTATGCAGCCTTATACATTGGCTTCTTAAAGAATGGATGCACATAATCTTCTGGGTGAACTTTTATCTTCTGCATTGCAGATATTGCATGGTGGCAAGGTGATCCAGTCATGTCCCACCTCCTACAAGAACAGCTCCCTACATCAAGCTTCACACAATATGTGTTCTCTCCACTAGTTACTTGCCAGATGTTGGGACCAGCCATGTTTGCTTCACAGTATTTAGCCCACTTCTTGCTCTCCTCAAGCTTCTCCATGTAATGTGGGGTTATTTCCCACCTACAGGTCTCTGTTTTCTCTCTGATGCCCTGGTACTTAAGCATTAGTTTGGTCCTCAACCCTTCAATCATGGTCTTAGTTGGTTTAGACCTAACATCTAGAATCATTTTGTTGAAAACCTGACTAAGGTTGTTCACTACTAAGTCAGTCTTGCACACATGATCCATTGCCACTAGTAGAAACATGACTTTTAGTACCGGTTCGTAAGGACCTTTAATACCGGTTCTGGAACCGGTACTAAAGAGTGGGGACTAAAGGTCCCCCCCTTTAGTCCCGGTTCAACACAAACCGGGACCAAAGGCCCACCACGTGGCACGAGACGCGCCGTGGTCTGGGAGACCTTTAGTCCCGGTTGGTAAGGATTTTTTTTTTGAAATAAAGCAAAAACTGCCCGCCTACTGGGCCGGCACGGCCTGCATACGACTAACCCAATCTCTAGTTGGGCCAGGATGTAGGCCCGTACGGCCCAGTAGGCCCCACAGGGCAGAAGACTTGTAATAGGCCCACAAAGTCCTGCATAGAGAGGAGCTTGACACGGTAGCGGCGGGGCTTATAAACCGGTGCGAGCTCCTCTCAACTAGCGAGGTGGGACTAAACATTGTGCACTGCGGGTGGCAGCGCACCACCTTTAGTACCGGTTGGTGGCTCCAACCGGTACTAAAGGGGGGGTCTTTAATACCGATTGGAGCCACCAACCCGTACTAAAGGCCACCACCTTTAGTACCGGTTGGTGGCTCCAACCGGTACTAAAGACCCCCCCCTTTAGTACCGGTTGGAGCCACCAACCCGTACTAAAGGCCACCACCTCTTTAGTACCGGTTCGTGGCACGAACCGGTAATAAAGGTTCGCCACGAACCGGTACTAATGGCGCCGCTTGCACAATTGGGCCGGCACTAATGGTCACATTAGTGCGGTTCAATAACGGCGGCGGCACTCATAATGTCGGTTCGTGGCGTAACCTTTAGTACCGGTGGGTACTAAAGGTTTGCCACGAACCGGTACTAATGAGCGCCGCCCGCCTGGCCATTGGAACCGGCACTAATGGTCACATTAGTGCCAGTTCAATTGTAAACCGGGACTAATGAGTTTTACATTAGACCCATTTTCTACTAGTGTGCATATCTAGCCCAACACTCCTTAGGGATGCCATTCAACCACATGTAGGCTGGTTCACATGCTGCTTTCAAACCTGCCATTCCTTCTTTGTGACCATGTTCAGTGAAGGAATAGCTAGCTTTGTCAACCCATTTCTTAAGTTCTTCTGCTCTAAAGCCAGCCGACTGGAAGTTGGCATATATGTGTCTTAGGCAATATCTTTGTGGGGATTGAGGAAATACTTCATTAATTGCTTTAAGAAGGCCCTGTTGTTTGATTACATAAGGTAGTAATGAGATAACTATAGCAGCATTGCTATGTGCATAAGAATAATACAGAGTCAGAGAAAATACCTTCTGCCTGTCAGACATGATGGTGTAGTTCCCAAACTGGTTGCTGGTGCCAATGCAGACTCTAAGTTGGTTTAAAAACCAGGTCCAGCTAGGTCCATCCTCTTTGTCAACCACCCCAAAAGCAATTGGGAACACATTGTTGTTCCCATCTCTCCCAGTTGCTGCCAATATCTGCTGGCCTGTGGATAACTTGATGAAGCAACCATCAAGTCCTGCATAAATAGAGATAGTTAGGGCAAAATTGAATAATTGGATTACATTTCTAACATGATTAAATCACTGATTTGTACCTATGAAAGGCCTACAACCAGCAAGAAATCCATCTTTTGATGCCTGGAGGCAATAGAACATGTACTTGAACCTTGGTGTGGGGGCTGGGTTCAAAGGATCCTCAAAAGTTGTCACTATGCACCTGCTTCCAGGGTTTGTGTCAAGCACACATTGTAGGTAGTCCCTCAACCTCAGATACTGCTTTCTATGATCACCTTGCACAACATCAACAGCCATCAGTCTTGCCCTATATGTCAAACTCCTAGGTACATGCACCCCAAACTTCTTCTTAGTATGTTTGAGAACTGTCTCTACATCAGCCTTTACATTTGATATAACTGTGTCCTCCACAGCTTCTGCAACCCATTCAGCAGTAACCTTTGTACTCTCTCCACAAGCTCCACAACTATGATCCATGTGGCACTTCTTGATTGTGAATGTATCTTCATGGGCTACTTTGGATGCAGTCATGAAAAAATCACATCCATTCTTCCTCTCTGGGCACCAAACAATAACCCTTGATGGTTCATTCCTATGATACTGAAAGTTTCTCAAAGTCCTAACATGAAAATTTCTCAATGCCTTTCTAAACTCATACACATTGGTGAAGCAAAGGTCCTTGCACATCTGCTCATGTGCATCAGGTACCTTTGGGTCATACCATTTCCTCTCTTTCTTCTTCTTCAATCTTCTCTTCCTTCCATAAGGTAGTCTTGGAGTCTCCCCATCTGAGTCAGAAATGCCCACATCACCAGGGAAGCAATACTCATCAGCTTCAGGTACAAAATCTTGAAACTTTGGGATCTCTGGCTGACTGTGAGCTCTGGAAGTTGGACCTAGATTTGTTGCTGCTCTTCTCACAGGCTTGAGTTTCTCAGGCCTGCATTTTTCCACAACTATTTCCTCTCCACTGTCAGCCTCTTTCTCCTCCTGCCAAAACTCTGAAACATCACTGTCACCTTCAAACTGTGGTCTGTCTTCTACAGCATCTCTTTCTTCTTCATTTCCAATATTTTCTTCACCTCTCTTCCAAGCCTTGTAAGACATCTTTATCCCTCTATAGTCACCCCTATCAATCTCAAAGTCTGAGGATGATTTGTCAATATCATCATCCTCTTGACCAGCAGCCTGTCCATCATCATCTCCACCATTAGCTTCTGAAATGTTGAAGTTACAGCTTTGCTGTGTGTTCAAATTAACATGAAGAGGGTGGACCACTCCATCTGTGACAGACTTAACACAAAACCAAGACCCCCCACTGGACTGCCTATTGGAATTTGTTCTTCACAAACATTGTGAGCCCTGTTACATTTAACATCTCTATCTTCATTTGCCTTGGAAACAATGATATTGAGCACTGTTAAATCTGAGTGGTCTATCATTTCTTCAACTGCATCTTGACTGTCCAGAAGAAATAAACCTTCCTGTCCAATCCCTTGTTCTTTTACCCAGTACATGTAGTCATCTGACCCATAGCCTTCAGTCTCAGTAAGTGCTATTAAGTTCAGAAATGTGATGTCTGAAACAGAAAACCTCCTTTCCATATTATCTTTGCCCTGGAAATGCAGCCTAACCTCCCAAATTTCATCATCCAGCCTGCATTACATAATACGTTATTTGAAAAGCCCAACTAACTAAGTGTTTTTTGCTACAAAAATTTAGTGCACACTAACTATAAAGTACAGTAAGGAATCTGAATCTAACAAATGCTTCTCTGAATCCACCATGCATTTCTACTAAATCTAACTAATCCTTCAGTGCTAAGTGATACTGTTGCATCCAAAACATGCCACAGAGTGTTTGCTCAACTATTATTCAGTGCATGTTCATGTTCTAAGATGAATCACAGCAGCATCAACCTAGGGTTTGGTCAAAAAACTAACTAAATTATGCTATGTTGTTTGAAATGAACAAGCAGAAATGCAGAAACTGTTGAAGGAGCTCATAAGAGGAAAAAAAACTTACTCCACCCCTCCAAATGCAGAGGCCCAGTGCTGGGAGTTGGCCGGATCTGCCTGCACAGCTTCGATGCTCTGTACTCAAGCGAGAACTGGCAATCACCAGGCGACGGCGGTGTAGCCTGTGGCGTAGGAGCCTGCATCAGAGTTGCAGCCTGTGGTGTCCGCTGCGGCGGCGGCGGCGCCGCCGGCTGGGTTGCGAAGCTACCGCTCCCCAGCCAGTTATCAACCTGTGAGAACTCGCCGCCTCCATCCCCCCTTCCACCTCTACCCGTTGAATGGCCGCCATCGCCTAGTTTCGCCGCCGCCGCCGCCATCGGAGATGGAGGCGCGCACGAGAGAGAGGGAGACAGAGAGGGGGAAGACAGAGTGAGGGCGGGCCGGATCCGTTTGACCTGGTCGGGACGGCCCGTGCGCCCTAACGGCCGTCACCCGCGCGCCGTGACCACTGTGGCCGACAAAACCCTGACGGGCGGGCCCCACATGTCATAACCCCAATTAAAACTTAACCGTTCGGCCACTTGGGTTTTTTGGAACAGCCAGCCACTTTTGTGGTAGTTTTTTGAAAAATTAAAAAAAGCGATAGTTTTTCGGAACGATAGCCCGTAATGTGGTAGTTTTTTGCTATTCACTCTGATTCGATTCGATTTGGTCGTGCAGGTGATCCAGATGACAGACAAAAACTATGTACCCCGAAGGATGGATGCAGGGGAACAGTGTATGAGTGACGTGAGTGACGTATCAGCTACGTATGTGACATAGCTCACGTAACGTACACTGCTAGCTAGCTAGACTCGCATGCATGGATGGACGCATGACTGATGAGAGTCCAGCCGTGTGACAACAAATGTGCTCCCGCTTTAAATCCGAGTGCACACCATATTGGATTCCACCACCACAGCAACACATTCTGATCATAGCTACTCCTTTATTGATCAAAATCAGGCTGTATGAACTCAGGTAAGCCAAGCTAATTTTACTCACCGGACAACATCGCGGCATTCGCGTGAACACGCCCCGGCGTTCTTCTCCTTCTTGCTTCTCTGATTCACTTAACTCATGAACAACCCCGAACTTAGGGGTGTCGGTTTCATTCGATGCCGACTAGCCCATGAGATCAGGGTGCCATCGATCAGCCCGAACTTAGGGGTGTCGATTTCCACTAGAATACCGAGGCGAATAAAACTCATGTTTCTGTGGAAATTATCAAAGTGATTCTCGTTTCAAGAAAATCCTATTAAATCCGCTCCAGCCTCCAAACCTTCCATTTGCCTTTAAAAAGAGAGACCACACTTGTCTTTTTTATTTCCCTCCAAAAAGGACCGCACATTTTTTTTTTCATTTTGGCGGACAAGGATCATACACATATTTGCCTCATTATACATTTATATTTGCTTGCAGCTGGAATGCATGGGCATGAACGTGAGAAACTCCTGCAAGCAACTCTGTTTTAATCTGCAAGGCAAATTAGGCGGATAGGATGGTGAAAACTAACAAAAGTTGCTCCTTCAATTCCACCAATGTATTAAAGCATAAATTTGCTAGCAAAAGAGAAAGGGAAAGAGATCTCGATATTGCATTTGCACCCTGGAAAGGTGCACAAAAAAAATGTAGGATATCCTCAAAGCTATGCACTTGGATTTGCCGAAAAGAGGAGGCAAGTCACTTTGGCCAAATTATTCCGCTGATAGTGGGGGGTGATGGTGAGCCCATTATTTGGCTTTGCTTGGTTATCATCCAACAGACGCATACACACAATCTTTATCCTCCCCCTTTTTCTTCTCCAAAACAGAGGTATTTTTTTCTTTTTGGTTGCGGCAGAGTTTCTTGTGGGTTACAAATTTGTCGTACCATCATCATCATCATCATCATCATCTTTGTTAATGCTGCTTTCAGAAGGCACTTAATTTGATAACTGCCTCATCTTTATTTGATATCTTAGTAGTAGTATAACGGATCCACAATCTGAAGTCTTTAAAACATACACATAAAAGCAAAGCTAGCCAGCACGCATGATTGGCATGCGTTTCCCCTGAATTTGTTGCACATATCATGCATGCTTCTGTTAGCTTGTCTAGTACACCAGATATATACTACTCCCTCCGTTCCTAAATATTTGTCTTTCTAGAGATTTCAACATTTGGCTATATACGGAGCAAAATGAGCGAATTCACACTCTAAAATATGTCTACATACATTCATATGTTATGTCTATTTGAAATGCCTAGATAGACAAATATTCGGGAATCGGAGGGAGTAAGTATCATGCATGCATGTACAGTTGGTCAAGCAGCTCGTAGGTGTCGACCAGTGCATGCTATGCGGGTGAGTGAGAGTCAGGTGGCAGATCATGCATGTGACTGTCGTTGTAGCCAGTACTAGGATCCACACCAGTTGAGAGATCCCTCCATCCATCATGCGTGTGAATCTGATGCTCTGAATCATATCACTCAGCATTGTGAACTTAATTTGCACCCGGAACTATATATAATGTGCAGTAGTTATTTATCTAACATGACCTTATCTAGGATATGATTGATAATTAAGGGAATCCATGGAATAAACCTGAGCTTTGATCCCAAATTGTGCATTCTAGAACTCTGCATCCTGACTGGCTTTGCCATGTCCATGTCCATGGATCCTACTACCTTTGCTGCCCACTAACTATGGCACCAACAGATCGGGGTAATCTTGATCCACTTTGTAATCATTCATTCATATAGGAATACAACCATTAGCACTAACTAGATCAGTGTTCATCTTCTTATCATTGTCGTCGATTGTCGTTGCTTTTAGCAGGCACATGGTTTGGTAACTGCCTTCTTTTCTTCGGTAGCACCACACCTTCAACTATGTTGTAACGGACCCACAATCTTGGTCTTTCGAACACACGCACAAGCAAAGCTAAGCCAGCACGCATGATTGGCATGCAGCTAGCTTCCCTGAATTTGTTGCACATATGATGCTACCGTTATGAGATTCAAATATACTTACCATGCATGTAGATGCACATATCTCAATCCAGCCTTATCTAGGATAGGCTTGAGTAAGGGTTCCATGGAATGAACCCACTTGATCTTGATCCCCAATCGTACATCCTAGAATTCATTCTCTCTTGTTAATTACTTTCTTGCCAATTGCCATGTATCCTAGTAAGTACCATCTTTGTTGTTCAATGATGGAGTGTGCCTGCCTTTCCATTCCACTAGCTATGATACCAGGAAATTGGGGTAATCTTCCCCCACTTGGTAATCATGGATGCAAGAATCCATTAGCACTAAGTACATCAGTGGTGTATGTTAATCATCTTATCTAGTCCCGATTAATTAAGTTGACGCCAAATCTAGCTTATCCTTCCGGTTTTTCACAATGCCCTCGTGTCATCCACCTATCCCACCCGTATCTATTAGGGTCAGTCGATGCCTCATTTTTTTCTTCCAAAAAATAGGATAACCCCGGACCTCTGCATTCATATATAGGTGCATAAAGCCGTATGTTCTTTATTATTCAGTCTATGTTTCATATACAAGATGTGAATAATACAATCTAAAAATGTATTCATCACGTTGTGAGCAGTTTTTTCTTTTTCTTTCCATATACTATATCACTTGACTGAGACTTGGTTAAGTCTCAGTCGACTGAGACTAGACACCCCCAATATTTATTCTAACACTACAAAACACTATGAAATCTTAAGCATATCTCAGAATTAACTACTGGGAATTTACGAACCATATCGAGTATTTTGAATTGAAAGATGGTCTTGATTCTCAATCACAGAGTATAAATATGGATTAACAAATTTCTCCCTTTCTTTCCTTTTCTCCCCAAAGCAAGCACATGCACAAAGTTGCTCTTTTTTTTTCACATGCCTCCGTGTCATCCACCTACTTGCTCCACATTCATTTTGAGCTAAATAAATTCCTGGTATGGCATTTATTTGGGACTGCCAAATTTGGAGTCGGTTTGGATCACCATATATCTTTTTGTATGCCTGATCAAAACGGCCGTCACCATATCTCTATCTCTCTGCATTGCATTGCATCACTTCTTCGGCCGTTTTGCTCTGCTCTCTTCTCACCGAAGCAAACCCATTGTGCTCTGCTCACACTGAGCACGGGCTGGCCATTCTGCCATGGATCCACCGTCGTCACCGCCACTGCCGCACGATCATGGTCAGCACGAGCAAGAGCATCAGGACGGGTGCCCGGCGGCCAGGGAGAAGAGGCCCTGGGGGTGGGCGGCGGCGGTGGCCGGCGAGGCGCGGGCGCAGCGGGGCATCGCGCTGCCGCTCATCGGCATGAACCTCACGTGGTTCGCCAAGCAGGCCGTCACCACCGCCTTCCTCGGCCGCCTCGGCGACCTCGAGCTGGCCGCCGGCACGCTCGGCTTCAGCTTCGCCAACGCCACGGGCTTCGCCGTCCTCACGGGCCTCTGCGGCGCCATGGACCCCATCTGCGGCCAGGCGCACGGCGCCGGCAACGCCGCGCTGCTCCGCCGCACGCTGCTCATGGCCACCGCCATGCTGCTCGCCGCCTCCCTGCCCATCGCGCTCCTCTGGGTCCGCGTCGACACCGTGCTCCTCCGCGTCTTCGGCCAGCAGCCCGACATCGCGGTGGTCGCGAGGCGGTACGTGCTGTGCCTCCTCCCCGACCTCGCCGTCACCTCCTTCCTCGCCCCGCTCAAGTCCTACCTGAGCTCCCAGGAGGTGACGCTCCCCACGCTCTTCGCCTCCGCCGTGGGGCTCGCCGTCCACGTCCCGCTCACCGCGTGGCTGGCGCGGACCAGGGGCGTCGAGGGCGTCGCCGCCGCCGTCTGGCTCAGTGACCTCGTCGTCGCGGTCCTGCTCTCCGCCTACGTGCTCGCGTCCGACGTGCTCCTCGCGAGGAAGGGCGCCAAGACGGCGTCTGCAGCGGCGCCGTGCGCGCGGTGGTGGTGGCCCGAGGAGACGAAGACGGCGGCGGCCGACTGGCTACGGCTCATCCGTCTCGCCGTGCCATGCTGCCTCAACACGTGCCTCGAGTGGTGGTGCTACGAGATCCTGATACTGCTCACGGGCCGCCTGCCGGACGCCCGGCGCGCGGTGGCGGTGATCGCGATCACCCTCAACTTCGACTACCTCCTCTTCGCCGGCATGCTTTCCCTCTCCGTGAGCGCGTCCGTGCGCGTGTCCAACTCCCTGGGCGCGGGCGACGCCGCGGGGGCGCGCAGGGCCGGGGCCGTGTCGATCCTCGGTGGCGTGCTCGCCGGTGCCTTGGGCGGGCTGCTGATGCTGGCGTCGCGGCGGCAGTGGCCTCGCCTGTACACGCGCGGCGCGGAGGTGCGGGACGGCGTGGGGAAGGCGATGAAGGTGATGGCGGCGCTGGAGGTGGTGAACTTCCCGCTGAACGTGTGCGGCGGCATCGTGCGCGGCACGGCCAGGCCGGCCGTGGGCATGTACGCCGTGCTGGGCGGGTTCTACCTGGTGGCACTGCCAGTGGGCGTGGCGCTCGGGTTCAGGGCCCGGCTGGGGATCGAGGGGCTGCTGGCCGGGTTCATCATCGGCGCCGCGGCCAGCCTGACGGTGCTGGTGGTGGTGATCGCGCGCATGGACTGGGGCGCCGAGGCCGACAAGGCGCGGCTGCGGACCGGCGCCGGCGACGACGACGACGACGAACCGAATGCTGCACACAAGGAGGCACCCCAAAATGTTGCTGCTGACGTCTGACCATACCTCCAACCATTAAGAAGTAGTCTGAATTAATCTGAGTGCAATGTACATACTGCTCCTATTTGAAGATGAAACTTTGGAGATTTTGTTTTCAAATCGGTAGAATTAATTGTCATGAGGGAGGTGAGGCGATGAATCGAGCCTTGGGATGCTTTCTCCGACAATGTTTCACTCATTCACTCACTCATTCCATAGTGCTCTAATCTAATCGAGTCGACTATACAAATGTAAGGATGAAACCTTGAAAATTTAGTTTTGGAAACAGAAAACTTATAATTGTGACTCGTCGAACATTTTCCTCTACATGTTCGCATGGATGTAAATTACACATGTTCAAAAAGCATATATCATGATTTTAGCTCACTTGTTTACTTATTTCATCACACAAGTTTGCACGTGTATAGTGTACATCGTTTTTTGGCAGATTTTTAAGACTTTAAAATACCATTTTGACACTGTGCAAAATATGATGTCAGTTGGAGCACGTCCAACACAGTGAGTTTCTTGCTGCCATGCGACCATGATTTTCACTATGTACATGAACAGACGTTTGGCACGTCAAAGACAAGACAAGAAAGCAAAAATGAAAATTGAGCAAGAGAGGCCCTGCTAAGACAGCAGTACTACAGCTATTTGTTCTAGCTAGAACCACAAGAACAAAGCAGGTCCTCGGGATAATCACTCGCAAAGGGCCAATAATGTACTAGAGAAAACTATGCATTACAACATTGGGGCATCTCTGATTCGCACGATTCTAAAAATGCAGGAATAGAAAAAAAAATGATGAAATGTCATGCCCATTTCAACCTACACTATTTTGGTTTGTTTGATTGCATAATAGGAAAAACAAATGATATTTTCAAAGAGGTTTGAGTAGATGTTAGAATTTTGAAAACTTTGAAAAAAATTCTTATCGGATTCGATCCTATGAATCAAACAACCAACGCAGGAACATTTTCTAAGAATTCTAATCCCCTAAATTTCATATGAAAATATTTTTGAATCAAGGGAGCCCTTGGTAGTGGAGTAACATTTTCTAGGCATAGAAAAATAAAGTTACCATTTTTGCAGAATAGCAAAATCACTTATTAAGGAGTACTCCCTGCGGAGATCACTCCAACTTACCTAGGTTGCGACAAATGGCGCGCTGCATGTGCATCACTTGTCGCAATCTAGGAGTTTTCCCTTTTTTTCGTACATGCGTTTATTCAAAACGTTTTATCTCTTAAACCGTGCGTCTAAATCTCGAACCGCTTTCGCCGTTGGATTCCTCGCGTCGAGATATTCAAAACTAGATCTCGTGTTGATAGGTTTTGACGAAATTTTTTTTACGAAAAAACCAAACCGGAACACAGGACGAAATCACAATCGTGCCTCTCGCAGAAGCTAAACGTGCCTCTGGCGAAAGAAAAAAACAGAAAACACATTTTTTTCCTTTCCGAAAGAGGCACGCCCGTGCCTATGACGAAATCACAATCGTGCCTCTCGCAGAAGCTAAACGTGCCTCTGGCGAAAGAAAAAAACAGAAAACACGTTTTTTTCCTTTCCGAAAGAGGCACGCCCGTGTGCCTCTCGCGGAAGCAAAACCGTGCTTCTCGCGAAAGAAAAAAAAACAGAAACCATGTTTTTTTTTCATTCCTGAGGAGGCACGGCCGTGCCTGTCGCGAAAGCACAACCGTGCCTCTCGTGAATGAAAAAAAAAATAGAAAACACATTTTTTTTCGTTTCCAAGAGGCACGGCCGTGCCTCTCGCGAAAGCAAAACCGTGATTCTCGCGAAAAAAATGCGTTTTTTACGCAAAAAAAATTAGTTCTTTCGAGAAAAAAAATTTGTCGAAAAGCTAGTGAAGACCGGTGGCAAACTAAAACGTCAAAAAAATCTAGAAAAAATCGTTTAAAAAGCCGAAAACGCGTGCGAAAAAATAAAAAGAACAAAATCCGGAGGGAGCGCCCAGAGCGCGACACGTGGCAAATGACGGAGAGCGCGCCAAGTGGCGCTGATCGTTGCGAAGCTCCCGAAGGAGCACTCGTTAATTAGTTGCTCCCGCAGAATAGCCAAAGAAAAAACCGTTGTGCCTTGCGGGTTGTCATAATGATTCTGCCTAATATGGGCTTGTTCACTATGCCAGGCAGATTGACGTTTACTAGACTTGCTGATTGCGCCCAATAGCACCACAACGCACATGGGCGCTCCATAGCAGCGGAGTACTGTAGAGCAACTCATGTTCCATTGTAGCGATGCTATTTACTGTAGCATCCGGTGTTTAGTCAGTTCTTTTTAGTTTCGAACAATTTTTGAAAAATGATTTTTTTTAAAGAGATCAGTTTTTGAAAACATGAACAAATTTTGTACGTAAGTCCTAGTCATTTTTTATAAAAACGTGATTTTTTCAAATATTTGAACAGATTTTGCAAAAACGGATTATTTTTTTGAAAATACAAACATTTTTGGAAATTCCAAACAATTTATTGGAAACGCAAAATGCTGCAATCATAAAATTTGATGAACGTGATTACATGAACAGTTCTGGGGCACCGATGATTCTAAGGCTGCTGACGTTTGACCATAACTACAAGTCTACAACCATAAAATACTCTGAATTAAACGAGTCAAATGTACATATATGGAGATGAAACTTTGGAGGTTTTGTTTTGAAATCGGCAAATTAATTTCCATGAGGAAGACGATGTGACGAATGCAGCCTTAGAATCATCATAAAAATAAGAGGTACAAGAAAATTGAACAAGAGATGCCCTACTATGACAAGAGCTATTTGTTCTTCATCTAGCAAGCAGTAGCACCACTGGAACAAGGCAGATCCTCCCCTTCCCTCGGGATAATCACACACGGATAACTGCTAATATAAGCTTGAAAATGCTGCTGCATTACAACATTCATGGCGTACTAACATTTTTTCGTTGCAGCCGCGACGTGGTTCCTATCACATACGACGAGTGTGGATTCAGCTGAACTGGTTGCTATCAAAAATGGCTTGCTTCTCGCTATCCAAATTGGATGCACCAACCTGCACATTGAGTCTTGATTGCAGCTTCGCAGTAGATTCCGTTGAGGGGTTCCATTATTACAATGGGCCAAGATGTTGCTACTAAGCCTGGGCTGAAGGAGATAGCAAAGGATTTTGCAAAAGTTACATACACCCATAGCTTTCACCAAGCAAATTCAACAGTAGCTCATACTTTAGCCAGAAACTGCTACAGTACTACATCTTCTTGCTTTTGGGACAATTTTATTTCTCGGTGCCTTGTAAACAATTTATCATCATCCGGGGAATAAAGTCTTAGTACTGTTTTAAGAAAAAACATGTTTTTACATAAAAGGTAAGTTTTTTTTTGAACAGCACACACACACACACACACACACACACACACACACACACACACACACACACACACAAATACTCATTGTGCAGTGGACCTTTAGAATAATCCTGCCTAACCATGGGCTTGTTCAATAGCCCAGATAGACACATGTATCTGCATCCCGAAATACTATGCCTGAGCCTATCATGGGTTGGGCTATTCCATTCTGACAGTACACTTTACACCGTTGCCATTCATCCAAGCTTATTTGATGAGAGTTCTAGCACAGAATAATGGAGCAAATGTGGGCACAAGTTATGGTCGGCTGGCCCAACACCACATTTTTCAACGTATGCGGTTTCTAAAGAATCTTCATGATTTTTTTTAAATCCCAAAATTTGAAAACATGTTCATATATTGTAAAAAATATTTGCATATTTTAAAAAAAATCATGAATTTAGTAAATTCTCATGAATTATTGGGATTTTTCGTTGTTAGCGATTGAGGTGTTCTTCGCTCAGGATTGGAACTATCAGAAGGTGACAAATAAATCACTAAGTTATTTGAATTAACACGCACACGTAAGCCATGTATGGATGAATTATAATTAAGATCAATTAATTTTTTTAGAATAATTGTGACTTTGTACAAGAAAATAAGTTATTCTTGTAAAACGACACCTAGCACAATACATTACAATTGTTTGATTGATTATGTACAATGCACTTATCTTGTAAAACGATAAACCGTAAACTCACTTATTTGGATTTCCATGCAAATTAAATTCCTTGGATATACCTATTTTATCCTATAGAATGATTCAACATAAAATCGAACATTTGAAAATGCAAACAAATTAAATTCCTTGTATATATCCACTTTATCCCGTAGATCGACGCACCATACAATCTCTCATTTGTATTTTAATACAAATTAAATTTCTTATATGTTTATACTAAACATTTCCACTTATCATGGTTAATCTTTTCATTAAAAATATGCCGGTTTTATTGATAATTTTAGTATACTATTTTCAAATATAACTAAGAGAACTAACAATGTAACCATGTTTGTGTATAAGGTGCATATTGCCATATATTTCTAATATTATTCATTAAGTATACAATTGTTTGTGCAAAATCAAAAGTATAATTGTTAATTTTTAAGCTAGTTTTGACCTGTTTAAGGAAAATATTTTCGCAATAAAATGAGTTTTAGCTCATGCTAAGGGTCACATACTTTGAAACCAGTTGATCTCCATTATTGCGTTGAAGTGTGCATTTATATGTGCACTTGTACGCTGTTTCACTGACATGTATAGAAAATGATAGTGTTTTAGATTCTTGAAGTTGATTCTAGAGTATAATAGCATCAAGTTTAAATATAGTTAAATCATGATTCAAAAGTGTATGAAGTATCAACATACGTACCAATATGTTTGCAATTGCCTAAATCGGCTCTTGCTTGGTTGGTTGCAAATGATCCAGAATACATATGCTCGCTGGCAACTCTACTTTTTGTCATAAACACGAGCAATCAAAACGATGGCAAAAATATTAGCTAGGTTTTTTTGGAGAGAGGGGGGTGCTTGGGATTAAACCGAAGACATGCTTCATTGCCCGCAAACACTTTGAGGTGGGATTCATGCAGCCAAACTGGCAACCTAGTGGTGAAGTACTCATCATCAAGCTACAATCCTTGGGCCTAGAGCTATATGAATTCATTGGTGGCTTGTTTTTTCTATCATCTTGTCATGGATATAAGGTCAGTTTGGTTCCCATCTAGGATGTTTGGCGCCTGGCCTAGGGCCTCCCTGGGAGCTGCCTAGCTCTCGTTTGGCTGGCATCCTAGTGATGAGGGAGTTGGCCTGGCTGGAGAACATGGGGAATTAGTTAGCCTTGCTTGCGAAACAAGAAAGTTTGATTAGCATGGCCCAGGCAATCAATTTTGGATGCCTGGGCTTGCCTATCCAGTCGCCTGGATTGCTAATCACATGGCTCAAGAAACGAGATGATTGGAAAGGACTTAAACAAATATTTCTGAACAACAGCGATGGGTTAGCACTTACCGGGCCAGGTCGTGAACATCAGGTTCTTCTTTGATAGCTCGTTAATATATCTGGATTTTGTAAAATTGTTTGAAAGATTCATCTGTTGGTCATGAGATCTTATGGGTTTCACCTCTAGCCTACCCCAACTTGTTTGGGACTAAAGGCTTTGTTGTTGTTGTTGTTGTTGTTTGAAAGATTTATCTGTAACGTGGAGTACTGAACATGACCTTTTTTAGGAATTACAATCCAAAGGATGGCCCCAAGGGTAAACCCATAAGCAAAGATGAGGCCATGAAAGAGCTCATTGAAGTTGTATATGTAACATATCAATCTTGTTTCAAATAGCAATAAACTAAACGATCATAATGCTAAGCTGACGAATGGGTCTTGTCCATCACATCATTCTCTAATGATGTGATCCCGTTGATCAAATGAAAACACATGTCTATGGCTAGGAAACTTAACCATCTTTAACTAACGAGCTAGTCAAGTAGAGGCATACTAGGGAGACTCTGTTTGTCTATGTATTCATACATGTACTAAGTTTCCGGTTACTACAATTCTAGCATGAATAATAAACATTTACCATGATATAAGGAAATATAAATAATAACTTTATTATTGCCTCTAGGGCATATTTCCTTCACTCTCCCACTTGCACTAGAGTCAATAATCTAGTTCACATTGCCATGTGATTAACACCCAAAGAGTAATAAGGTGTGATCATATTTTGCTTGTGAGAGAGGTTTAGTCAATGGGTCTGCCACATTCAGATCCGTATGTATTTTGCAAATTTCTATGACTACAATGCTCTGCACGGAGCTACTCTAGCTAAATGCTCCCACTTTCAATATGTATCCAGATCGAGACTCGGAGTCATCCAGATCGGTGTCAAAGCTTGCATCGAGGTAACTCTTTACAATGAACTCTTTATCACCTCCATAACCGAGAAATATTTCCTTAGTCCTCTAAGGATAATTTTGACCAATGTCCAGTGATCTACTCCTAGATCATTATTCTACTCCCTTGCCAAACTCAGGACAGGGTATACAATAGGTCTGGTACATAGCATGGCATACTTTATAGAACCTATGGCTGAGGCATAGGGAATGACTTTCATTCTCTCTCTATCTTCTGCCGTGGTCGGGCTTTGAGTCTTACTCAACTTCACACCTTGCAACACAGGCAAGAACTCTTTCTTTGATTGTTCCATTTTGAACTACTTCAAAAACTTCATCAGAGAGGAAAACCAAAAGAAAAATGAAAATTAAAAATTAAAAATCAGAGAGGAAAAAGAAAACCAAACAAAAAAGAAAAAAAGAAAAAAAAGGAGAAAACCGAAAGAAAATGAAGCAAAAACTCAGAAAAGAAAAACAAACCATGGAAAACAAGGAAACCAAAAAAACTAGTGGAAACCGCTCATTTGTCCTCAAGTATATCCCGCCTTATTACTTCATCAGGATCCCTACGCTAGCTCGGTGGCTAGCACCGTTGCAATCTCTCCAAGAGCGCTCCTCCAAGA
The DNA here is from genome assembly GCA_021437245.1 of Aegilops speltoides. Classification (NCBI taxonomy): domain Eukaryota; kingdom Viridiplantae; phylum Streptophyta; class Magnoliopsida; order Poales; family Poaceae; genus Aegilops; species Aegilops speltoides. Next base: position 525,876,393 of record CM038145.1, on the reverse strand, counting down.
GACCACAGTTTAAATCGGCAATTCCTATTTAGTGCTGCAGGCGCCGGTTGTCGTGGTTCTAAGTCTGACAGTAGAATAAGGGGTAGGTAAGGGGAGGCGATGTCCTAGCTATGGAGTAGTTGTGAAGACAAGCGATGTACGAGTTCAGGCCCTTCTCGGAGGAAGTAACAGCCCTACGTCTCGGAGCCCTGAGGTGGTCGAGTGGATTATGAATACGGGTATTACAAGAGTGCGAACCCCTTACACTGAGGAGGGGGGTGGCTTATATAGTGTCTGCCAGACCCTCCGCCCTCGATGTCAGGGGTTTAAAGTACATTAAGCCTGGGGCGTTACTGGTATCGCCCCTCATAAGTGTCTTAATTATCATTAAGTCTATTCAATAGCAAGCCGTTCTTTCTGTGCCTTCGACCTTCGGCGGTCGAGTGAGTCTTCATGGTCGAGTGAGTCTTCCATGGTCGAGTCCTTCGGATCGGTCAGTGGATCCCTCTGCAGTCGTTGGAAGATGATGTCTTCTAAGAGTGTCCTAGGGTGGGACGTTTAGGTCAGGCCTATGACCCTACCCTAGGTACATGAATCCATCATTAGCCCCCGAATGGATTGAGGCTTGAGTGAAGGAGGAGTTGACATTGTTTCCGATTGTATTTTGCATACTGGCTGAGTATTGTCTTGGATCAAGATCTTCTCCGTTGATGACAAGCGACTTTTCTTGATCGACTCGATCCATTCTTGTTCTTTAGTCGAGTGACCTTCCTTTACTTTGCTATTCGGCGACGGATCGCGAAATCTCGCGCTTGACGGACCGATCTGTCGCTCGCGGATCTCGCGGGATCTGAAATTTGGGGAAGCCTTGGCGCGAAACGGATCTGGGCGCTTCGGATGGGACATAACAGGGACGCCTCGATCTCCGCGCCGCTTTTTCCGCCACGTATCACGCAGTGCAACTGTTTTGGGATATGATTAGATTGTTCGGGTCCACCTGTCATCCACTCGGAAGGGATGCTATAAATGCAACTCGCGGGGGCTTCTGCACAGTACCCCATTCTTCCTCCTCTGCTCTCTTCGTCTCCGCCCTCTGCAAGCGCTGTCGCTCCTGCTACTTCCTCTCCTGCGCATTCCGCCGGCGGCCATGGGCAAAGAGAAGACGGCGGTGCTGGAGCGTGCGAAGAAGGCGTCGGCGGCGGAGAAGGCGTCGGCGACCGAGAAGGCGAAGGGGAGATCAACCAGCCGCGGCGGCTCCTCGTCGAGATCTCACTTGCCGAAGGGCTGGGTCCAGGGAGATTGGATCAAGTCGACCATCAGGGAGAAGGATCTCCTCGATATAATGCACGGGTTGATCCCCACGGCGCCGCGGCTTCTGGCGAGTGGCAGCCTCGGCCGAAAGAGGGTGAGTGCGTGCTCCTGGCCACCCATGTCGACCGAGGATTTTCGCTGCCGCCGAGTGTTTTCTTTCGGGGTTTTCTGAATTTCTTGAACTCAGCTCCATCATTTTACTCAAACTCCATCAGCGTATCTTGCTGCGTTTGTGTCCATGTCGCGAGAACTTTTGGGCTGCCGACCGCATTGGGGTTTGTTCAAGTACATCTTCACATGCCGCTCCCGGTGTGAAGAAAGCAAGCCCGTGACGAGAAGACCCAAGTGGTTCAGATGTGCGGGGTCTAGGGATCGAGTTGAGGAATAAGAGCACCTTCCCAGCTATGTCTTTTCCGAGTCGGTCGGGGCTGGCGATCGACCTGGTTCTCTGCCGAGCGAGTCGACGCCGGGACAATCGAGTGGTCTTCCTCCATTTACCATGAGTCGAGTGAATGCACCCTCCTCCTGAAGGTGGTTCCAGAGGAGAGAGCCGATGTGAAGATGCTGATGGATCGCGTAGTACAGCTGGTTGGGGCGGTGTGGTGGCATGGATCTCTTGGAGGTTTTCCTTCGGGGCGAATTCAGCCGCTTCAGTTTGAACCCTTTGTATGTGGCTGTCTTCTGCGACATCGAGGGCGATACTCGCGTCAACCGGAGGCGGTCGGCAGCGCCATAGTGGAAAGGTGGATGGCCGCGATCACTGGGAACAAAGACAACCCTCGCGGATCCCGGAGGATTTCTCCACTTGACCACAATAGCGTTCCAGACAAGGTACATTTGCTCTGCTTTCCATTGTATATCTGTCGAATGTGTTTCTGTGATTTAGTCGATTGAGCTCTGCTTTGTTATTTCCAGGCCCTTACCGAGTTATACTCAATGCCCAATGGCGCTCAGACTCCGACTGAGGAGGGGGAAACCAGCGGGCGAGAGCCGGAAGAGTGGGATTGAGACGCTGCGAAGATGGCGATGGCGATGATGATGATGACGAGGATGATGACGACGAGGATGAAGAGGAGGAGGTGGTACCACCGCTCGGAAAAGCGGTCAAAACTTGTGCACGACCCTTGATGAGCGCGGTAAGGAATGGCGGCGCCTCGCGATCGACCAAACGCCCTCGGACCGCTTCTCCGGTGCCGACTGAGAAGGCGCCGAAGCAGTCGAAAGTAACTCCGTCGAGGACAACCAAGCCTCTGCCAAAAATGAAGGTGGCCATCCCCACCATCTCGGGGGCTGCGACTTCCGAAACCTCAGGAAAGCCGGGGGACATTGAGTGGAAGACGGCGCGACCTCAAATCATGGTCTTGTATCCTTAATTCTTGTTCTTAGTCGGTGACTCATAGTTTCGACTTTGACTCTTTTACGAGCTCCAACCAATGACATTATCACTCTTCCGGCAGCGATGATGAGGATGAGGAGCCATTGAAGACTAGGAGGAGCAGAAGGCATCTGTGGCGAAGTAGCCCAAGGTGTGGCGGCGCCGAGACCATTGTGACGGAAGGAGAGGTCGGCACTCGACATACCGTGTCCTTCCAGCGGTGCGGCGGCGAGTGCTCGACCCACCTCGTCGAGTGCTAGGCAGCCTTCTATCTTCGCGACGCACCACGTCCGGAGGACCAGGCCAATCTTTGCTAAGGAGGCGATCCGTCAGCGAGGATCATGATGGAGCAGTGAAGATCGTTCGGGATGCGAGCCAAGCGACTTCGGCGCCACTCGCCCTTGAGCAATGTTGTTCGATCGACCATCGCTGCTACTGTTAGGATATGCTATCAAAACTTTTCTTTACGGAATTCATAGCGATCACCCACTAGGTGTGTTGGTAAAAACTACGTATTAGCGGGGCACGCTGAGTGCACCCGCCGGGTGTAATCCTCAAGGCTAAGGTCATTGCTGGCGGTCGGTCTTAAACTTCATAAATAAATATTGATCATCACTCGAATGAAGCGAATGGGTTTACGAGACCGGTGGGGCACGCTGAGTGCACCCAGGTGTAATCCCAGGCGTGGTCGATCGGCGGCGATTGATTACAGATCTGAAGAAGAGACCTCATTGGTGGTCGACTCTCTCTCTCTCTCTCTTTTTTTTCTTGGTCGGTGGTCGATTCTGTGTGAATAAGACCGGTGGGGGCACGCTGAGTGCACCCAGGGTGTAATCCCGAGACTACGGTCGAATGCTTGCATTCGATTGTAGTCTTAAAGCGCATCATTTTCTTTATTCACTCGGAAGTGGATCATCTCGACATTTTGTCGATTGACTCTTCGTAGAAATCCTGCGATCTTGCGGCGCTATCTTGAATTGGGCGAAGCATAATCAGCTCGAGTTGGACTTGAAGCTAGTGCGGAGAACACGAGGAAGGCGGAGGAGACCAAAGGTATGTTTGGTGAGACTTGACGACTCTTTTCTCCCTCATTTGCTTGAACTGACATTGCTGTAATTTACGAGGCAAGGTGAAGGAGACCCAGAGGAAGAAGGAGCTTGAGCTGTCGAGAAGATCAAGCTCGCGATGAAAAGCTGGCCTCGATCACCAAGCTCGAGCAGACAACGCCAATCTGAAGGCTGCTCGGCCATTGCCACCAAGGATGTTGATCGATGAAAGTGACAAGACTACTCGACCGAGAGGATCAACCAGATGACCGGGAAGAAGAATGACCTGGAAGGCTTCTTGGGTGGTCTTGCTAAAAAATTGTTCCTTATGCTCGAAGGTAATCTTCTTCACTCGACCAATTCTTCCAACTTTGTTCCCATTCGACTATTTTCTTGATTCGGGGTTTTGTCTTTGCAGAGTTCTGTCGCAACTTTGAAGAAGAAACCAGCCAGCTGGAAATGAACCTTGACCCTGTCAATTCTCCGGTGAATGATGAAACTGCCATGAACATCTTCCGATTGAGTCTCGTGTTCTTTGCCGTCGTGGATTATCTCGCAAGGCGAAGGTTGCTACATCCGCATCGACTCGACACTCGGCCGGGAGACACTCCAAAATGACCTCGAGTCGTTGGTGGCTCGATGAGCGCCGTCCTGACCGAGTGCAAGAGTGGAAGAAGTCTTGACTCGGTGTGGCGCAGATGTCGCCAATAATGCAGCACGAGTCCATTGCAAGGATGCCGAGAAGATAAGTGGCGGCTCTCCGAGTGGCCAACACCAAAAACACGACTTGGTCTTTCATGGAGACTTTCATCGCCGCTGCTACGGATTGCAGATGGGATTGACCTCGGCGAGTTCGTTGCTCCATCCAGCCCTCCACGGGAGGGTAAAAACTTTCCTTGACTTTAAATTTGCCTCGGTATGCGAGTGGAGTTATAACCGATAAAACCTTAACAGGCTTAGTGCTGAGCACTCTCGGTTCTTTTAGGTATCGACCTAAATTTGGATTGGATGTTTGGATATGATTGCTTTTGGCTTGAATTGCCCCTTGCGGGTTAACGACAAGATGCCCACTGCGATCGACTTATTCCTTAAGCGAGCACTTGGGCTGCAGCTAAGCCCAGTGAGAGGTTTGCTCTTCACTCGGTGGGATTCTTATACCTTAGGCGAGCACTGGGCTGCAGCTAAGCCCCAGTGAGAGGTTTGCTCTTCACTCGGTAGGATTTCTTATACCTTAGGCGAGCACTGGCTGCAGCTAAGCCCCAGTCAGGTTTGCTCTCACTCGGTGGGATTTCTTATACCTTAGGCGAGCACTTGGGCTGCAGCTAAGCCCCGAGTCACGAGGTTTGCTCTGCACTCGGTAGGATTTCTTATACCTTAGGCGAGCACTGGGCTGCAGCTAAGCCCCAGTGAGAGGTTTGCTCTTCACTCGGTAGGATTTCCGTTGTATTTGTGGCGGCTTCGGAGGAGAGGGTCGCAGTCGACCTGCACCTCGTCTTCCTTGCGAACGCACATCATACTTATGGTGTAGCTCGGAGGAGAGGGTCGCAGTCGACCTGCACCTCGTCCTCCTTGCGGGTACACGCGTTACTTATGGTGTAGCTCGGAGGAGAGGATCGCAGTCGACCTGCGCCTCGTCTTCCTTGCTAATACACATTATACTTAGGCGAGTCCTTGGACTGCAGCTAAGCCTCCGAGTGGAAGTCTGGCTTACCACTCGGTAGGATTTTTAATAACTTAGGCGAGCACTGGGCTGCAGCTAAGCCCCCGAGTGGAAGTCTGGCTTGCCACTCGATAGGATTTCTTATATCTTAGGCGAGTACTGGACTGCAGCTAAGCCTCCGAGTGGAAGTCTGGCTTACCACTCGGTAGGATTTGTTGTTACTTAGGCGAAACGGATTCGCAGCTAAGCCTCCGAGTGGAAGTCTGGCTTACCACTCGGTAGGATTTGTACAAACTTAGGCGAAACGGATTCGCGACTAAGCCACCCACTGGGGGAAAATTTTACTGGACCAAAATAAAAAGTGACAAAAATTATGAAGGAGTTATGACACTATTATTTCAAAGCCCATGAACTACAGAAGTATTTTATTACAATTCTTCCGAGTGAAAAAACTTTAAGTGTAAAACGGGCGGAGCAGATCCGCATTCCAAGCTCGGGGCTCATCGATTTTGTGTTCGACGTTGTAGAGACGATATGCCCCGTTGTGGAGGACCTTTGTGACGATGAAGGGCCCTTCCCAGGAGGGAGCGAGCTTATGTTGTTTCTGCTGATCCACTCGAAGGACCAGATCTCCTTCCTGGAAGGCTCGACCTCTCACATTTAAAGCGTAAAAGCGGCGCAAGTCTTGTTGGTAGATGGTCGGCGGATCGAGCCATCTCCCTTTCCTCTTCTAGGAGGTCGATTGCATCTTGGCGTGCTTGTTCAGCTTCTACTTCATTGTAAAGTTCAATTCGGGAGCATTGTGAAGGAGATCACTTTCGGTAAGACTGCTACGCTCCATAGACCGGGAAGAAGGAGTTCTTCGGTCGACCGATTAGGCGTAGTCCGCAAACCCCAAAGCAGAAGGAAGTTCGTCAACCCAAGCTCCAGCCGCATGTTTGAGATCCGCATCGATCGGGGCTTGGACCCTTGAGGATTAATCCGTTGGCTCGTTCGCTGTCCATTCATTTGTGGATGGCGGCGAAGCATAGTCGACTTCGTGTGCCTTGGGCGTTCTGAAATCCTTGAATTCTTCGAGTCAAAGTTCGACCCATTATCCGTGATAATGCTGTGCGGGACCCCATATCGAGCGTCGGCTCTCGATGAAGGAAGCAGCGATACTGCGTCAAGACTTTTGATTGGTTTAGCTTCAATCCACTTGGTGAACTTGTCATTGCTACCAAGTACATCGTGAAACCACTCCGACCTGTTCGCAAGGGACCGACCATGTCCAACCCCAAACTGCGAAAGGCGGGCGAGTGGAATGGTCTTCAAGGCTGGCGAGCTTGTGTGACATATTGGAGTAGAACGGCATCCTTCGCACTTGTCCACTATCTCTTCGCCATCTCATTTGCTCTTGGCGGTAAAATCCGGCTTGGTATGCTTTGGCTACAATGGTCCGAGAGGGCGCATGGTAGCCACAGGTCCCCAGTGGATGTCATTGAGTATGACTCGACCTTCTTACGGCGTTATGCATTTTGTCCGACTCGTCGGGCTTTCTCTATCTACGCGCCCTTTGATAGCGGTAAAGGCTTTGGATCGACGGACGATCTGCCGAGCCTCTTCCTCATCTTCTGGGAGTTCCTTTCTCAGAATATATGCGATGTATGGGATTGTCCAATCGGGAGTGACCACTAAAACTTCCATAACCAAGTCGACCACTGCCGGGACCTCAACCTCATTCGAATCTGTGGCACTCTTGGGTTGTGGAGCTTCCTCTGCGAAGGGATCTTCTTTGACTGACGGAGTGTGTATATGTTCCCAAAACACACCACTCGGAATGGCTTCTCTTTTGGATCCTATCTTCGCGGATCATCTGCTGCTTGATTTTTCAGGTCAAGGGATGTGATGGAGTTCAACCCCTCGAACTTCTTTTCGGCTTCCTCACTTTGCATTGCGATATCCGATCATAAATTTGGGCTTCTCACGTCCCACTCCTTCATCACTTGATTGACCACTAGATCTGAGTCGCCATAGACCATCGAGCGACGGACGCTGAGTGAGATGGCCATCGCAATCCATATAAGAGGGCCTCGTACTCTGCCTCATTGTTGGAGGAATCAAAGTGAATCTGGAGCACATACCTAAGCTTATCTCCTCTGGGAAACTAGAACAACCCCACACGGAACCATTCAGCATCTTGGAGCCGTCGAAGAACATGGTCCAATGCTCGAGTGAACTTCATCGGTTCTTGTTGTTCAATCCACTCGGCAAGGAAATCCGCTATAGCACAGGACTTAATGGCTTTCTTTGCCTCGAATTTGATACCAAGGGAAGAAGTTCAATCGCCCATTTAGCCACTCGACCGGTTGCGTCTCTTTGTGCGGGATCTCGATAAAGGGCGTCGGCGGCGATGTGATAGAATGATCGGAGAAATAGTGAGCAACCTTCTTTGTGGTCATGTATATACCATACACAAGCCGATAATGAGGATATCTCTGCTTGGATGGAGTCAAGACTTGAGACGGATAATACCCGGGCGCTGAACTTTGAAGGCCTTTCCTTCCTCTTCCGCTCGACCGTAAGCCGCGATCTTGACAACTTGTCCGATGGCTGCAATATAAAACAACAGAGGCTCTTTGCTGATTGGAGCAGCAAGCACCGGTGGGAGGAGAGCGAGCTTTTAGCTCGGCAAGCGCTGCATCGACTTCGAGTCCACTCGAACTTGTCGACCTTCTTCATCGATCGGTAAAGAGGCAACGCCTTTTCACGAGTCGAGATGAATCGACTTAATGCGGCCAAGCATCCAATAAGTTCGGGCGTCGTGCACTTTCGCCGCAGGCGTTTCATTGGAGAATAGTGCCGATCTTCTCTGGATTAGCGTCGATTCCTCGTTGAGCGAAAACCGAGTAACTTGCCACGGGGACTCGAATGTGCACTTTGTGGATTGAGCTTGATATCGTACCTTACGAGGTTGGCAAATGTTTGGCGAGGTCGCAAGCAGGTCGGAACCTTTTCGCGACTTAACGGCGATATCATCCATATCGCTTCCACATTCCGACTGATTTGGTGAAGACACTTCGAATCATTAGCATAAATGTGGCTCCGGCATTCTTGAGGCGAATGGCATGGTGATATAGCGAAGCACCGAATGGAGTGATGAAAGGTGTTTTTATTTCATCGGGTCCATCTGAGCGGATCGATGATACCGGAATATGCATCTAGAAAGATAATCTCTCACATCCAGCGGTCGAGTCAACAATTTGATCTATGCGGGGAGAGGAAAATGATCGCCGGGCAGGCCGATTGATGTGCTTAAAATCAATGCACATGCGGAGTGAGTTGTCCTTCTTGGGAACCATGGCGACATTAGCGAGCCACTCGGTGGTATATCTCGGAATAAATCCTGCATGCCAACATCGAGCCACTTCTTCACCAATAGCTTTTCTCTTACGGGCGGCAGACCGCGAAGATGCTCTTTAACGGTTTCGCCGACTTGTCGACTCGGGGCGATGCTCAGCCAGTTCCACAGGAACACGGCATGTCGGTGGCTTCCATGCGAAAATGTCGATTCTCACGGAGGAACTGGATGGCGCTTCTTCCTATTTCGGTCGAGTGTTGTGGAAATTGTTGGGGAGCGTAGTAATTTCAAAAATTTTCCTCGCACACGCAAGATCATGGTGATGAATAGCAGCGAGAGGGAGAGTGTTGTCTCGTACCCTCGTGACCCGGCGAAGCGATCTGGCGTAGAGGAAGTAGTCGTGCGTTCTCCTCGCGATCCGACCGATCCGGCGCCGTTACTCCGGCGCCCCGAGTTCTTGACACACGTACAGCTCGATGGCGTCCCTCATACTCGATCCAGCCGAGTGTCGAGGAGAGTTCCGTCGACCTGACGGCGTGGTGGCGATCTTGATGTTTCACCGGCGCGAGGGCTTCGCCTAAGCAGCGACGGTATGACCGAGGTGGAATATGGTGGAGGGGCACCGCACACGGCTAAGGAACGATCTAAAGATCAAACTTGTGTGTTCTAGGGTGCCCCCTGCCCCGTATATAAAGGAGCAAGGGGAGGGGCTGGCCGGCCAAGGGTGGCGCGCCAGGGAGTCCTACTCCTCTGGGAGTAGGATTCCCCCAATCCTAGTTGGACTAGGATTCCCGAGGAAAAGAGAGAGGGGCGGCCCCTTTCCTAGTCCTAGTAGGACTAGGGAAGGGGGCCTTGTGACCACCTAGGGCTGGCCCTTCTCCTTTCCACTAAGGCCCACTATGGCCCATTTACCTCCGGGGGTTCCGGTAACCTCCGGTACTCGGTAAATTCCGTTTTACCCGGAACCTTTCCGAACTCCAAACATAGGCTTCAATATATCAATCTTTACGTCTCGACCATTTGAGACTCCTCGTCATGTCCGTGATCACATCCGGGACTCGAACTTCTTGGTACATCAAAATACATAAACTCATAATAACCGCCATCGAAACCTTAAGCGTGCGGACCCTACGGTTCGAGAACAATGTAGACATGACCTAGAACTATTCACGGTCAATAACCAACAGCGGGACCTGGATGCCCATATTGGTTCCTACATATTCTCGAAGATCTTTATCGGTCGGACCGCATAACAACATCGTTGTTCCCTTTGTCATCGGTATGTTACTTGCCCGAGATTCGATCGTCGGTATCCAATACCTAGTTCAATCTCGTTACGGCAAGTCTCTTTACTCGTTCCGTAATACATCATCTCACAACTAACTTATTAGTTGTAGTGCTTGCAAGGCTTCATGATGTGCATTATCGAGAGGGCCCAGAGATACCTCTCCGACAATCGGAGTGACAAAACCTAATCTCGAAATCGCCAACTCAACATCTGCCTTTGGAGACACCTGTAGTACTCCTTTATAATCACCCGATTCGTTGTGACATTTGGTAGCACCAAAGTGTTCCTCCGTAAGCAGGAGTTGCATAATCTCATAGTTACGAGGAACATGTATAAGTTATGGATAAAAGCGGTAGCAACATACTAAGCGATCGTGTGCTAAGCTAATGGAATGGGTCATGTCAATCAGATCATTCTACTAATGATGTGACCTTGTTAATCAAATAACAACTCTTTGTTCATGGTGCAGTAACATGACCATCTTTGATTAACAAGCTAGTCTAGTAGAGGCATACTAGTGACATCTTGTTTTGTCTATGCATTCACACATGTATCATGTTTCCGGTTAATACAATTCTAGCATGAATGATAAACATTTATCATGAAATAAGGAAATAAATAATAACTTTATTATTGCCTCTAGGGCATATTTCCTTGATCTCCCACTTGCACTAGAGTCAATAATCTAGATTACATAGTAATGATTCTAACACCCATGGAGTCTTGGTGCTGATCATGTTTTGCTCGTGGAAGAGGCTTAGTCAGCGGTGCGCAACATTCAGATCCGTATGTATCTTGCAAATCTCTATGTCTCCCACGGACTAAGTCCGGATGGAATTGAAGCGTCTCTTGATGTGCTTGGTCCTCTTGTGAAATCTGGATTCCTTCGCTAAGGCAATTGCTCGATATTGTCACGAAGATTTTCATTGGACCCGATGCACTAGGTATGACACCTAGATCGGATATGAACTCCTTCATCCGACTCCTTCATTAGCTGCTTCCGAAGCTGCTATGTATTCCGCTTCACATGTAGATCCCGCTCTGACGCTTTGTTTAGAACTGCACCAACCGACAGCTCCTCCGTTTAGTGTAAATCGTTATCCGGTCTGCGATTTAGAATCGTCCGGATCGGTGTCAAAGCTTGCATCAACGTAACCGTTCGATGAGCTCTTTGTCACCCCATATCTGAAAACATATCCTTAGTCCTTTTCGGTATTTCAGGATGTTCTTGACCGCTGTCGATGATCCACTCTGGATTACTTTGGTACCTCCTGCTAAACTTATAGCAAGGCACACATCAGGTCGGTACACAGCATTGCATACATGATAGAGCCTATGGCTGAAGCATAGGAACATCTTTCATTTTCTCTCTATCTTCTGCGGTGGTGGGGCATTGAGTCTTACTCAACTTCACACCTTGTAACACAGGCAAGAACCCTTTCTTTGCTTGATCCATTTTGAACTTCTTCAAAATTTTGTCAAGGTATGTGCTTTGTGAAAGTCAATTAAGCGTCTTGATCTATCTCTATAGATCTTGATGCCCAATATGTAAGCAGCTTCACGAGGTCTTTCATTGAAAAACTCTTATTCAAGTATCCCTTTATGCTATCCAGAAATTCTATATCATTTCCGATCAGCAATATGTCATCTACATATAATATCGAAATGCTCTGAGCTCCCACTCACTTTCTTGTAAATCTGAGGCTTCTCCAAAAGTCTGTACAAACCCAAATGCTTTGATCACACTATCAAAGCGTTTATTCCAACTCGAGATGCTTGCACCAGTCCATAGATGGATCATTGGAGCTTGCACACTTTGTTAGCTTCCTTTGGATCGATAAAACCTTCGGTTGCATCATATACAACTCTTCTTCGAAAATCCATTCAGGAATGCAGTCTTTACATCCATTTGCCAAATTTCATAATCATAAAATCGGCAATTGCTAACATGATTCGGACGGACTTAAGCATCGCTTCTGGTGAGAAGGTCTCATCGTAGTCAATCCCTTGAACTTGCGAAAACCTTTTGCGACAAGTCGAGCTTTATAAACGATAACATTACCGTCGTCGTCGGTCTTCTTCTTGAAGATCCACTTGTTTTCTATTGCTTGCCGACCCTCGGGCAAGTCAACCAAAGTCCATACTTTGTTTTCATACATGGATCCCATCTCAGATTTCATGGCCTCAAGCCATTTTGCGAATCTGGGCTCACCATCGCTTCTTCATAGTTCGTAGGTTCATCATGATCTAGTAGCATGACTTCGAGAACAGGATTACCGTACCACTCAGTGCGGATCTTACTCTGGTTGATCTCGCGGTTACTGTAGTAACTTGATCTGAAGTTTCATGATCAACATCATCAACTTCCTCACTACTTGGTGTAGATGTCTCGAAAACCGGTTTCTGCGACGAACTACTTTCAAGTAAGGGAGAAGGTACTATTACCTCATCAAGTTTCACTTTCCTCCCACTCACTTCTTTGAGAGAAACTCCTTCTCTAGAAAGGATCCATTCTTAACAACGAATGTCTTGCCTTGGATCTGTGATAGAAGGTGTACCCAACTGTCTCCTTTGGGTATCCTATGAAGACACATTTCTCCGATTTGGGTTCGAGCTTATCGGGTTGAAGCTTTTCACATAAGCATCGCATCCCCAAACTTTAAGAAACGACAACTTTGGTTTCTTGCTAAACCATAGTTCATAAGGTGTCGTCTCAGCGGTTTCGAAGGTGTTCTATTCGAGTGTGAATCGGCCGTCTCTAGAGCATAACCCCAAAGCGATAGCGGTAAATCTGTAAGAGACATCATAGATCGCACCATATCTAGTAAAATGCGATTCGACGTTCGGACACACCATTCTGTTGTGGTGTTCGGGTGGCGTGAGTTCTTAAACTATTCGCATTGTTTCAAATGTAGACCAAACTCGTAACTCAAATATTCACCTCCACGATCAGATCGTAGAAACTTAATTTTCTTGTTACGATGATTTTCAACTTCACTCTGAAATTCTTTGAACTTTTCAAATGTTTCAGACTTATGTTTCATTAAGTAGATATACCCATATCTGCTTAAGTCATCTGTGAAGGTGAGAAAATAACGATATCCGCCACGAGCCTCAACATTCATCGGACCACATACATCTGTATGTATGATCTCCAACAAATCTGTTGCTCTCTCCATAGTACCGGAGAACGGGGTTTTAGTCATCTTGCCCATGAGGCACGGTTACATAAGTGCCAAGTGATTCATAATCAAGTGACTCCAAAAGTCCATCGGTATGGAGTTTCTTCATGCGCTTTACACCGATATGACCTAAGCGGCGATTGCCACAAATAAGTTGCACTTTCATTATCAACTCTGCATCTTTTGGTTTCAACATTATGAATATGTGTATCACTACTATCGAGATTCATCAAAATAGACCACTCCTCAAGGGTGCATGACCATAAAAGATATTACTCATATAAATAGAACAACCATTATTCTCGATTTAAATGAATAACCGTCTCGCATCAAACAAGATCCAGATATAATGTTCATGCTCAACGCAGCACCAAATAACAATTATTTAGGTCTAAAACTAATCCGAAGGTAGATGTAGAGGTAGCGTGCCGACCGCGATCACATCGACTTTGGAACCATTTCCCACGCGATCGTCACCTCGTCCTTTGCGAGTTAAGCAATCCGTAGTCCTGTTTGAGTTGCAAATATTAGCAGAACCGATATCAAATACCAGTGCTACTACGAGCTCTAGTAAGGTACACATCAATAACATGTATATCACATATACCTTTGTTCACCTTGCCATCCTTCTTATCCGCCAAATACTTGGGGCAGTTCCGCTTCGAGGACGATCGCTTGCGGTAGAAGCACTCGATTTCAGGTTTAGGGCCAGACTTGGGTTTCTTCTCTGAGCACAACTTGCTTGCTGTTCTTCTTGAAGTTCCTTTCTTCTTCCCTTTGCCTTTCTTCTTGAAACTAGTGGTCTTATTGACCATCAACACTTGATGCTCCTTCTTGATTTCTACCTCCGCAGCCTTTAGCATTGCGAAGAGCTCGGTATAGTCTTTACTAACCCTTGCATATTATAGTTCATCACGAAGCCTTTGTAGCTTGGTGGCGGTGATTGAAGAATTACATCAATGACACAATCATCCGGAAGATTAACTCCCAATTGTGTCAAGTGATTGTAGTACCCGGACATTACGAGTATATGCTCACTAACGAACTATTCTCCTCCATCTTGCAGCTATAGAACTTATTGGAGACTTCATATCTCTCAATCCGGGCATTTTGTTGGAATATTAACTTCAACTCTGGAACATCTCATATGCTCCATGACGTTCAAAACGTCGTTGAAGTCCCGGTTCTAAGCCGTAAAGCATGGCACATCTGAACTATAGAGTAGTCATCAGCTTTGCTCGCCAGACGTTCATAACATCTGCGGTTGCATTAGCAAGAGCTGGCACCTAGCGGTGCATCCAGGGCGTAACTCTTACATGCAGCAATGAGGATAATCCTCAAATTACGGACCCAGTCCGTGTAATTGCTACCATCATCTTTCAACTTTGCTTTCTCAAGGAACGCATTAAAATTCAACGGAACAACAAAGACGAGCCATCTATCTACAATCAAACATAAACAAGCAAGATACTATCGGTACTAAGTTCATGATAAATTTAAGTTCAATTAATCATATTACTTAAGAACTCCCACTTAGAAAAACATCTCTCTAGTCATCTAAGTGATCACGTGATCCAAATCAACTAAACCATAACCGATCATCACGTGAAATGGAGTAGTTTTCAATGGTGAACATCTTATGTTGATCATATCTACTATATGATTCACGCTCGACCTTTCGGTCTCCGTGTTCGAGGCCATATCTGCATATGCTAGGCTCGTCAAGTATAACCCGAGTATTCTGCGTGTGCAAAACTGGCTTGCACCCGTTGTAGATGGACGTGAGAGCTTATCACACCCGATCATCACGTGGTGTGCAGGCACGACGAACTTTGGCAGCGGTGCATACTCGGGAGAACACTTCTTGATAATTTAGTGAGAGATCATCTTATAATGCTACCGTCAATCAAAGCAAGATAAGATGCATAAAGGATAAACATCACATGCAAATCAATATAAGTGATATGATATGGTCATCATCATCTTGTGCTTCATGATCTCCATCTTGCAGCACCACCATGATCACCATCGTCACCGGCGCGACACCTTGATCTTCATCGTAGCATCGTTGTCGTCTCGCCAATCTTATGCTTCTCGACTATCGCTACCGCTTAGTGACAAAGTAAAGCATTACGAGGCGATTGCATTGCATACAATAAGCGACAACCATATGGCTCCAGCCGATTGCCGATAACCGGTTACAAAACATGATCATCTCATACAATAAAATATAGCATCACGTCTTGACCATATCACATCACAACATGCCCTGCAAAAACAAGTTAGGCGTCCTCTACTTTGTTGTTGCAAATTTTACGTGGCTGCTACGGGCTTAAGCAAGAACCAGTCTCACCTCGCATCAAAACCACAGCGATACTTCGTCAAATAGACTCCGTTTAACCTTCTCAAGGACCGGGCGTAGCCACACCCGTTCAACTAAAGTGAGAGAGACAGCACCCACCAGTCACCTTTAAGCAGCGTGTGCTCGTGGCGGTGAAACCAGTCTCGCGTAAGCGTCTGGCGTAATGTCGGTCTGGGCGCTTCATCTCACAATACCGCTGAACCAAAGTATGACATCTTTGGTAGGTAGTATGACTTGTATCGCCCACAACTCACTTGTGTTCTACTCGTGCAAAACATCAAACCATAAAAACCTAGGCTCGGATGCCCTTTGTTGGGGAGCGTAGTAATTTCAAAAATTTCCTCGCACACGCAAGATCATGGTGATGAATAGCAACGAGAGGGAGAGTGTTGTCTCGTACCCTCGTGAACCCGGCGAAGCGATCTGGCGTAGAGGAAGTAGTCGTCGTTCTCCTCGCGATCCGACCGATCCGGCGCCGTTACTCCGGCGCCCGAGTTCTTGACACACGTACAGCTCGATGGCGTCCCTCGTACTCCAATCCAGCCGAGTGTCGAGGGAGAGTTCCGTCGACCGACAGCGTGGTGGCGATCTTGATGTTTCACCGGCGCGGGGCTTTGCCTAAGCTTGACGGTATGACCGAGGTGGAATATGGTGGAGGGGCACCTGCACTGAGAGCGATCTAAAGATCAAACTTGTGTGTTCTAGGGTGCCCCCTGCCCCGTATATAAAGGAGCAAGGGGAGGGGCTGGCCGGCCAAGGGTGGCGCGCCAGGAGTCCTACTCCCTCCGGAGTAGGATTCCCCCAATCCTAGTTGGACTAGGATTCCCGGAGGGGAAAGAGAGAGAGGGGGGCCCCTTTCCTAGTCCTAGTAGGACTAGGGAAGGGGGCCTGTGACCACCTAGGGCTGGCCCTTCTCCTTTCCACTAAGGCCCACTATGGCCCATTTACCTCCCGGGGGTTCAGGTAACCTCCGGTACTCAGATAAATTCCGTTTTCGCGGAACCTTTCGAACTCCAAACATAGGCTTCCAATATATCAATCTTTACGTCTCGACCATTTTGAGACTCCTCGTCATGTCCGTGATCACATCCGGGACTCGAACTTCTTGGTACATCAAAATACATAAACTCATAATAACATCATCGAAACCTTAAGCGTGCGGACCCTACGGTTCGAGAACAATGTAGACATGACCTAGAACTATTCACGGTCAATAACCAACAGCGGGACCTGGATGCCCATATTGGTTCCTACATATTCTCGAAGATCTTTATCGGTCGACCGCATAACAACATCGTTGTTCCCTTTGTCATCGGTATGTTACTTGCCCGAGATTCGATCGTCGGTATCAATACCTAGTTCAATCTCGTTATCGGCAAGTCTCTTTACTCGTTCCGTAATACATCATCTCACAACTAACTTATTAGTTGTAGTGCTTGCAAGGCTTCATGATGTGCATTATCGAGAGGGCCCAGAGATACCTCTCCGACAATCGGAGTGACAAAACCTAATCTCGAAATCGCCAACTCAACATCGCCTTTGGAGACACTGTAGTACTCCTTTATAATCACCCGATTCGTTGTGACGTTTGGTAGCACCAAAGTGTTCCTCCGTAAACAGGAGTTGCATAATCTCATAGTTACGGGAACATGTATAAGTTATGGATAAAAGCGGTAGCAACATACTAAGCGATCGTGTGCTAAGCTAATGGAATGGGTCATGTCAATCAGATCATTCTACTAATGATGTGACCTTGTTAATCAAATAACAACTCTTTGTTCATGGTGCAGTAACATGACCATCTTTGTAACAAGCTAGTCTAGTAGAGGCATACTAGTGACATCTTGTTTTGTCTATGCATTCACACATGTATCATGTTTCCGGTTAATACAATTCTAGCATGAATGATAAACATTTATCATGAAATAAGGAAATAAATAATAACTTTATTATTGCCTCTAGGGCATATTTCCTTCAGAAATGTGGGTCGGAGCTGCATTGGGATCAGTCGGATGAATATGGATGACTTCGTCTCACCGAACGGTCGGAATCTGAACTCTGTGGCTGGCTTCTTGGATCGTAACAAATCACTTCGGATCTGCGTTTTGCATGTATTAAATCGAATTCGACCGCTGTCACTTGGGAGTCGACAATATTCGAGCCCTTCGAAAGCACTCTTACGCCTTCTTCCGATTGCGGTGACGGTGATCACTCCCTTGGGTCTGGCATTTTCAGTTTGAGGTACACGTAGCATGGTCGAGCCATGAATCGTGCGTGGCTGGCCTCCCAAAATGGCGTGGTATGCACTCTGAAAATCCACAACCTCAAAGGTCAACTTTTCCTTGCAAAAGTGCTTGGAATCACCAAAACCACGTCCGGGGCTATTTGGCGAGTGAGTTGGCCTTCTTCCTGGAATGACTCGTGGAAACTCATATTGTTTGGTGCTCAATCGGGACATCGGAATGCCCATCCCTTTCAATGTATCCGCATATAACAAATTCAGCCCACTACCACCATCCATCAGCACTTTCGTCAGTCGAGTGCCTTCGACAACTGGATCGACCACCAACGCTTGCCGCCCAGGGGTGGCAATGTGAGTCGGGTGATCAGATTGGTCGAATGTGATGGGTGTTTGGGACCACTTCACATAACTTGGCTTTACTGGGGCAACCATGTTCACCTCCCGTTGATGACTTTCGATCGACTTTTGCTTTCCACATCCGCGAAGATCATCAGTGGAGTTGACATGCGGATATTCTTCCTCACTTTGTCCTCTTTGTCTCCGGCCTTGTCGGCTCCTTCTCCTTGTCCTTAGACTGTTTTCCTGGCTTCTTTGGATCGAGAGTCGACATTTGGCGAGTGGTATGCTTTGGGTAAATGATGTTGCCCTCTTCATCCTTCTTCGTGTGAATATGGCATGGCATATCCATCACGTCATTGCCTTCTTTATCTTTTACTTTCTTTGGATTCCGTGATCCTTTCGGCTTCCCTTAAACTTCCCCGAGTCACGGCGGGGCCTCTCCGAGCTGCTTGGCTCGGCTTTCGTTCTGCTTCCATTGAATTTCCCTTCTCCGTGACTTGGCTTGTATTTGCCGCTTGAGTCGGTCTTCTTCCTCGCCGTTGGCGTGCCAGAAGCAATCTCCATCATACGACTCGGGTCATGTCGCCGGTTCGACCAAACTTCAAACTTAATTCTCTTTTTTCGCCATCTTTGAAGGCGCAAACCGCTGATGGTCGGACACATTTTCCACAAGATGGTGCAAAGTAATCCACCTCTGAATGTACTCTCGGAGAGTTTCATTGGTCTTCGCACACAAACTTGCAGCTCTGTCAAACCAGCTGGTCGCTTGCAAGTCCCTTCAAAGTCTGACGAACACTGGGACAAATCTTCCCAAGTGTATATCTTGCTAGGAGATAATCGATTCAGCCATGCTCTGGCGAACCTTCCAACATGAGGGGCAAATGATTCATGGCCACCTCATCATTCCCACCACCAATCTGAACAGCCACTCGGTAATCTTCAAGCCAAGTTTGGGCTTGGATTCCCCGATGAACTTGTCGACTCTGTTGCCAATCTGAAATTGGGGGATTCTGCGGCTCTGATAGCCTGCTAAAACACTCGGACCGAGACATGCACTCGGCTGCTGGTGGGTGCATCCTCTCGGTCCGCCTCGATGGGCTCTGTTCGGTCGACCAAGCCTTGCACGATAATGGATCGCGCATCAAAGCACAGTTCCCTAGGGTCGATTGGAACTCTTCGCCCATCTTGAGCGTCGTCTGTCATCTTGCCGCCGAGGCGTCTGACCCTTCCCTCGGAGGAAAGGGCACTCGGCGCTGTCATCCCGGTCTCCATCTCGCTCTCGCCGATTGTCGCGCCCTTCTCGCCGCGGGAGGCGATCTGGGGCTAATGAGCGGCCGGGCGATATTCGCAGCGACGGATCGACCGTGAATCTGTTGCTGCGCGATCGCGACACGGCTGAGTTCTGGTCCCCGCTGCTCGGAGTAAATCTACGATCTGCTGCAAGCCTCTCCCGCTTCGGATCGACGGTTGGATAGACTACGCTATCGAAGTTAGGTTGCTAAATTCTGAATCGGCGTCGCGGTATACGAGTCGGTGGGAAGAGTCGGCGTCGGCCGCCGGGATTCGTTGCGCGCCGCTTCGTCGAGTGCTCGCTGAAGATTCTCGGCGGCGCGTTCAGCCACATTAATGGCGTGCTTCCTCCAAGGCACGAGCCTCGGGGTTTCTCCGGCGATAGGAGTATGAAGTGCATCCATGTTCTGCGGCGAAGCTCTTCTCTCTGCAGAGTCGAGTGTCTCGGGCTGGTACTCTTCGTGCTCTTGCAGGGTCTCCTCCTCCGGCCCCACCGCCGTGTGGCGGCCGGAGGACTGCGAGGGCCGTCGACCATGAGCATCTCCGCCACTGGATCACTGCTATCACACTCGGATCACGATCTCTCGAGCCGGTCGACGATCGAACAGCCGTAGAGGATTCGTCGGGCTCGATGGCGCGACACAGGTGGTGGCTGTCTGGCGAGCCACCGCGTGTTTCACCCACCGCCGGAGCCTCGACCGACCGAATGCTTGCGCTGGTGGGGGAGGCCGGGCGGGCGACCGATAGGGAGTCGACCGACTGGGTCGACGGTTGCCGCAGCGAACGCCGCGAACACATGCGCGAAAGTCGTCGCCCAGCGGACGGGGCGCCTCGATGTCAAGTGGAGCCTCCACGGAGCCATGCGGAGTCGTCGGCGACAAAGGTGAGAAACACCGAGGCGGATCTCGCGCCTCAACCAAAACTCCAGCGATCATCATGATGAAGGTACTGAAATCTGCAACTCCTCCACAAATCGCTAAAACACACGCCCCACGGTGGGCGCCAACCGTCGTGGTTCTAAGTCGGACAAGTAGAATAAGGGGTAGGTAAGGGGAGGCGATGTCCTAGCTATGGAGTAGTTGTGAAGACAAGCGATGTACGAGTTCAGGCCCTTCTCGGAGGAAGTAACAGCCCTACATCTCGGAGCCCTGAGGCGGTCGAGTGGATTATGAATATGAATATTACAAGAGTGCGAACCCCTTACACTGAGGAGGGGGGTGGCTTATATAGTGTCTGCCAGACCCCTCCGGCCCTCAGTAATGCGGGGTTTAAAGTACATTAAGCCTGGGGCGTTACTGGTAACGCCCCTCATAAGTGTCTTAATTATCATTAAGTCTATTCAATAGCAAGCCGTTGCGCTACGGAGTGCCTTCTGACCTTCTGGCGGTCGAGTGAGTCTTCATGGTCGAGTGAGTCTTCCATGGTCGAGTCCTTCGGATCGGTCAGTGGATCCTCTGCAGTCGATGGAAGATGATGTCTTCTAAGAGTGTCCTAGGGTGGGACGTTTAGGTCAGGCCTATGACCCTACCCTAGGTACATGAATCCATCACCGGTTTCTACTGTTTTTGCTAACCGGTGCCTTCAGCAGCTACTCGCGGGCCGGCCCATCTCGCCCCCATTTTTTCTTCTATTTTTCTGAAACACAAAAACTATGTGCGCGAAGAGAATCGAACCTTGGACCGAACCACGCTGCAATAACCACTGCACCGACATGCCCAATTTGAAATTCCGTTCTTCCAGCTTTTCTTATTTCCTCTTTCCTCTTTCCTTTTCCGTTTTTTCCTTTTTTTTCTGTTTCTGTTTTTTTTTCTTTTTTCTTCTTCCTGGTTTGATGATTCTTTTCAAATTCATTAATTTTCTTACAATGGATGAGCTTTTCTTCTCAAAATTGATTGTTTTTTAATTCAATTCAATGAACTTTTTTTAAAATTCAATGAACTTTCTTCAATTTTGTTGATTTTTGTTTTAAAAAATCCATGAACTCTTTTCAATTTCGATGAACTTTTTTTTTCAAATTTGACAATCTTTTTTCAAATTTGATGATGTTTTAAAAAAAAGCGGATGAACTTTCCACTTTGATGAACCTTTTTCAAATCGATGACCTTTTGTTTCTAATTCAATGAATTTTTTTCAAATTCAATGAACTTTTTCTAAAGATTGATGAACTTATTTTTAAAACCGATGAACTTTATTCAAAATTGATGAACTATTTTCCAAATTTGAGATGTTTTTAAATCGATGAACTTTTTTCAAATTTGTGAACTTTTTCTCGAGGATGAACTTTTTTTCAAAATCGATGAACTCTTTTTCATTTCCACGAACTCTTTTGAATTTCTATGAACTTTTTGTTTGCAAATTCGTACATTAGTTCAGTATTTTTATAGAATTCTGTTTTGAATTTATACTTTCTTTTTAAAATATTTTACACTAGATATATATAATATATGTTAATTAGAGGAATGGTCAAATAGAAGTTTTTCCTTTTTGTGGTCAACGGAATGAGTTTGACCTGGTAGTTATGAGCGACTGCTCTCAACCCTCGTGCTCGGAGTTCGAACTGTAGTATTCACGAATCGCTACAGGAATAGGCTTAGGTTTTTTTTCACGAAACGCGACAGCAATGTTCTAATTGGGCCGCGGCCCGCTGCTGGTCGCTGTAGGCGCCACTTGTCCAACGGGCGCCTACAGCGCCAACTAGGAGCTCCCGTTCAAATCCCCCACGCGCTCCTTTTCACTATTTTCTTTTCAAGTGTGCTCGAGTGGGCCGACCCGTTACTGTTGAAGCTTGCAACGAGAGAGTTCCAACCGTCTTGCGGGAGCAACTAATTAACAAGCACTCCTTCGGGAGCCTCGCAACGATCAGCGCCACTTGGCGCGCTCTTAGCCACTTGCCACGTGTCGCGCTCTGGGCGCTCTCTCCGGATTTTTTTTTTAAATTTTTCCGCATGCGTTTTCGGCTTTTTAAATGGTTTTTTTCGATTTTTTTTGACGTTTTGGTTTTCTACCGGTCTTCCCTAGCTTTTCGGCAAATTTTTTTTTTGAAAAAAATAACTTTTTTGCGCAAAAAAACATATTTTTTCCGCGAGAGTCACGGTTTTGTTTTCGCGAGAGGCACGGTTGTGCTTTCAGAAGAGGCACGGTCGTGCCTCCTGAAAACGAAAAAAACATATATTTTTTCTTCCGCGAGAGGCACGGTTTTGCTTCCGCGAGAGGCACGATTGTGCTTTCGCGAGAGGCACGGGCGTGCCTCTTTCGGAAAGGGAAAAAACGCGTTTTCTGTTTTTTTTCTTTCGTGAGAGGCACGGTTTTGCTTCCGCGAGAGGCACGGTTGTGCTTTCGCCTCTTTCGGAAAGGGAAAAAACATGTTTTCTGTTTTTTTTCTTTCGCGAGAGGCACGGTTTTGCTTCCGCGAGAGGTACGGTTTTCGGAAAGGGGGAAAAACACGTTTTCTATTTTTTTTATTTCATGAGAGGCACGGTTGTGATTTCGTCAGAGGCACGGGCGTGCCTCTTTCGGAAAGGAAAAAAAACCGTGTTTCCGGTTCGGTTTTTCCGTCGGTTTTTTTCGTCCGGTTTTTTTCGTGAAAAAAAGTTCGTCAAAACCTATCAACATGGGATCTAGTTTTGAAGATCTCGACGCGAGGAATCCAACGGCGAAAGCGGTTCGAGATTTGGGCGACGGTTTAAGAGATAAAACGTTTTGAATAAGCGGATGTCGAAAAAAGGAAAAGCTACAGGGTTGCGACAGTGGCGCGCGTACAGCAGCGCCACTTGTCGCGCAACCCTAAGTTGAGTGATCTCCGCAAAGAGTACTTCTTAACTAGCGATTTCGCCGTCTCGCTTAATGCAAGATATAGTAACCGTACATATCCTCCACTAAGGGGTATGCTTCTGCCTCTCCGGAAATAGAAAAACATGCAGCTTGGGGGATGAGTTACACTGGCCCAGGCCAGATCGTCCACTCTCATAGCAACTCTAGCCGATGTGCTAAATTCCCGCCCCACAGAAGTGTTTGACGGTTCGACCTAAAACAATTTTGCAGCCAGTTAAGCCCCGGCGCAGCAGAGTAGATCTTGCAAACCGTATTGCAAATCGTACGGTAAATTTAAAAACTTAAACATAGTTTTGTTCCCGCTACATAGTTCATCCGAAACACACCGGAGATCAACATAGATAAACTAAAAACATAGACAAAACTAGCTCGACGTCGGCCGCTGTGGCTCACGGCTTGACGTTGGGGTAGTACTCGCACGCCGACCAGGAGAGGATGCCGGCAAGCTGGTACCCCTCCTTTGCCGCCTCGAGGTGTTCGACTGTGCCCTCTTCGCCAGCCTCCACCGCCTCCTTCCCGGCATGGTGCTCTTCGGATTGCGGAACGTCTTGGTGGTCGGCCACATCTGGTCGCAAAGCTCGTTCAAGAGGTCCACGCGCCCCGATTGTCACTGCAGACGAGCGTGCCGCCTTAGCGCGCTTGCGCCGAGCACCACAGCTCGACGGCGGGTGGGCTGGAGCTGCCGCCCTCCGCGTCGTTCGGGTGCGCTTGCGTGACGGCGACCTTCCACGGCCCCCACACCCTCGACCACCTCCTGCCATGGATTCACGAGAATCGCTCACCAGAGAAACAAAATGAAAGTGCCGAAGGGGAGAGGATTGCAGCGGAGGGGGGGCGAAGCTTATCCATGATGGGAACCCTAATATGCCCCCTCCCCACACAGATATAGCGGCAGAGACGATGATTTGCGGGTCGCCCGTATATCTTTTACGGGTCGGGGGAATTTTAGCGCACTTCTTACCGATCCGAAAAAGCCCGAAAAAGCTAAAATGGTCGGAAGTATATGGGCTGGTGGCAGTATAGCGCATCTTCTAGAGTTGCTCCGAGTCGGGCACCCCTATGCCTCGCTTCTAGCGAGACCTAGGGATCCCTCGATGAAGGGGAGAGCGAGATGGGCCAGCCCAGACGTGTGACAAACTTGACAGTAGGGGGAAATCCCCTACTGTATTTTCATATATCTATATAAATGGGGTGTTTACATAGACATATCAGCCAATGATACAAGAGCAACCACACCTAGTGTGTGGTTAGAAGGCTAGATATAGTGGTAAGTGTAAACTATACAATAGAATTACAAAAAGTGATCAGGGCAGCTCTATGCGCTGCTTTAACCCTATGTTGAAGTAGTAGCAGATCCTCTTTAAAGCGTTTTAGCCAAGACCCCACACTAGGAACCACCCCTCTGAAGTGTTTGTTGTTTCTCTACAAGACGCGGTTAGAAATGTTTCCAAAAAGAAGGGATTCGGCCAAGTGTCTTTTGTGGCTTGAAGGAGAGTGAGCCGATAGTCAAAGGATGCCCAAACAATGTGAAGTTTAGCCCAGCAGCTCTGACTAAAGGGGTAGGTAAAGATCATATGATCCACAGTTTCCTCAATTTGCTGGCCACAAAGGATGCAATCGAAGTTATCACCAATATTGTAATGCCTCCTTTTGAGCATGTTTCATGTGTTGAGTCTGTCATGGAATAAGAACCAACCAAACACTTTGATTTTCATAGTGCATCTTGATTTCCAAAGTTGGCCGAACACGGGGTGCGCCTCCCCATCGCTAAAGTAATTGTTGTAATAATCCTTTGGTTTGTAGCACACCGAGCCCCAAGAATAGTGCCAAACATCCTGGAGCGAGGTCGATGGAGAAATCCATGTTGAAGAAGAGTGCACGTCCTGGATCTCATCAAGCGCTCGCGGTGAGACTAGTAGGTGAAAGGTTTCATGCAAATAAGTGTACGCCATCGCATCTGCCACAGACAAGTCTTCATGTATAGCGAAAGAGAAGGCACGAGGGTGAGAGATTTGAAGAATCTCCTCCTTCCAAAGGTCTTTCCAAAAGAGAGTCGCTTGCCATCTACCACTTGAACACGTGATATCCCCCGATAGATGGGGGTGAGTTTTAAGATGTCCTTCCACCAAAATGAGCCAACCGGATCAACTGCATGTGGGATCTTGTCAATGTAGTGATTGTCCCATATAAGATTAACCCATGGAACATCCTACTTGTTGAAGAACTTGTGCAAGAATTTTAGTAGCAGGGCCTCATTGTGAATCTTCAAGTTGATCACTCCTAGTCCACCCTTTTTCTTGGGTCGACAGACCATATCCCACGCAGCCAACGAGTTACACTTGTCACCTTGCTCCGTTTTCTTAGTCCAAAGACATCTGTGTCTAATTTATCGAGGATCTCAATGAGTTTGGGCGGGAACTTAAGCGTGCACATGGCAAACACCAGGAGAGACGTGACAGAGGCATTCAACCAGGAGAGTCTGCCACCATATGACATCATCGCAGTGGTGGACGTGAGTTGTCTCTCCAATCTGCAAACCAAAGGCATGAACTCTTGAATAGAGGGCTTGGTTGTGCCAAGCGGGAGGCCAAGGTAGGTGAATGGCATCATTCCAACTGCACACCCAAAAACTCTGGCAAGATTAGTCGTGGATGCCAAGTCAAGGTTGATCGGTATTAGCGTGGACTTGTGGAAATTAATCTTGAGCCCGATGGAGGAAGCATAGTCAGATAGGATCTGTTTGACCAACGTGGCTTGCTGAACGCACGCAGGGAGGACGATGAGTGTGTCGTCAGCATATTGGAGGACCAGATAGTCAGTCTGTCCTCTGGAAGGAAAGGGGAGGTGAATTCTGCCCTGCCTGAATGCGTCAATAACTGCAGCCTGGAGTAATTCCGCTGCGAGGACGAAGATCAGAGGGGACAACGGGTCTCCTTGCCTAACCCCGCACTTGCAGTCCGGACGTGTGGGATGCCACAACCTCTTTTTTTCAAAAATAATAATCAATGTTTTCTGTTTTCAGCTTTTTCTGTATGTTTATTACTTTTGTTTATACTTGAAAATACTTTATATATTACATAAAACACTCTTCAAAAACATTTGAAAAATGTTAAATGCCTAGATAGAAAATTGTTATCTAGTATATGGAAAAAATGTACAAAAATGTGCATGAAAAAAATTTGAGCATGTAATAAAAAAATTGATCCAGCATTTGAAAAGAAATTGAAAAATGTTAATCAAGCATTTGACGGAAAAATGTTGACCATGTATTAAAAAATGATGATTTATTGGATTATGTATATAAAATGTTAATCAATTATTTGAAAAAATTGAACAAATATTTCTGAAATGTTAATCAAGCATTTGATTAATGTTAAATATGTTTGAACATGTATTAAACAAATGCTGAATTTTTTTATCATGTATATAAAAATATTAATCAAGCATTTGAAAAAATATTTGAAAAATGTTAATCAAACAGTTGGAAAATGTTAAATGTATATAGAAAAAACGATGATGATTTTTTATATCTCTATCTCTACTACCTAAAAGAAATACAACGTTCCCTATTTTCATCAAGAAAAAAGAAATACAACGTTCCCTCTCCCGTCTTACGTCATCCATCCCTTCGTACCCCCCCCCCCCCTCTACTATGTCGCCACCCTTTCGTCAATTTTCCTCCTCTTCCCAGTTTTCTATTTAGATCTATGTATTCAACTTTACGGAAATGTTAACGCCCACACGTGTGGGCGTTTGCACATCGCTCACACGCCTCCATCAGCACTCATTTTGCCACGTATGAATAGATGACATCAGCAGAATTTTTTTTGGTTTTCGGCTTAAAAATGTTGTATCTCCTAAATAAAAAAGCGAACTAAAAATCCATTTTCACCATTAAATCCGTCTCGACGAGATCTTCAAAACTAGACCCCATGTTGATATGTTTCGATGAATTATTTTTTTTGCCCGATGTTTACACTGCAATTGCCATAGGGCTTAAACTAAAGTTGCCATGTGGCAATTTTAGTTTGTAGATCATGGCAATTTTAGTATTTTGATGATGGCAACTCCAGTACTTTGACCATGAAAATTATTTTTTGTATGAACCATGGCAATTTTACGTGCATGTATCATGGCAATTTTAGTTTATGGTTCATGGCAAGTCTAGTTTCTTAATTCCCCGTTTTATAAATGTCAAAATTTACTTTTAAATGTAGAAGAAAATAGCTGAAACATATCATGGCAACTTGAGTGTAAACATCATGGCAATTCATATGCAATAGACATGGCAACTTTTAATTCAAAAAAAAATCATCAAAACATATCAACATGGGATCTAGTTTCGAAGATCTCATCGCGAGGGATTTAATGGTGAAAACGAATTTTCAATTGGATTTTTCGTTTAAGAGATAAAACATTTTAAAAACTGAAAATCCAAAAAGATTCCTGCATGCATGCATGCGATGACGTGGCAATCTGTTTACATTAGAGATGTGTGATGCGTCTCCCTTCCTGCCATACGTGTGGCAGTTAGCGCGACCCCAACTTTACTGCCCATAAAAATATCCTCTTTTCTTTCCTGATTTCCTCTTATTATCCGAAGATCTTGTACGCAATACCCTACCTGCACTGCTGTTGGGATTCCGCACAGACCGCGCTGCAAGGCCGCCATCCTCCTCGACGAGAAAAGGCCGGAGCACCGTGACCATGGAAGATCGCGGCGCTGGCAGTACCCGCCTCATATCTGCGCCAGCAATGGAGAACACATGAAGCCCAGACCCACGTCGTCTCTGTGCACCTACGTCGACTGCCGCCGCCGAGCCCTTTTCCCGACGGCGTCGCCCCGAGCAGCACTGCCGAACCCTCCCCACAAGCGTCATCCACAGTTTCATTATTGGACGGGCGGACTCAGCCTCATGCCCTATTCCATCCCGGCGTAGAACCATCGTCCAACATTTTTCATCAATAGAGCCACCGGAGGACGGGAAGGACCAGCCGAGCGTCAACTATTAGAAGGAGGCAGGGAGCGGCGCAACAAAGGTCAACAGTGATGCTGCGAGGCTTGGTCATTTATCCTTTCAAAATTTGTAAATGCTTTTCTGTTATAATTTTCAGCTAATTTTCTTATCTGATTAATTTCCATAATCGACATACTTTTCCCGTGGTATAGTTACGAGGATCTTCTACAAGCAATGCCCTGATGGGGAGCTAGCGTGCATGATGCAGTTATGTACTGCTATATTGCTTTTTCTTCATTGCTGCAATGTTCCTCTTTCTCTATGTCAGGGTCATCCCACGAATATATTTGTCATATTTCTCAGGAAAATCAGGCGTTCAATGCACACTGATTAATCTTGCTATATTTTGTTCGTGCTGCAGAAAATGTAAATCAATTGCGAGCTAGAAGGGATTCATCATTCTGAGAGTCCGGTTGTACTCTTAGTTAGGTTGGAAATTTGTTCCAAATACCCTGGGAAGACTAGCAATATGTATTATGTATACTAGTAATTTGTACATGCTTTGCAAGTTAGATTATTATGGTAATCACCATACTAAATTATACTCCCTCCGTCTGAAAATACTTGTCGGAGAGATGGATGTATCTAGACGTATTTTTGTTCTAGATGCATCCGTTTTCATTCATTTCTACGACAAGTATTTTCGGGCGGAGGGAGTATAAACTATTACTAAATTGCCTATCTTATGATAAAAATACCATGCGATTTCCAAAAGTACATTTGTGTTTCCTAGTGGGAACTCATGGAAACTTTGTTTTGTGCTCTTCACATCAAACCATGGTAGCACAACGAATTCCATACGAAGAATGCATTGAACAAGCATATGTTTTTTTCGCAAAAAAAGCATATGTTTTTCCCAAAAAGAAATGTTGTTTACATGTTAGAGAATTTTTTTTATTTTTCAAATTCAAATTTGAAATATATAGAAAATTAGTTTGATGCAGTAATTTTTACACCTTTAAGTCAGATGTTTCTTATAAACACTATTTCATTTGTGTGTCCACGGCCTCACAGCGTATTAAATAACTTATCATCCTGTTAAGAAAAGTAAAGTAAAATCTAAATCTAAATAACTTACCAGCCATATTGCCATGTGTACACTCTTTTGTCTCGCAATAATAATAATATGTGTACACTCTTTTCTACAGCACACTGCTTCTATTGAGAAAAGTAAGAAATGCGTCCATGCATGTGGAATATCACTCGACTCGTCCACTGTGTTTCACGTACAACTGGGATTAGCTCGTATAGAAATCGTATGCAGTTTCTGTCGTGCGTAGAGCAATATTTCGAAATTGTTACGGTAGTACTATAGTCTGCTAGCCTCTACTATATGCACACTTGTCTAGATACTCGTGGGTGGAATATTTAATTCTCTACTGCAATACGGTGCAGGCGAGCTGCACGTTCGTGACAAGTCTGGAAGATCCAGATTGGCAGCGTTTTGGCGCGCGTCCGTACAGCGCGAATTCAAGAAACAACAATCGTTGGATCAGTTAAGCCTGGTATTGATAAACAGTGAAGATTCAGCCTGAGTAACAAATCAACGGCTAGCAGTTTTGCTACTACCACACGGTGGAGGGGTAGTCCATGTTTAAAAATCGATGTACTATAGTAATAGGGCCAGTACTAAGCGCTGGTCCGCCGGCCGAAATTTCGGCCGGTCCCACGTCAGCCGTCCGATTGGCTGAACCAGGGCCGTCTGATCCCGTGAAGATGCCTTCCCGTACCCGTTCAGTCACGCATATACGAACAAAAAAAATCCCCTCCTGCGCCAACTGACGCGCAACTTGCACGCAGTTGACGCGCCCGTGCGCTCCGGCAAGGCGCCGTGGCGCCCCTGCTTCGATGCTCCTTGCAGCATCCCACGCCCGTCGAAAAACTCGTCGCCACCCTCGATGGTCGCTGTTGCTCAAGTTCTTCTTTGTATGGGCATGAAAATAACAATGAACACCGGTAGTAGCAAAAATTGATAACGGTTGCAGCAAAGAATACATAGTCCCGGGTCTCAGCAACCTCATGATTCATCAAAAGACGGATGTAACAATCGACAGCGCCGGTAGTAGCAAAAATCCAATACGGTTGTAGCAAAGGTGATACAAATGGTTCCGGTGAAAAAACATGGCAGCAAAAATTTGGTTAGTTCCAGCAAATATCAAAGACGGTGGTAGCAAATTGATACACTGGTTCCAGCAAATACAAAACGTGGTAGCAAAAAATTTGGTTGGTTTCAAACAAAAACGGAAGATGCTGGTAGCAAAAATTCAAGCTGGTTCCAGCAAAATCAAATCATGGCTCCAACAAAAAAAATGTCGCCGGATCTCCCCGCACTTGTCGCCATGGTTCAGCATCGCCGCACAGCCACCGCCGCGCTGGTTCCAGCGCCTTCACCGGCTGGTTGCAGCAAAAACGACAGCTAGTTCCAGCATCGCCGTCTCCCCGGGGTGCGCCCCGTCACCGCGATTGCAGCACACGGAGCATCCCCGGGTCGCCGTTGCCCACGGTGCTGGTGGTCTCCGTTGTCGCTGGTCACCGTCTTCACGCACAGCCGGCCTCCACGAATTGCAGTGCGTGGTCACCGCCGTGGTAGCACCCCAATCTCATGGTTGCAGCACGTGGTGCACCTCCGTCTCGCATCATGGTGGTCATGCCATGGCTTGTGGCAGGATTGAGTGAGCGGGTGGCCATGGCTGAAGAGAAGAAACCGAGGATGGGGATGAGCTCGGCCGCTTGGAGAAGAGATAAGGCAATGTGTGGATAAGAAACGCCTGGATACCGATTGGGGGTAAAAATCCCGGATAAAAAGGTGGGTGGGCTCTATGCGCACATGGCATACATGAGAAGCCAACTGAGCAACAGCGCGAGGCGACCGGCGCAAAGTTCCGCCGGCCGACCGGATATAAGCGTTTCCCTAGTAATAGAGATACATACTCCCGGACTTTTGCTAGTAGTACACACTATCTGAGCTCTCCCAAACCAAAGATACGATCTAGACATTAAACCCATTAAGCTACGCGGAAAGGGCGGCCAACCAGCTATGCCACGTGGTGCAAGCTGGTTGGCCGCGGTAAGAACTCTTTTGGAATTATTTTTCGATGAAGATGTGGATTATTTTTTTTTATGTATTTTTTTCTTTTCTAGATGGAGGTGAGAACCTCCGCTATTTCTTTTTTTCCAAAGTGGCACTCGCTGGTAAGCTGCTGTGGTATTTTTTTTTCCTTTTTTTCCTTTTTTACCTTTTTAGATGAAGGTGAGGATTTTTTCATGGGATGTTTTTTAGATGAAAGTGGCACTCTATGTATTTTTCCTTAAATAAAAACATGGGCAAAGCTTTCTCTTAAGCGGCGCCACAGGGTGGCGCCCCAACCACTAGTGTAGTAATACAGTTGGGTCATATTATTCTATGCACAACGCTCTTCTTGCTATTTATTAATATTCCTTGCACAATACCATGGCATATCTTTAATCATTTCAGTTAGTACTCATGTTTTTTCAATACCATATACATAACCTATGGCATATTTGTTTTGTGATCTTGACATTTACTCCAGATTAAGAGAACCTGAGTGTGAATTATTTCGTTGGATTGTATATCATCCTCTGATTTCTTTGGATTATATTACTGTCCCTGGTTACATATATCAATTTTGGTAATGGCCTACTATTCCTCTGCATGCAAGTCAACTTATCCATTTTACATAACTCAACTTTATTGTGAAGTCTGATTATTCCTCTATTTGGACGGGAAATATTTTGATTTTTGTTCATGAACGGAAATTTTCTTTTTTTTTTGCGGAGTAAAAAAGAATTTCATTACTCAAGGGGGCCGTTCAGCCATACAAAGATTTACAATGTCGTGCAAGCCAGATCCCAACCACACGGCGGTGCGAGGGGTACTACTACGACCATAAGCGGCAAGAGCATGACTAACAGTGTTTTGAGGGCGACTAATATGACTAATAGAAATTTTCCGAGGGTCAGCTGCAATTAACCCAAGAATCTCTTGTACGAGTATACGATGGTTCGAGCGATCCACGGACGGCGAGTTAAGCATCGACACCGCCTCCAAACTATCCATCTCAATGACAATCGGCAACTCAGTACGGTGGAGGGCGAGAGCCAGCCCTTCACTGCACGCAGCTAGTTCCGCCTCTAAACCATTAGCGCATGTACGTAATTGCCTGCAAGCAGTATAAATAATCTCTCCGGCAGCGCCACGCAGCACCATACCTCCGCCAGCAGCTCCTGTAGCTGGGATG
This sequence comes from Aegilops speltoides, assembly GCA_021437245.1. Taxonomy (NCBI): domain Eukaryota; kingdom Viridiplantae; phylum Streptophyta; class Magnoliopsida; order Poales; family Poaceae; genus Aegilops; species Aegilops speltoides. Next base: position 525,843,871 of record CM038145.1, on the reverse strand, counting down.
TAGCTCCCGTCCGTGTTCAGCTTGGCCAAGCCAACTGCTGGTGGCATCCATCGCTTCTCCTCACCACTATGTTTAATTTGTGTAGCAGCCGACCTTCCCAAATGCACCACTGTTTTGCCTTTAACAATATCAGCTCTAGGATGTTGCCGGATACATAGTAGGGAATTAATATACCCATGGAGAAATCTGCAGGAGGCCTCTGTAGGGGGCGGATTCTTCTGATGAGTTATCTCGTTACGGACGTGCCAAATACGCCACATGGTCATCAACACCACCAGCCGTGGCGTATCTGCAAGTGGCTCGAGCAGCGAGAACAACCATTCAGGGCCATTGTTGCGAACAAAATCCACATCAGGGATAGCCCAAGCATTGCACGCCACAGGTTCTTCGCGAGGGGGCATCTACACATAGCATGGAAGGTATCCTCTCGTTCCACACCACAAATGGGACAAACATCAGTAAGCTCAAGATGACGAGAGAATTTATTAGCCCATGTTGCGAGCGAGTTGGTAACAATCCTCCAGGCGAAGACGTACCTTGAGGAGCAGGCACCCCATATGGTCTTCGGATGGCGCGACGACCATCCGGTGCCCTGCTCGTGGCTGTCGACGATGGACGCTCGCGCTCGTCCATGGCAAGGCGGTAGGCGGAGCGGACGGTGAAGATACCGTTCCTCTCAGGCGCCCAAGCAATGATGTCCTCGGTGATGCGCGACGAAGTGCGGATGCTCGTGATGGTGCTGATGTCCACCGGAAGAAAGTACCGCCGTAGAACGTCGAGGCGCCAAGTGCCGGAGTCATCAAGGAGATCCGCCACCCGCCGTAATCTGCAGGTGCCCTGTTGCGTGATAGGCCGCCCCATCGGCTCCGTGGGCAGCCAGCGATCCCTCCAAATACGGATGCTTTGTCCGTTGCCTACGCGCCACACCAAGCCCTTTTTCAAGAGCTCGAGGCCATACTGGATAGCCTGCCATGTAGGAGAGGCATTCCCCGAGAATACTGTGTCCTCGAGACGCCCCTCCGGATAATATCGGGCTTTTAGTACCTGCGCACATAGACTGTTTGGGTTAATTAAAAGTCTCCATGCCTGCCTCGCGAGAAGGGCTTGGTTAAAGAGACGGAAGTCTCTGAACCCAAGCCCACCCTTCATTTTATGAGCCTGAATTTGCGGCCACGCCATCCAATGAGTTTTCCTTTTGCCTTCCGCTGAACCCCACCAAAAGTTCCTTACCATCCTGTTCAAATCATCACAAACTGACATCGGTAGCTTGAACACACCCATAATATAAGTAGGGATGGCCTGCGCCACAGCTTTGATCATGGTTTCCTTGCCAGCAAGTGAAAGGGTGTCACCCCAAGCGATAATCCTTTTCAGAAGTCTTGATTGCAAGTTCTGAAATTTACCTCTGTTCATACGCCCATCCGGTGTAGGTAGCCCCAAGTATTTCTCTTCAAAAGTGACCAAGTCAACATGCAAAATAGTACGCACCTTTTCCTGGCTGTCAACGGTACAGGAACTTCCAAATAGTGCACTACACTTGGCCGGATTGATGCATTCGCCTGTCGCTCTCTCATACGTGAGTAGCACATCATGTACCTTCTTAGCCTGTTCTTCTTCTGCTTTAAAAAACAACATGGTGTCGTCTGCGAACAGCAAATGAGACACACCCGGCGCTCTACGGCAAACCTTCAGGGGAGTATAATCACCCTTTTCTTCTCCATCCTTCAACAAAGCCGAGAGACCATCAGCCACAAATAGGAACAAAAATGGGGAGAGAGGATCACCTTGCCGAAGCCCGCACGTCGGTGCAAACGAATCCAAGAGGGTCCCATTAAATTTAACTGTATATCTCACCGAGGTGACGCACGTCATAATCCAGTTCACCCAACGGCGAGCAAAACCCATCTTTTGCATCATTCGCTCCAAGAAGATCCAATCAACCCTGTCATAAGCTTTAGACAGATCCAATTTATATGCACAAAAACTTTTGTTCGGGTCTTTTTCCTGTTGAATATAGTGAATGCACTCAAAAGCAAGTAACGCATTATCAGTAATCATCCGACCAGGGACAAAGGCACTCTGTGCGGGTGAGATAATGTCATCAATATGGGGCGCAGCCGTTAACCAAACACTTCGCCACTACCTTGTAGATGGCGTTGCATAAACTGATAGGCCGGAACTCCGTGAGACGCTCTGGGTTGTCTACCTTTGGGATGAGAACGATGGAGGTGTCATTCACCCCTTCAGGCATGATCCCAGTCCGAAAGAATTCCTTCACCCCAGCGATAACCTGCTCTTTCATAACACCTCAGTTCCTCTGAAAGAAGCGAGCAGGGAATCCATCAGGCCCCGGTGCTTTGAGAGGACAGATTTGAAACAGTGCATCAGCAATTTCCTTGTCCGTAAAATCTGCACACAGTCCATCATTCATGGCATCAGTAACACGTGAATTAATTAAGTTAATCACAGGATCCGCACATAAGGAGGCATCAGCAGAAAACAGATTAGAAAAGTAGGACGTTGCCATCGCACCCATGGACTCATGATCCTTATGCACCACTCCTGCATCGTCAACAAGTGACTTGATGCGATTTTTCCGCGCACGCCAAACCGCTTTCCGATGAAAGAAACGCGTGTTGCGGTCTCCCTCCCGCAACCACGCCACCCAAGATCTTTGCATCCAAAGCATCTCCTCTCTGTATAGGAGTTCATTCATCCTGTCAGTGGCCTCTCTGATCTCCTTTCTATCTGCATTCATAGACATAAGCTCTTCCAGGCGAGAGCGGGACTTGTTAATTTCTTTTATAACATTACCAAATTTTTTGCGGCTCCAATCCTGTAGTATTTTCATCATATTACCTAGCCCGGAGGCAATATCACCCAGATTTATCATCGAACCCATTTCAGCCCAAGTGTTCATGATTACCTCCGGGAGAGTCGGGTCTCTCTCCCACATCACCTCGTACTGACGACATCTTCTGCCGGCCGATGGTGAGATCTCCTCCCTCACACACCGTAGCAGAATGGCCAGGTGATCCGAGCTCGACGCTACAAGGTGCTCCACCTTAGCCTCGGAGAACATATCCCGCCAAGAGTTGTTAGCAACAGCACGATCAAGCCGGACTTTAACGTTTGCCCGACAAGCACGTCGATTATCATAAGTATACGGTAGGCCTGCAAACCAAGGTCACCCAAACCACAAACCTCAAGCACATCACGAAAGTCAATCATTTGACCTGCCGACCGTGACGTTTCAGAGAAATGTTCAAAGCTCCACATCGCTTCATTGAAGTCGCCAACCACAGCCCACGGCATGTCGGCCTGTTGGTGAAGATCACGGAGGAGGGACCACATGTGATGACGGTCCTCCGTCCGTGGCTCGCCGTAGACACAAGTAAGCCTCCAAGGTGGCTCACCCGCCACAGCAGTCACGTACACATCAATGTATCTTTCATTTATAGCTTTTACATCAAGATTCAGAGACTCATGCCAATACAAGGCAAGGCCACCACTAAGACCAACACTATCAGAAGAATCAAAACCACTTAAACCTAGCCGAGCACGATATCTCTTCATTTTATTTTTTGATTGCCTAGTCTCACAAAGAAAAGCGATACTAGGGAGTGAACCTGCACAAGGCTCACGAGGTCACGAACTGTCCGGGGTTCCCCCACCCGGCGATTCGACTTAGGATATTCATTGCTCCAGACGGGGCTCCATCGGCCCCGTCTGTTCGCCGGCGGCCCCTGGGCCGGCTGCCTCATGAACGGAAATTTTCCATGTGATGAAAATTAAGAGAACCGAGACAGAAGATGTACAGATACCAAGCACCCGTCAAGAGAACAAACCATGGTTATATGGATCCAGTTCTCATGAACTTCTCAAAGGTCCGCGGAAGATTGATTGATTGTTGTCTTTCTGATTATTACACATCATCAGTATGTATCGAAAAGCAGAAGCACCCATTGATCAATGTAGCACGAAGAATATTTGTATGAGTCGCATGTAATTATAACAATGAAATTATGGCCGATGGAGAAAAAGAGGGAGGTTGAAATGGTAAATGTCTGCAAACAAGAAGTATGTGGCGATCGACATTTTCTTATAGTTGGTTATTTGTTTTCACAAGTTCTTTATTTTCTCGTGGCAACGCACGGACAGTTACCTAGTGTACACAAAAAATTTAATCCAGCATTTGAAAAAATGTTGAACAAGTATTTAAAAAAATGTTAGTCAAGCATTTTAAAAATGTCAAATGTGTGTAAAAAATGATCATCATGTATTAAAAAGAGTTAAACTTGTATTTTAAAAATGTTAACTGTGTCTAGTAAAATTGTTGACCATGTATCCAAAAATGTTAAACTTGTGTTTTTTTAACTGTGAATGGCCGTTGGAGAGTTTCATAAATTGAATAATCAAGCATTTGAAAAATGATCTAGGTCTCCTCCCTGAATCCCTTCAACTTCTATTTGAAAATGTTAAATGTGTATAGAAAACATGTTGACTATGGGCACGTTTGGTTCCTGGGCAAGCTCTTGCCTTGCCTCGCAAAGCAAAGAAGCAAAGCGTTTGGTTCCTCGGCAACTCGTCACATTACCTGCAGTTTCCAGATTTTTCCTCGTTTGTGTGAGCGAGCCAATTTGGCTAGCCTCCGTTGGCAAGGCTAGCCTTGCCCAGCGAGGTGAGCGAGCGATAGATCCAAACACTCCCTATATATCCAAAAAAATGTTAAACTTGTATTTGATCATGTAATTAAAAAATATAGATCAAGCATTTTAAAAATGTGAAAAAGTATTTGAAAAATTATTAATCAAGCATTTGAAAAATGTGAAAAACACATTTGAAAAATGTTAATATTATACAGATTTTTTAACCATCTATTAAAACAATGATGAAAAATTGATTGTGTATTAAAACAATGATGTAAAATGCTTAATAAGCATTCGAAAAAATGTTCAACAAGCATTTCAAATATTTTAATCAAGCATTTGGAAAATGTTAAATGTGTATTGGAAAAATGTTGAACAAAGTATTAAGAAATTAATGAAAACAACTGATCATGTATATAAAAATATTAATCAAGTATCTGAAGAAATATTGAACAAGTATTTGAGAAATGTTAATCAAGAATTTGGAAAATGTTAAATATATATGGAAAAATGTTGCCCATGTATTAAAAACTATGATTTTTATCATGTACATAGAATTGCAAATCAAGTATGTGATTTTTTTTACATGTATAAAATAAATGATGATCATTTATGAAAAAATGTGAAACTTGTATTTGAAACATGTTAAATGTGTTTAGAAAAAATATTGACCATGTATCTAAAAAAATGTTGGACTTGTATTTAACAAAGTTAAAGGTCTATAGAAAATATGTTGACCATGTATTCAAAAGATAATAAACACTTATTTGACAAAATGTTATAATGTGTATACGAATAATATTCGTAATTTTAATGAAGCATTTATTCAGAAAAATAATAAACACTTATTTGACCATGTATTTAGAAAATGTTAAAATTTTATTTAAAAAAGGTTAATAAAGCATTTGAAAAACTCTTAAACATGTATAGAAAAAGTGTTGACCATGTATTCAAAAACTGTTAGTCTCGTATTTAAAACATGTAAATCATGCGTTAAAAAATGTTAAACATGTATTAAAAATGCTTTAGATATATACTGAAAATATGTATAAAAAGTGAAACCTGAGAGAAAACAAATAAAACTAATGAGAAACGAGAAACAAACTAACTAACCCGCAGAAAAATGAAGAAAATGAAACAAAACCCGATGAAAAAACAAGAAAGAGATAAAGAAAACCCAAGAAAATAAAGTAAAATAAAAAATCTTGAAAAGAGAGAAATAAAATGAAAAACAGGTGATTTTTTCTCAAACCTGGATAAACCTGAAAGAATAGCTCATGTGCTCCTAGAAAGCCTGAAAAATAAAACGGCCGGAAATATACAGGCCATCGGTGGTACAGCACATCTACTAGAGTTGCTCTTAGGCTGACGCCTCTATATCTTACTTTTAGCGAGACTTAGGCAGCCCTCGCTGAAGGGGAGAACAAGATGGGCTGGCCTAGACACGTTGGATAACACAGCCTCGTTTATTTCTACATTTTATGTTTTCGATTTTTGCTTTATTTCCATAACTATGTTCATATTTTGAAGTATTATATATGGATTTATTAAAAAATCTACAAATATCATTTGAAAATATTAAATTCGTAGAGGAAAAATGCTTATTAGGTATACAAAAATCTATGCAAATAAAGAATGTATATGAAAAAATTGATCATATAGTTAAAAAAAATCTAGATCAAGCATTTAAAAAATGTTGAAAAACTATTTGAAAAATGCATTTTAAGCAATTAAAAATGTTGAACTTATTAAAAAACGATGGAAACATTTGATCATGTATATAAAAATATTAATAAACCATTAGAAAACATATTGACCATGTATCTTAAAAAAACTTGTATTTAACAAAGTTAAATTCCTTTAGAAAATATGTTGACCACGTATTCAGAATATATTAAACACTTGTTTGGCAAATGTTAAAATTTCTATAGGAAAAATGTTCACCATGAATGTTAGTGAAGTATCTATTCAGAAAAATAATGAATACTTATTTCACCATTTATTCATAAAATGTTAAACTTATATTCAAAAATGTTAATGAAGCATTTGAAAACACTATTATTTTTACATAAATTTTACTTACCTTTGAAAAAATGTTCACAGTGACTTAAAAATGATGAATCTGCTTTATCATGTACATAAAGTATAAATCAAGCATTTGAAAGAAAAATGTTGAACAAGTTTTTAAAATATGTTATTCAAGAATTTTAAATATGTTAAATGTGTATGGAAAAATTGATGATAATGTATTAAAACGAGTTAAACTTGTACTCCTTTTCAGAACTAATATAAGAGCGTTTAGAATACTAAAGTAGTAATCTAAACGCTCTTATATTAGTTTACAGAGGGAGTATTTTAAAATGTTAAATGTGTCTAGAAAAATGTGACCATGTATCCAAAAACGTTAAACTTGTATTTAAAAATTTTAACTATGTATGGAAAAAATGTTGATCTTGTATTTGAAAAAATATTAAACTAGTATTTCAAGATAATTTTCTAATGTGTATAGAAAAATATTGATGGTGTATTAAAAATGTTAAAATTGTAGTAACAAATATTAATCAAGCAATTTAAAAAATATTAAATGTGTGTAGAAAAAGTGTTGATCATGTATTCAAAAAATGTTAATCTTGTATTGCAAAAATGTAAATCAAGCGGTTGAAAAAATGTTAAATGTGATTAGAAAAATGCATTAGATATATAGTAAAAATGTGTATAAAAAAAGTGAAACCCAAGAGAAAACAAAGAAAGGCGATGATAAACGAGAAAGAAACAAACAAACACGAAGAAAAAGACCCAAAAGTCGAGAAAAAAATAAAGACAACCGGAAATTAAAAAAAAATCAGTGAAAATAGAGAAAATAGATAAAGAAAAATAGGTGAAAAAAAGTAAAAAAAAACAGGGAAACCCTATGGAATACCGGCTCTTTTCTTCACAAATAGGGTGCGCCCTGGAATATATCACGAAATCGCGTGCTAACCCAGTGGCTACCTGTAGACTCCCCTTTTGCTTCTCTATTTTCTCTTTTAACTGTGTGTTACTCGTCCCATCCCACCTCTCCACGGTGGCCGGAGTGAGTCCCTCCCCTCGCCACCCATGGGACTGGAGCAAACAATGAACTCGTCGGCGGTCAGCCTCGCCACACTTTAGTACCGGTTCGTGGCACAACCCGGAGCTAAAAGTTCGGCAAGAACCGGTACTAATGAGAGCGGCCCGCCTATCCGTTGGAACCGGCATTAATGGACACATTAGTGCCGGTTTTGTTACAAACCGGTACTAATGTGCTTCACATTAGGCCGTTTTTCTACTAGTGGAATATGTATTTGACATGAAGAAAGCAATAACAATAAAACTCATGTCCATGGTTAGGAAACCTTAACCATCTTTCTTCTAATGAATGGTACTAAGCTAACGGATGGTCTTATCCATCACATCATTCTTCTAATGATGTGATCCCATTATCAAATGATAACTCATGTCCATGGTTAGGAAACCTTAACCATCTTTGATCAACGAACTAGTTAAGTAGAGGCTCACTAGGGACACGGTATTTGTCTATGTATTCACACATGTATTTGGACTCGATCAATACAATTCTAGCATGAATAATAAACATTTATCATGAATAAGGAAATATAAAACAACAATTTTATTATTGCCTCTAGGGCATATTTCCTTCACAGGCGGGGAGTGGTGTGTGTAGGGGGCTTAGCGATGCGTCGTCGGTGGCGGCGGGCGGTGGGCCGGGGCGGCGACGGGGTGCGGTTGGGGGGAGAGGAGGGAGTGGGAAACAGAGAGAGGTGGGGCGTTAGGGCCGTTAGGTGTGGGCTTGTTTGCCGTCCGCTAGCTCACGGCAAAGAGGGGAGTGGGCGGTTACAGGGTCAGCTTGGTTTCATTCCACGACTTGAGACGCCTGGCCTGGGCCCTCCATGGGAGCTGCCTGGCTCCTGTTCGGTTGGTGTACTCATGAGGAGTGATGAGCCTGGCCTGAAGAATCTGATTATCCTGCCAACATAGTTAGCCTGAACCAGGCATCAAGAAAAGGTTACCTGGACCTGGCCTGGATGTGCCTGGACGTGCTAACTCGAACTTATCACATGCAAGGCACAAAAAACTAGGCAATTAAAGAATATTAAAAGAAGGAATACACCACCAGGCCAGGTCATGGGCCAAACGCTACTTGCCTGGCCAGGCAAAAAAATCCAAATACTCAGGCTTAGGCCAGGCATCAAATTTCTCCAAGCATGTTATCCAGGTCACCAACCAAACTAGCCCACAATAACTGGCCTACACTGGACCCCACCCATCTCTCTGCCGTCACCTTGCGGACGACAAAGTTTCTTTGCCGTCAGCTAGCGGACGGCAAAGTTTCTTTGCCGCCAGCAAGACGATGGCAAAGAACAGGCTGATGGAAAATTCTATCTTTGCCGTCGTTTTTTGGTCAGCAGATGGGAAAGACCTTCTTTGTCGTCGGCTAGCCGACGGCAAAGAACATGCTGATGGCAAATTCTCTGATTCCAGTAGTGACTCACCATAGACTGCCTCACGCCCAGGTTCTAGCACACCTCCACAAGGCAGGCTTGCCCCTGAGTCAAGTTTGTGCTTGAAAGGAAAGGAAAGCACTGTTAGTGCGGGGAGACGTTTGTTGCCGAAATTTTTTGTCTCCTTTGTACACCTTCGTTCGAGCTAGTGTGAGAGCAAGATAGGCTAGGGTTTGTCCCAACATTGATACTCAAAATTTATACTAATCATTTTCACTTATCATAGTTGATCTCGTCACTAAATATTTTATGTATACTTTCATAAATACCATTTTCAAGTACGAATAATATGATCATGATAGTGTGTAAGGTACATATTATCATATATTTATAATAATCATTATATACATTATTTCTTGTGAAAACTCAAAACAATAATTGTTCGGTTTTCTATAATTTTCTGAAGCAAGTTTGAGATGTTTAAGGTAATCCTTTTCTACAATACAAATAATTCCAAGTCCAAGCAAAGTGTCACATTACCTAAAAACAATTTATCTATATTATTGTGTTTAAGTATGCATTTATATGTTTACTTCTCCGTAGTTCCATTAGTACATGTATAATTTGTAAATTATCATAGAATCTTGAAGATGATTCTAGAGTATAATAGTACCAAGTTTAGATACAATTAACTCACGATTCAAAATTTTATGAAGTACCAGCACACAACCATACCGGTTTTTTCATTGCTATTATCTAGCAAATTGTCTGTTAGGATTGGCTTGGACTTAAATCAGAACACATTCTTCATTGCCCCCAAAGACTCTGAGGTGGGTTCCGAGCTGCATCCAAACCGGCAACCCAATGGTGAAGTACTTCATCATCAAGCTACAACACCCGGCCTAGAGTCATATGCATCCATTGGTGCCTTGGTTGGCCTATCATCTCCTACGTACACAACTTTCTACAAGTACCGAATGGGGAGAATACTAAAAGTGCATCGATTGTCTCATAATGTGTTTTGATGATCCATGACAGCTAGATTAAAGGGACTAATTTTTCCTCTAAGTGTTATAGGATTAGGTCCCAAAAGATGCAAGTTAGGAAGACGAATTTTGACTAAGACTAAGGATCATTTAATAGCTTTTAGTGATCTAAGATCACTTTTGAGTTCATAGTTGTGCCGATACTATCAAAAGGGGATTAAGGTTTGTGAGATAAACTCTCTATGGAACCAAGTGGAGTTGTATGCGCCTTCGTTGGGCTCGTGGTGTTTCATCAGCAACGGTGTTGATTTGATTATTCTGTCGACTTGGCCAAATGTCTACTCCCTCCGTCCGGGAAAAGTTGTCCGCGTGGTGTTTTTCTGAACCCCCCCAGCGAATTCCCGACAAACCCGCAGCTCCCGCCGTCCTCCCCGCTCCTCTGTCGCGCCGGAGGTATGCTCCCCCGCAACTCGGCTCCTCCGCAGCTGTAGGACCTTGAGAAGAGGTGTCTAGAGGGGAGGTGATTAGACACTAAGTATCAAAGTTGCAGTTTTTAACTTCTTTAAGTTTAAGTGGAGTTTAGGCACAAGTTTAACATTCACAATACATAAGCATCAAGCATGCAAAGAGTATATGAGCAGCGGAAAGTAAAGCATGCAACTTGCAAGAATGTAAAGGGAAGGGTTTTGGAGGATTCAAACGCAATTGGAGACACGGATGTTTTTGTCGTGGTTCCGATAGGTGGTGCTATCGTACATCCACGTTGATGGAGACTTCAACCCACGAAGGGTAACGTTTGCGCGAGTCCACGGAGGGCTCCACCCACGAAGGGTCCATGAAGAAGCAACCTTGTCAATCCCACCATGGCCGTCGCCCACGAAGGACTTGCCTCACTAGCGGTAGATATTCACGAAGTAGGCGATCTCCTTGCCCTTACAAACTCCTTGGTTCAACTCCACAATCTTGTCGGAGGCTCCCAAGTGACACCTAGCCAATCTAGGAGACACCACTCTACAAGAAGTAACAAATGGTGTGTTGGTGATGAACTCCTTGCTCTTGTGCTTCAAATAATAGTCTCCCCAACACTCAACTCTCTCTCATAGGATTTGGATCTGGTGGAAAGAAGATTTGAGTGGAAAGCAACTTGGGGAAGGCTAGAGATCAAGATTCATATGGTAGGAATGGAATATCTTGACCTCAACACATGAGTAGGTGGTTCTCTCTCAGAACTGGTAAGTTGGAAGTGTAGGTTTGTTCTGATGGCTCTCTCCACGAATGAAGAGGAGGTGGAGGGGTATATATAGCCTCCACACAAAATCTAACCGTTACACACAATTTACCAAACTCGGTGGGACGGAATCAACAAACTCGGTCGGACCAATTTAGTAAATCTAGTGACCGTTAGGGTTTTTGGTGGGACCGACATGCAACTCGGTAGGACCGATATGGTTAGGGTTAGGGCATAACGTAATCTCGGTGAGACCGATTACACAAACTCGGTGAGACCGATTTTGGTAATTAGCTAACCAGAGAGTTGGTCAGGCAAACTTGATGGGACCGATTACTCAAACTCGGTGGGACCGATTTTGGTAATAAGTTAACCAGAGAGTTTGCATTGTAATCTCGGTAGTACTGATTTCTCAAACTCGGTGAGACCGATTTTGGTAATGGACATACATAGAGAGATTACAATCCCATCTCAGTGAGACCGAGATCCCTATTGGTGAGACCGATTTGTCTAGGGTTTGTGGCAGTGGCTATGACATATGAACTTGGTGGCGCCGGATAGAAAGAATCGGTGTGGCCGAGTTTGACTTTAGGTTTAGGTCATATGTGTGGAAGTGGGAAAGTAGTCGAGGGTTTTTGGAGCATATCACGAAGCACTGTGGAGCAAGAAACTCATTAAGCAACACCTCATCCCTTCTTGATAGTATTGGCTTTTCCTATAGACTCAATGTGATCTTGGATCACTAAAATATAAAATGAAGAGTCTTGAGCTTGAAGCTTGAGCCAATCCTTTGTCCTTAGCATCTTGAAGGAGTTCCCACATCCTTTAGTCCATGCCACTCCATTGTTGAACTTATCTGAAACATACTAGATAAAAGTGTTAGTCCAACAAGAGATATGTTGACATTAATTACCAAAACCACCTAGGAGCACTTGTGCTTTCAATCTCCCCTTTTGGTAATTGATGACAACATATATCAAAGCTTTAGATAAAGATATAAAGAATAGCAAGTAAAGCTTTGGAAAGACATGTAACAAGCATAGGCTCCCCCTACATGTATGCAATCATGTGAATATGGAATATAGAAGCATGTGAGAGCATAACCATGATAGAGCAGGCAATGTGTTACATGTATCTTGGCCATATGCATCAGCGCAAAGAATATTAAAGAAAATACCTTCATGCCCATGAGTCCTTCTTGCAAACAGTATGTACATCAGCAAGAATTCCTCATACACATGATTGTGATGCATATACTTCCCTTGTAGTATTGAGTTGGCTTAGGATGGAATGAACCTACGTAAACAAGGTTAGATAACACAGGTACATCTACTAGCCAGAGCAAACAGAAGAAACCACAAGAATACCAAGACTGGGATGACATGTAGAGAGTGAGTACTAAGTACCACATTGGATTAGACATGTCCCCAAGAGTAAAGATATGCAATGAATTTAAATGATTTCTTTCCCTTAGAGGCCTTGCTCCCCAGAATCTAGCATGGGATCTTGGGAGAAGATAGGGAATGAAAATCAGAGTGAAAGATATAAATGAACAGAGCTAATGCAAATAAGCACATATGAACATGTCTTTCCCCTCAGGAAGACATGTGGCATCTCTCCTCTTGATCACCAAGCATCTGGGATCCTTGAGAAATACTTTCTACTTGAGTGTTCTCTCCCCTTGGAGATCTCTTTCTCCCCCTGAGGAGGTGATACTCTCTCTTTCTAATGTGATCTCTCTAAGTGATAAGCTTTGATGTGATCTCTCTCTCCCCCTTTGACATCAATTTCCAAGAAGGGTTTGATCCTTGAATCACAGCACACAGCATTTATATAAATGGGATGCTTGTAGAGGACAAGATTCATTGAGTGGAGCTGGATCAGAAGAAACACAGAATAAGTGGCAAACTGTTTTTCCTGTTGTGAAATCGGTGGCACCGAGTGGTATGCTTTGGTTGTACCGAAAGGATTCGGTTGGACCGAAAACAAAAAATCGGTGAAACCGAGTTCATCACAGAGAAAACACTTGTCACCTCAGCTCACTAGACTAGTAAGATCTCAAAAAGATTTGCAAGGAATTTACTGAATGATATGCAATGAATTGGATGCAGAAAATGCAGAGCAAACAGAAAGAAATCTAGATGAAGTTTCTTTTGAAAAGGGGAAACAAATATGCATGAGACAAATGCAAAAACACAGAAAAGAAGAGAACTTCATCTAGAGATGGTCAGCGACAAAGTCACCTATGTTAGAGTATATTGACTTAGGAGTCAAGTGAGATCACTTGATCATAGGTCATACTCATCGTTTAAGCTCGAAATGGGGTTGCCATTTTTCGTTTAAGCATCTTGATGTATTCACATCTTGTCGAGTTGCTTTAGCTCATGACTTGGAGTAAAGCTTCTCTAAGATGGAGTAACATACCTTGGTTGGTGGTGTTGAACATGTAGTTGAACTTGTGTGGGTTGCCCAAGGTTGATGTAGCTCATCAAAAATTGGGAGCACCACTTGGAATTTGAGTCCATCTACCTACATGGGTTAGTTCTTGCAAGGAAGAGCACTTGTGTATCCAAAAATGACAATCATGAAGCTCAACATAGAATTTGTCAAAGGATATGTTTGAATGGTTCCGTGCTTCCTTGTCTTCAACCACCATAGTGTAGAAACTTGGTGATGTAGAGATTGCTCAAGATGTGAGTAGATTAAAATCTCATGGAATTTGATTCAACCAAGTACCTACATGGGTTATATAACATGCAAGATGCAAATATATCCAAGACATAAGATCTTCATCATAAGAGAAATATCAAGGATTATTCATAAGCTCATGTCTTGCATGTGTCCAATGGAGTTTCTACTCCAAGTTTGAAGCATCTATGATGTTCAATTCTCCTCTCAACCTGCAAAACACTTTCTCATCAAGAGGTTTAGTGAATATATCCTCTAATTGCTTTTCGGTGCGAACATGCTTAAGATTAATGTCACCCTTAGCAACGTGATCTCGAATGAAATGACGACGAACTTCAATATGCTTAGTTTGAGAATGTTGCACGGGATTATGACCAATTTTGATAGCACTTTCATTGTCACAAAGCAATGGAACATGTTTCACATATATCCCATAATCTTTAAGAGTTTGGGTCATCCAAAGTAATTGAGCACAACATGAACCAGCGGCAATGTATTCCGCTTCGGCGGTGGATAAGGATACCGAGTTTTGTTTCTTGGAGGACCAAGACACAAGAGATCTACCAAGAAATTGACAAGTACCCGAAGTGGACTTTCTATCAACCTTGTCTCTGGCATAGTCCGAGTCGGAGTAGCCAACAAGATCGAAAGAGGCCCTCTTAGGATACCAACTGCCAAAATTTGGTGTATGGATTAAGTATCTCACTATCCTTTTCACGGCCTTAAGATGACATTCTTTAGGACCAGCTTGATATCGTGCACACATGCACACACTTAGCATGATATCGGGACGTGAAGCACATAGATATAACAAAGAACCAATCATAGAGCGATAAACCTTTTGATCAACCGGTTCACCATCTTTGGTCAAGTCAAGATGTCCACTAGTAGGCATGGGTGTAGTCATACCTTTGCATTCTTGCATATTGAACTTCTTGAATAGGTCCTTGGTGTACTTCATTTGAGAGACAAGGTACCTTCCTTAGTTTGCTTGATTTGCAAACCAAGAAAGAATTTGAGTTCACTCATCATAGACATCTCAAACTTCTCCGACATTAGCTTCCCAAACTTTTCACTAAAAAGAGGGTAGTTGAACCAAATATAATATCATCAACATAGATTTGGCACACAAATAGTTCTCCATTAACCCTTTTAGTAAAAAGTGTGGAATCAATTTTCCCAATTTCAAAGCCTGTTTCAATGAGGAACTTGGTCAAGCATTTATACCATGCTCTAGGAGCTTGTTTAAGACCATAAAGGGCTTTGTGAAGTTTGTAAACATGATTTGGTTTCTTAGGATTGACAAAGCTGGGAGGTTGCTTAACATAAACTTCCTCCTCTATTTCACCATTTAGAAAAGCACTTTTAATGTCCATTTGGTACAAGGTGATATCATGGAGATTAGCATAGGCAAGTAAGATGCGAATGGACTCAAGTCTAGCAACGGGAGCGTAAGTCTCACCATAGTCCATACCTTCGACTTGTGTGTAGCCTTGGGCGACGAGACGTGCTTTGTTGCGAACTACTTGTCCATCTTCATCTTGCTTGTTGCGAAACACCCATTTGGTACCGATGATGTTGTGGTTATTGTCGGGCTTCTCAACCAATGTCCAAACTTGGTTCCTCTCAAAGTTGTGTAGCTCTTCATGCATAGCATTTATCCAATCCGGATCTTCCAATGCTTCTTCGACCTTCATAGGTTCAATGCTAGAGATGAAAGAATAGTTTTCACAAAAGTTAGCTAAATGAGTTTTAGAGCGAGTGATTCTCCTGGTTTGAATATCATTGTAGATTTGCTCGACGGGATGGTCTTTAGCAATTCTTGCTCGAACTCGTGAAAGCTTTTGCTTGGTTCTTGGTTGAACTTCTTCTTCATCTTGTTCTCCTTCTTGGCTTTCTTCATTGTTGGCATTGTCGTTCTCTTGTCGTGGTGGAGAAGGAGGTTGTTGACGTTCATCTTGATGCACTTCCTCGTTTTCTTCATCTTGGTGTGTCCCACTTGTGGATGCTTCCGTATCAACTCTTGGTTCACCTTGTCTTGAAGTAGAAGCTTCCACTTGGACAGACGAGTTACTCTCCTTCACCTCCGTTGGACGGACCTTGCCAATAGACAAGTCTTGGATTGCTTCCGAAGGATCTTTGTCTCCTACATCAATTGGCAATTGCTCTACTTGCGAGCCGTTAGATTCATCAAACTTCACATCTACCGTCTCTTCAACCTTTCGGGTGAAATTGTTGTAGACACGGTAAGTGTGAGAGTTCGAGCCATAATCTAGTAGGAAACCTTCATGAGACTTAGGAGCAAATTTAGAACGACAATGCTTATCAAGAATGTAGCACTTTGAGCCGAATACTTGAAAGTATCCAACTTGGGGTTTGTTACCGGTGAGGAGCTCGTATGCCGTCTTGCCGAGTAGCTTGTGAAGATACAAGCGATTTGTTGCATGACAAGTTGTCTCAACCGCTTCTGCCCAAAATGCTTTGGTGTCTTGTACTCATCAAGCATCGTTCTCACCATTTCAATGAGCATCCGGTTCTTCCACTCAAAAACTCCATTTTGTTCGTCAAGAAAGGTGTCCACGTAGCCGAGAAGTCGTGTGAAGTCCCTTCTTCGTCAAGAAAGGTGTCCACGTTTGCGTTCTTGAACTCTATTCTGTTGTCGCTGCGAACCTTCTTGATTTTCACTTCAAACTGATTTTGAGCCTTCCTGGCAAAGTTTTTGAAGATCTTTTGGACCTGCGATTTATCATCGAGAAAGAACACCCACGTAAATATTGAAAAATCATCAACTATAACTAGACCAAAAGAATTTCCACCGAGACTCTTGTAAGCGTTGGGACCAAAAAGATCCATGTGAAGTAGCTCAAGTGGCCTCCTTGTGGTCATGATGTTTTTCACGGGATGCCTTCCTCCAACCTGTTTACCTGCTTGACAAGCACTGCAAAGTCTATCCTTATCAAATATGACATCGTTAACACCAGGGATATGATTCCCTTTAATAAGCTTGTCAAGGTTTCTCATGCCAACGTGACCTAGTCGTCTATGCCATAACCAACCTTTTGAGGATTTAGCAATGAAGCAAGTTTTAGGTTGAGCCTTTTTAGAGAAATCAACAATGTAAAGATCACCTCTACGTATACCGGTAAAGACCATTTTATGATTGTCTCAACGAAACACTTGGCAATCTACTTCAGTAAATAAGACATTGAAACCGAAATCAGCAAGTCTAGATACTGAAAGTAAGTTGTAGCCAAGAGATTCAACGAGCATAACATTCTGAATGGAGCTATCATGTGAGATGGCCACCTTACCGAGGCCAACCACCTTACCCTTTGAGTTGTCACCGAAAGTGACATACTTTTGAGGACTATCATTTTCAGCAAGCTCACGAAACATGTCTTTATCTCCTGTCATGTGATCGGTACATCCACTGTCAAGAACTCATTCCTTTCCTCCTAACATATATCCCCGAAGATTTGCCATAAGACCAAAATGTCTCATTGCATCGTCAAGATCGAAGTCACTATCATCATCCTCATCATAGTATCCATGTTCAACATCGTCATGTGGTGGATCAAGTCCTAGAGAGGGTAATTCGTTAGAGTGAGTTTGACAATGATCTTGCTTATGAATTCTTATAGCTTCGGAAATAATATCACCAATAATTCCAACATCTCCTTTGGCACGCATAAGGTTTGTAAGTTCAAATAGATGATCACCAAACATAGGATCACTAGTATTCATCTTACTCAAGGCAATAGACTTATGGAGAATTTCATCTAGGATTTTCAAGGAATAATTTGGAAAGCGTTCCTTAAGAAATTTCCATATAGTGTAGGCACACTCAAGAGTAGGCAAGTTTCTAATTAAGTTTCTAGGCAAGCCTCTAGTGATAAGATTAACAGTTCTAAGATTCCTAATCATGTCAATTGACTCATCAAGAGTAGGATGCATAGGATCAACATGAGGTGCACAAGGGCTAGCAATGTACTTGTTCAAATGATATTGATTGAAAATTACAAGCATCTCATTTTTTCACTCATGGAAATACTCTCCATCAAGTATAGGCACTCTATGTCTAAGACTCCCCAAAGTAGACTCATCCATCTTCCTCCAATGGTGATTAAACCAAGCCAATAGAGACCAATGCTCTGATACCACTTGTAGGACCTTGAGAAGAGGTGTCTAGAGGGGGGGGGGTGATTAGACACTAAGTATCAAAGTTGCAGTTTTTAACTTCTTTAAGTTTAAGTGGAGTTTAGGCACAAGTTTAACATTCACAATACATAACAAGCAAGCATGCAAAGAGTATATGAGCAGCGGAAAGTAAAGCATGCAACTTGCAAGAATGTAAAGGGAAGGGTTTTGGAGGATTCAAATGCAATTGGAGACACGGATGTTTTTGTCGTGGTTCCGATAGGTGGTGCTATCGTACGTCCACGTTGATGGAGACTTCAACCCACGAAGGGTAACGTTTGCGCGAGTCCACGGAGGGCTCCACCCACGAAGGGTCCACAAAGAAGCAACCTGGTCTATCCCACCATGGCCGTCGCCCACGAAGGACTTGCCTCACTAGCGGTAGATCTTCACGAAGTAGGCAATCTCCTTGCCCTTACAAACTCCTTGGTTCAACTCCACAATCTTTTCGGAGGCTCCCAAGTGACACCTAGCCAATCTAGGAGACACCACTCTCCAAGAAGTAACAAATGGTGTGTTGGTGACGAACTCCTTGCTCTTGTGCTTCAAATGATAGTCTCCCCAACACTCAACTCTCTCTCATAGGATTTGGGGAAAGAAGATTTGAGTGGAACGCAACTTGGGGAAGGCTAGAGATCAAGATTCATATGGTAGGAATGGAATATCTTGGCCTCAACACATGAGTAGGTGGTTCTCTCTCAGAACTGGCAAGTTGGAAGTGTAGGTTTGTTCTGATGGCTCTCTCAAAGAATGAAGAGGAGGTGGAGGGGTATATATAGCCTCCACACAAAATCTAACCGTTACACACAATTTACCAAACTCGGTGGGACCGAATCAACAAACTCGGTCGGACCGATTTAGTAAATCTAGTGACCGTTAGGGTTTTCGGTGGGACCGACATGCAACTCGGTAGGACCGACATGGTTAGGGTTAGGGCATAACGCAATCTCGGTGAGACCGATTACACAAACTCGGTGAGACCAATTTTGTTAATTAGATAACCAGAGAGTTGGTTAGGCAAACTCGATGGGACCGATTACTCAAACTCGGTGGGACCGATTTTGGTAATAAGTTAACCAGAGAGTTTGCATTGTAATCTCGGTAGTACTGATTTCTCAAACTCGGTGAGATCGATTTTGGTAATGGACGTACACAGAGAGATTACAATCCCATCTCGTTGAGACCAAGATCCCTATCGATGAGACCGATTTGTCTAGGGTTTGTGGCAGTGGCTATGACATCTGAACTCAGTGGCGCCGGATAGAAAGAATCGGTGTGGCCGAGTTTGACTTTAGGTTTAGGTCATATGTGTGGAAGTGGGAAAGTAGTTGAGGGTTTTTGGAGCATATCACTAAGCACTGCGGAGCAAGAAACTCATTAAGCAACACCTCATCCCTTCTTGATAGTGTTGGCTTTTCCTATAGACTCAATGTGATCTTGGATCACTAAAATATAAAATGAAGAGTCTTGAGCTTGAAGCTTGAGCCAATCCTTTGTCCTTAGCATCTTGAAGGAGTTCCCACATCCTTTAGTCCATGCCACTCCATTGTTGAACTTATCTGAAACATACTAGATAAAAGTGTTAGTCCAACAAGAGATATGTTGACATTAATTACCAAAACCACCTAGGGAGCACTTGTGCTTTCGGTAGCTCCCCTGCAACGGCTCCCCCGTAGCTCCCCGCATCGCCAGAGCTCTCCCGACCCACGCCTCCCACACCCCACGCCTCCCCCGCAGCATCCCTCTCCTTGTTCCCCTCCTCGTTCCCCATGGTGATCCCCAACGAGGAGAAGACTAATTTTTTCTTTCGATCTGCTCAGCAGCGGCCATTTCCAGGCCCTCCTCCTCGGCTGCAAGCGCAGCTCAGACGTAGTGGCGGCGCAGAGCGAGTAGCAAGGTATGCCATGAGCATGCGGCGAAGGAGGTCACCTTCGGTGTCGGCGTGCATGCCACCATGCCACGGTGTGTCAACGACCTCGCGGACGCCGTCAAGGTCACCATGGGCCCCAAGGTTCGTCAGTGCCCCCTCTCACTACCTCTCACTCCCTGCGATGTGCTGCTTGCTTGCGTTGCACGGGCGCAATTTGATTATCAAGAGAAAGAACATATCCCCATTTGCTTGGCAACCGAGTGCGATCTGAGTAAGGTTTAAAGATCTAAAACATCGATCTTTATGCTCCCCATTGCATGTAATTGAATTGATGGGGAGAAGAATGTTGAAATTCAGTTTGCAAAGCATTCCCCTTGTGTTGAAATTCAGTTTGCAAACAATGTTGAAATTCAGTTTGCAAAGAGTTGAATAGTGGAGTACTGTCAAAACTGCACTGCTCATTGAAAATAGTGGAGTATTCACTCAAATTTTTGTGTCTCGGTTTAAGTTACAGATCACGAATACTCCATGGAGTATCATGGAGCAGTACAGTACTGAGAACATCTTCTTAAATGAATTTTCGCAGTTTTTAACTGCATTTATAGGACTACATAGCACACAAATAAGAACATCTGCACAAATATGGTGTTAATGTAGTGTTATGCATTTCTTTATCAATCATCCTGATGTCGTTGTGTGGACATGTGGTAGCACTGAATAATGAATTTGTGGACATGTGGATACTGAATTTGTGGGGACATGTGGTAGCATTTCCTTTATCAAGATCAAGGAGGAGTGAGGACGACGGGCGGCCATGGAGCAACAACTCAAGGTCAAGCCCTCCATGGAAGATTCAATCAAGATCAAGGTCAAGATTAGTCTGAATTTTCTTGATCAACAAAGAAACTGAGAGGATTTTTCCAAGTTAGTGCTTGCAAATTTGTTACTGTCAACTGAAACATGAGTGTATGTTTTCAAAATTTGCAAAACTGTAGTAAGCATCATTCTTGTTTTTTGCAGAACTGAATTTACTAGCACCATTTTGCATCTTGCCATTACTGTACAAATTCTCACCTGCTCCCCTGTTTCTTGGTCAAAACTAAATGTTGATAGAGTTTTGGTCGGGCTGAATTAGTAATCCAAAATGTTCAGTGTAAAATCAGAATGTTTTACACAAAAAACTGTCTCCTAGATTTTGGACTCATGATGTTTTTGAAAAGGACATGAGTACTTTGGCAGGCTTAGCTACTGGAGTTGCCACTGTAACCTGTAGATGCCATGCTCAATTTTTGGGTAAAGCTTCTAGAGTTGCCACTGTAACCTTTAGAAGAATCTTCTGAATTTTGACAAGTTCTTTCTGTAGTTAAGAGTATATACACAAATGGACAAATGGTTGTTTGCAATTGGACAAATGGTGTATAACAACGATCATCATCTCTAGTAATATTTGTACTGCTTGTGCTTCTAGAAGAAGAAGAAGAAGAAGATCTAGCTAATTCCAACTTAGTTCAAATAAACCTTGCTTAATTCAAATAATTCCAAGTTAATTCAAATAAACCTAGCTAATTCAAGTAATTCCAACTTAATTCAAATAATTCCAACTTAATGCAAATAATTCCAATAAATCCAAATAATTTTGTAGATGACATACACATGCAAGGCATACACATATACACAAGACATACACATGACACATGACATACACAAGACATACACATGACATACTCCTACCCTTTCTTTTCCTATTCCTTTTCTCTCCTTGTCCCTTTCTTTTTCCTTTCCCTATCTAATCATTTCCTTGTTCTATAATGGCCTTGGTGTCAGTAATTAGCTCCGGACTGCAGTATACACCGGTTATTTCCTCTCCAGCATTCTGTAGACGTTCCTTATGCAGATGCGGCATCTTTTAGTTGTTTCCTCCTTGATCTTTCATCACTTCCACCATGACTGCTTGCAACGTCATAAAGCTTTTGAACATCTTATGGGGGTCGTAGTTCTCAAACTCCTCCTCTACACCCTGTACCAGTTCTTGTATATTCATAGGCGCTCTGCAGTCGGTTAGGGATTGGAGGGAGCAGTGGAAACAAAGATCTAGAACATTGAGCTCAGTGCTGTTCGGTGGTTGTTGCAATAATCGAATATCCAGATATGTCTGTGCCACGGCTTCTAGAAAACCAGCATCATTAGGGAGGACATGTGGTGTTGCATTATCTTGTTGAATTAAGATCGTTGTGTCCTCGTCACCATCGGGCCATTTGTCTTGAATGGCAGGGATTACTTTATTGATCAGGTAATCTCTGCACACAGGTCTAGTAACTTTGACCTGCCTCAAGTCTATTGTCCCCCTATCTCTGTTCTGGCTTGTTCATTGGGCCTCGGTCTCTACCACGAACGGCCAAATGCCAAGTTGTCCATCAAATGTCATCTCCCGATCGTCATTGTAGCGAGGTTTGGCCACAGTTGTTAGAAACATTACCTTCCCAATGCTATGAGTATTGTGCACAGTTTGATTTGGTTCTTCTTCTCCAGGCAGTACGTAGTAGCTACTCTTGTTGGGGAACGTAGTAATTTCAAAAAAATTCCTACGCACAGGCAAGATCATGGTGATGCATAGCAACGAGAGGGGAGAGTGTTGTCCATGTACCCTCGTAGACTGAAAGCGGAAGCGTTAGAACAACGCGGTTGATGTAGTTGTACGTCTTCACGGCCCGACCGATCAAGCACCGAAAGCACGGTACCTCCGAGTTTTAGCACACGTTCAGCTCGATGACGTCCCTCAAACTTCGATCCAACCGAGTGTCGAGGGAGAGTTTCGTCAGCATGACGGCGTGGTGACGATGATGATGTTCTACAGAAGCAGGGCTTCGCCTAAGCACCGCTATGATATTATCGAGGAGGACTATGGTGGAGGGGGCACCGCACACGGCTAAGAGATCAATGATCAATTGTTGTGTCTAGGGTGCCCCCTGCCCCTGTATATAAAGGAGCAAGGAGGGGGGAGGTGCGGCCAGCCAGGAGGAGGCGCGCTAGGAGGAGTCCTACTCCCACCGGGAGTAGGACTCCCTCCCTTCCTTGTTGGATTAGGAGAAGGGGGAAAGAGGAGGGAGAGAGAGGAAAGGGGGGCGCCACCCCCCTCTCCTTGTCCTATTCGGACTAGGGGGGTAGGGGCGCGCGGCCCTGCCCTGGCCTCCTCTCCTTTTCTCCAGTAAGGCCCACTATGGCCCATTAAGCCCCCGGGGAGTTCCGGTAACCCCTCGGTACTCCGATAAAATCTCGATTTCACCCGGAACACTTTCGATATCCAAATATAGGCCTCCAATATATCAATCTTCATGTCTCGACCATTTAGAGACTCCTCGTTATGTCCGTGATCACATCCGGGACTCCGAACAACCTTCGGCACATCAAAACTCATAAACTCATAATATGACCGTCATTGAAACTTTAAGCGTGCGGACCCTACGGGTTCGAGAACTATGTAGACATGACCGTGACACGTCTCCGGTCAATAACCAATAGCGGAACCTGGATGCTCATATTGGCTCCTACATATTCTACGAAGATCTTTATCGATCAAACCGCATAACAACATACGTTGTTCCCTTTGTCATCGGTATGTTACTTGCCCGAGATTAGATCGTCGGTATCTCAATACCTAGTTCAATCTTGTTACCGGCAAGTCTGTTTACTTGTTATGTAATGCATCATTCCGTAACTAACTCATTAGCTACATTGCTTGCAAGGCTTATAGTGATGTGCATTACCGAGAGGGCCTAGAGATACCTCTCCGACAATCGGAGTGACAAAACCTAATCTCGAAATATGCCAACTCAACATGTACCTTTGGAGACACCTGTAGAGCTCCTTTATAATCACCTAGTTACGTTGTGACGTTTGGTAACACACAAAGTGTTCCTCCGGTAAACGGGAGTTGCATAATCTCATAGTTGTAGGAACATGTGTAAGTCATGAAGAAAGCAATATCAACATACTAAACGATCAAGTGCTAAGCTAATGGAATGGGTCAAGTCAATCACATCATTCTCCTAATGATGTGATCCCGTTAATCAAATGACAACTCATGTCTATGGTTAGGAAACACAACCATCTTTGATTAATGAGCTAGTCAAGTAGAGGCATACTAGTAACATTATGTTTGTCTATGTATTCACACATGTATTATGTTTCCGGTTAATACAATTCTATCATGAATAATAAACATTTATCATGATATAAGGAAATAAATAATAACTTTATTATTGCCTCTAGGGCATATTTCCTTCAGTCTCCCACTTGCACTAGAGTCAATGATCTAGATTACACAGTAATGATTCTAACACCCATGGAGCCTTGGTGTTGATCATGTTTTGCTCGTGGAAGAGGCTTAGACAACGGGTCTGCAACATTCAGATCCGTATGTATCTTGCAAATCTCTATGTCTCCCATCTGGACTTGGTCCCGAATGGAATTGAAGCGTCTCTCGATGTGCTTGGTCCTCTTGTGAAATCTGGATTCCTTTGCCAAGGAAATTGAATCAATATTGTCACAGAAGATCTTCATTGGTTCCGATGCACTAGGTATGACACCTAGATCAGATATGAACTCCTTTATCCAGACTCCTTTTGCTGCTTCCGAAGCAGCTATGTACTCTGCTTCGCATGTAGATCCCGCCACGGCGCTTTGTTTAGAACTGCACCAACTGACAGCTCCACCGTTCAATATAAACACGTATCCATTTTGCAATTTAGAATCGTCCGGATCAGTGTCAAAGCTTGCATCGACGTAACCATTTACGACTAGCTCTTTGTCACCTCCATAAATGAGAAACATATCCTTAGTCATTTTCAGGTATTTCAGGATATTCTTGACCGCTGTCCAGTGATCCACTCCTGGATTACTTTGGTACTCCCTGCTAAACTTATTGCTAAGCATATATCAGGTCTGGTACACAGCATTGCATATGATAGAGCCTATGGCTGAAGCATAGGGAACATCTTTCATTTTCTCTCTATCTTCTGCTGTGGTGGGCATTGAGTCGACTCAACTTCACACCTTGTAATCTGAGCAAGAACCCTTTCTTTGCTTGATCCATTTTGAACTTTTTCAAAACTTTATCAAGGTATGTGCTTTGTGAAAGTCCAATTAAGCGTCTTGATCTATCTCTATAAATCTTGATGCCTAATATGTAAGCAGCTTCACCGAGGTCTTTCATTGAAAAACTTTTATTCAAGTATCATTTTATGCTATCTAGAAATTCTATGTCATTTCCAATTAACAATATGTCATCTACATATAATATCAGAAATGCTACAGAGCTCCCACTCACTTTCTTGTAAATACAAGCTTCTACAAAAGTCTGTATAAAATGATATGCTTTGATCACACTATCAAAGCATTTATTCCAACTCCGAGAGGCTTGCACCAGTCCATAAATGGATCGCTGGAGCTTGCACACTCTGTTAGCACCTTTTGGATCGACAAAACCTTCTGGTTGCATCATATACAACTGTTCTTCCAGAAATCCATTCAGGAATGCAGTTTTGACATCCATTTGCCATATTTCATAATCATAAAATGCGGCAATTGCTAACATGATTCGGACAGACTTAAGCATCGCTATGGATGAGAAAGTCTCATCGTAGTCAACTCCTTGAACTTGTCAAAAACCTTTTGCAACAAGTCGAGCTTTATAGACAGTTACATTACCATCAGCATCAGTCTTCTTCTTGAAGATCCATTTATTCTCGATGGCTTGCCGATCATCGGGCAAGTCAACTAAAGTCCATACTTTGTTCTCATACATGGATCCCATCTCAGATTTCATGGCCTCAAGCCATTTTGCGGAATCTGGGCTCATCATCGCTTCCTCATAGTTCATAGGTTCGCCATGGTCAAGTAACATGACTTCCAGAATAGGATTACTGTACCACTCTGGAGAGGATCTTACTCTGGTTTACCTATGAGGTTCTGTAGTAATTTGATCTGAAGTTTCATGATCAATATCATTAGCTTCCTCACTGATTGGTGTAGTCGTCACAGGAACCAGTTTCTGTGATGAACTATTTTCCAATAAGGGAGTAGGTAGAGTTACCTCATCAAGTTCTACGTTCCTCCCACTCACTTCTTTCGAGAGAAACTCCTTCTCTAGAAAGGATCCAAATTTAGCAACAAAAGTCTTGCCTTCAGATCTGTGATAGAAGGTGTACTCAATAGTCTCTTTTGGGTATCCTATGAAGACACATTTCTCCGATTTGGGTTCGAGCTTATCTGGTTGAAGTTTCTTCACATAAGCATCGCAGCCCCAAACTTTAAGAAACGACAACTTTGGATTCTTGCCAAACCACAGTTCATAAAGCATTGTCTCAACGGATTTTGATGGTGCCCTATTTAACGTGAACGCGGCCGTCTCTAAAGCATAACCCCAAAATGATAGCGGTAAATCAGTAAGAGACATCATAAATCGCACCATATCTAGTAAAGTACGATTACGACATTCGGACACACCATTACGTTGTGGTGTTCCGGGTGGCGTGAGTTGTGAAACTATTCCGCATTGTTTCAAATGTAAACCACACTCGTAACTCAAATATTCTCCTCCACGATCAGATCGTAGAAACTTTATTTTCTGGTTACGATGATTTTCCACTTCACTCTGAAATTCTTTGAACTTTTCAAATGTTTCAGACTTGTGTTTCATTAAGTAGATATACCCATATCTGCTTAAATCATCTGTGAAGGTGAGAAAATAACGATACCCGCCGCGAGCCTCAATGTTCATTGGACCACATACATCAGTATGTATGATTTCAACAAATCTGTTGCTCGCTCCATAGTTCCGGAGAACGGCGTTTTAGTCATCTTGCCCATGAGGCACGGTTTGCAAGTACCAAGTGATTCATAATCAAGTGATTCCAGAAGTCCATCAGTATGGAGTTTCTTCATGCGCTTTACACCAATATGACTCAAACGACAGTGCCACAAATAAGTTGCACTATCATTATCAACTCTGCATATTTTGGCTTCAACATTATGAATATGTGTATCACTACTATCGAGATTTAATAAAAATATACCACTCTTCAAGGGTGCATGACCATAAAAGATATTACTCATATAAATAGAACAACAATTATTCTCTGATTTAAATGAATAACTGTCTCGCATCAAACAAGATCCAGATATAATATTCATGCTCAACGCTGGCACCAAATAACAATTATTCAGGTCTAAAACTAATCCCGAAGGTAGATGTAGAGGTAGCGCGCCGACCGCGATCACATCGACTTTGGAACCATTTCCCATGCGCATCATCATCTCGTCCTTAGCCAATATTCTCTTAATCCGTAGTCCCTGTTTCGAGTTGCAAATATTAGCAACATAACCAGTATCAAATACCCAGGTGCTACTCTGAGCATTAGTAAGGTACACATCAATAACATGTATATCACATATACCTTTGTTCACCTTGCCATCCTTCTTATCCGCCAAATACTTGGGGCAGTTCCGCTTCCAGTGACCAGTCTGCTTGTAGTAGAAGCGCTCAGTCTCAGGCTTAGGTCCAGATTTGGGTTTCTTCTCTTGAGCAGCAACTTGTTTGCCGTTCTTCTTGAAGTTCCCCTTCTTCTTCCCTTAACCCTTTTTCTTGAAACTGGTGGTCTTATTGACCATCAACACTTGATGCTCCTTTTTGATTTCTACCTCCGCAGCTTTTAGCATTGCGAAGAGCTCGGGAATAGTCTTGTCCATCCCTTGCATATTATAGTTCATCACGAAACTCTTGTAGCTTGGTGGCAATGACTGAAGAATTCTGTTAATGACACTATCATCAAGAAGATTAACTTCCAGTTGAATCAAGTGATTATTATACCCAGACATTTTGAGTATATGTTCACTGACAGAACTATTCTCTTTCATCTTGCAGCTATAGAACTTATTGGAGACTTCATATCTCTCAATCCGGGCATTTGCTTGAAATATTAACTTCAACTCCTGGAACATCTCATATGCTCCATGATGTTCAAAACATCGTTGAAGTCCCAGTTCTAAGCCGTAAAGCATGGCACACTGAACTATCGAGTAGTCATCAGCTTTGCTCTGCCAGATGTTCTTAACGTCATCAGTTGCATCTGCAGCAGGCCTGGCACCCAGCGGTGCTTCCAGGATGTAATTCTTCTATGCAGCAATGAGGATAATCCTTAAGTTACGGACCCAGTCCGTGTAATTGCTACCATCATCTTTCAACTTAGCTTTCCCAAGGAACGCATTAAAATTCAACGGAACAACAACACGAGCCATCTATCTACAACAAACATAGACAAGCAAAATACTATCAGGTACTAAGTTCATAATAAATTTAAGTCCAATTAATCATATTACTAAAGAACTCCCACTTAGACAGACATCCCTCTAATCATCTAAGTGATCACGTGATCCAAATCAACTAAACCATGTCCGATCATCACGTGAGATGGAGTAGTTTTCAATGGTGAACATCACTATGTTGATCATATCTACTATATGATTCACGCCGACCTTTCGGTCTCGGTGTTCCGAGGCCATATCAGATATGCTAGGCTCGTCAAGTTTAACTTTGAGTATTCTGCGTGTGCAACTGTTTTGCACCCGTTGTATTTGAACGTAGAGCCTATCACACCCGATCATCACGTGGTGTCTCAGCAACGAAGAACTTTCGCAATGGTGCATACTCGGGAGAACACTTATACCTTGAAATTTAGTGAGAGATCATCTTATAATGCTACCGTCAATCAAAGCAAAATAAGATGCATAAAGGATAAACATCACATGCAATCAATATAAGTGATATGATATGGCCATCATCATCTTGTGCTTGTGATCTCCATCTCCGAAGCACCGTCATGATCACCATCGTCACCGGCGCGACACCTTGATCTTCATCGTAGCATCGTTGTCGTTTCGCCACCTATTGCTTCTACGACTATCGCTACCGCTTAGTGATAAAGTAAAGCGATTACAGGGCGATTGCATTGCATACAATAAAGCGACAACCATATGGCTCCTGTCAGTTGCCGATAACTCGGTTACAAAACATGATCATCTCATACAATAAAATATAGCATCACGTCTTGACCATATCACATCATAACATGCCCTGCAAAAACAAGTTAGACGTCCTCTACATTGTTGTTGCAAGTTTTACGTGGCTGCTACGGGCTGAGCAAGAACCGTTCTTACCTACGCATCAAAATCACAACGATAATTTGTCAAGTTAGTGCTGTTTTAACCTTCTCAAGGACCGGGCGTAGCCGCACTCGGTTCAACTAAAGTTGGAGAAACTGACACCCGCCAGCCACCTGTGTGCAAAGCACGTCGGTAGAACCAGTCTCGCGTAAGCGTCTGGCGTAATGTCGGTCTGGGCTGCTTCATCCAACAATATCGCCGAACCAAAGTATGACATGCTGGTAAGCAGTATGACTTGTATCGCCCACAACTCACTTGTGTTCTACTCGTGCATATAACATCTACGCATAAAAAGCAGGCTCGGATGCCACTGTTGGGGAACGTAGTAATTTCAAAAAAATTCCTACGCACACGCAAGATCATGGTGATGCATAGCAACGAGAGGGGAGAGTGTTGTCCACGTACCCTCGTAGACCGAAAGCGGAAGCGTTAGAACAACGCGGTTGATGTAGTCGTACGCCTCCACGGCCCGACCGATCAAGCACCGAAAGCACGGCACCTTCGAGTTCTAGCACACGTTCAGCTCGATGACGTCCCCCGAACTCCGATCCAGCCGAGTGTCGAGGGAGAGTTCCGTCAGCATGGCGGCGTGGTGACGATGATGATGCTCTACCGACGCAGGGCTTCGCCTAAGCACCGCTACGATATTATCGAGGAGGACTATGGTGGAGGGGGGCACCGCACACGGCTAAGAGATCAATGATCAATTGTTGTGTCTAGGGTGCCCCCCTGCCCCCGTATATAAAGGAGCAAGGGGGGAGGTGCGGCCGGTCAGGAGGAGGCGCGCCAGGAGGAGTCCTACTCCCACCGGGAGTAGGACTCCCTCCCTTCCTTGTTGGATTAGGAGAAGGGGGGAAAGAGGAGGGAGAGAGAGGAAAGGGGGGGCGCCGCACCCCCTCTCCTTGTCCTATTCGGACTAGGGGGGAGGAGTGCGCGACCCTGCCCTGGCCTCCTCTCCTCTTCTCCACTAAGGCCCACTATGGCCCATTAAGCCCTCGGGGGGTTCCGGTAACCCCTCGGTACTCCGGTAAAATCCCGATTTCACCCGGAAGACTTCCGATATCCAAATATAGGCTTCCAATATATCAATCTTCTTGTCTCGACCATTTCGAGACTCCTCGTTATGTCCGTGATCACATCCGGGACTCCGAACAACCTTCGGTACATCAAAACTCATAAACTCATAGTATGACCGTCATTGAAACTTTAAGCGTGCGGACCCTACGGGTTCGAGAACTATGTAGACATGACCGAGACACGTCTCCGGTCAATAACCAATAGCGGAACCTGGATGCTCATATCGGCTCCTACATATTCTACGAAGATCTTTATCGGTCAAACCGCATAACAACATACGTTCCCTTTGTCATCGGTATGTTACTTGCCCGAGATTCGATCGTCGGTATCTCAATACCTAGTTCAATCTCGTTACCGGCAAGTCTCTTTACTCGTTATGTAATGCATCATTCCGTAACTAACTCATTAGCTACATTGCTTGCAAGTCTTTTAGTGATGTGCATTACCGAGAGGGCCCAGAGATACCTCTCCGACAATCGGAGTGACAAAACCTACACTAGTGCAGAACAGGGCATTAGCACCGGTTCGTAAGGACCTATAGTGCCGGTTACATAACCGGCACTAATTTGTGGTCACTAAAGCCCCCCCCCTTTAGCACCGGTTCAGCATGAACCGGTGCTAAAGGGCAACCACGTGGCACTAGCTGGCTCCAGGGGCCTGGAGCCCTTTAGTACCGGTTGGTAACACCAACCGGTACTATTAGGTTTGGAGGGTTTTTGGTTTTATGATTTCTTTTTCATTTAATTTTGTGTTTCCATTTTAGTTCTTTTTCGTTTGCTGGTATTTTACGATACTACACATTGTACACGTTATGCATATATATAATTTCTAGTAGAACCAATCATGCATATATATATATATCACATCAATGTCTCACAAATTAAACCACCATATTAATTAATTCACACATACACACATGTACAGATATATACAATTTCTCCTACATATGAATGTTGC
This sequence comes from Aegilops speltoides, assembly GCA_021437245.1. Taxonomy (NCBI): domain Eukaryota; kingdom Viridiplantae; phylum Streptophyta; class Magnoliopsida; order Poales; family Poaceae; genus Aegilops; species Aegilops speltoides. The sequence goes on along the minus strand of CM038145.1, from coordinate 525,812,519 downwards.
CTTGAGAGCAGTCTAATTGGTGCCTTGAGCACGATGACAATTGAAAGTGGTTTTCATTGGGGCGGTAGCGGTAATAGAATTCTCCATTCGGATTTATGACCTGGTCGAGCAAAAATCCCGCTATTTCCTCTTGAAGTGCTTCTACGCTCCGTCTCTATGAGCTTCTCCGCACCTCTTTGAACTGTTAAGAAGGAGATCAATATGCATGTGTATTAGTTGTGTGACTAGCTAGATATCGATAATGGTGTAAAATTGTGAATAGTGTTCGACAAGCGCACCCATTCTTGTCTTTGAGATCTGCTCCTTTCGGACGCCATCATGCGAATATTCTCGCAAACGCAGAATGCACACAGATCAGTACCCTGCGCTACCGCTTGTGGCCTTTACGAGAATGGAATTTGATCAGATAAAAATTAATCAAGCATGATAATTAAAGAGATGGCAGCTAGCTAGCTAGCTAGCTAGTACTACTAATTACTTACCTTGGGTCGAAACCATTCAAGCTTTTGTTTCCATTCGCGGGCGTGACGCGATGAATCTTGCCCAAGCCCTGCCCGCCGACAAAGAAAATGAATAAAGGGTTATTAAATAGTTCATATCATGAAATGACGAACTAAATAGGCCGAGATATATAGTTAATAATGATTGAAATTACCTGTTGACTATCCCATACAAGATGTTAAAGTCGTTTTTTTTAGACTAGTGAGTCGAGTACTTCAACTGTTCCGTCATCAACTTTAATGATACACAAGACCCAGTGAAATCTGCATATGCACACACGTTTACATGTCTTAATTAAGCGGGCATATGTTAGCAAAAACATGTAGCTATAGCTAGTAGGCAAAAACAGAGAATTTGTAGTACAAGACAGTGTGACTCACCCAAAGTGGTAAGGAAGTAGTATATCTTCATTGTATTTGAGGCACTTCAAGAACTCTAGTATGCTGTCCTCTACTTCCTTTGCATGATGTTCATTTATCGTCCATGTGAATTGATTAACGGTGTTTGGGTCAATGAACCCAATGCCATAAGCGTCCACCTTTTCTCATTTCATATATCTTCATCCCGCATAATACCACGTAAAAGAATATATATAGTGAGTATAATTACAGGTAATGATTGATCTCAAAGATCACTACAGCTAGCTTGAGACTTAAATTATAGAAAGAAATCACTTACGCACAATAGCAACCGATTTATAGATTTGTCGAGTGCTTCCTTATTGTATAACTGAAACAGTTCTAAATACTCAACGGACCCAGCTTTCTCATGGTAGTAATGGTCCTCCTTGACATTCACCATGAGGGACACTCGATCTGAAATCTTGGTCATGTTCATGTACCATTGATGCAATTCATACATTCTCGTTGGGAGGTTCTTGACCTTGTCTGGCGTGACCAAAGGTTGGCCCCGGACATATTGCCGTTTTACTTCATCCTCTCTAAGCAAAGGCATGGGCTCGATCTCGAGGAGTTGTCCAACAGTGATGTTGAGAACTTCAGCCTGCATTATATGCTCCTCCGTTATTACCACATTGCCCACCTCGAACATGCAAACTGTTTGCCCACAATAATATTGGGGCGCGTCTTTATCACTTGTTGTTGGCACAACAAGCGAGGGATCGATTATACCGCTGTTCTCCCAAATGGGAATGGTTTTCCGCATTTTTGGCAGCTGCTTCTTGTTTGCTCGATCCCGATGTAGGCGTGCTCGCCTCCCTTTGTACACGTGCTCGATTTAACTTCCCGATGTGGCGCTCATAGTCGTGTCAACAGGCTTGGAAGCTGGTGGTTGAGCCATACGAATGAAGTGGTCAATCGTTTCCTCAGGCACTTTCTCCCTTGGCGGCGGTGGCGGTTTCGGTGCAAAATGGGCTTCCACCTCGGCCTTCGATATGGCTGTGATTTCCTCCTCGGACTTGTCATAAGACCTCTGCGGAAGAGGCTTCAGGCTTGGACCATATTTATACCGCTTGCCTCCGCTTGGTACTTCCAGCTGTACTACCTCGACTCTAACGGCTCGCACCAGAGCTGCGGGGTGTCTCTGCGATTGCTTAGGCGGCGGAGATGGCTGACGGACTGAGTTGGACGAGGAGGAGGAGGAGTGGCCTGAGGTTGTGCCGGACTTGGAGGAGGAGTGGACGTCTGACGCTGTGGCGGACTTGGAGGATTGTCCTGACACTTTGCCGGACTTGGAGGAGGAGGATTGTCCTGAGACACTTTGCGGACTTGGAGGAGCGGAGTCTGCTGACTCGGTGGCGGACTTCGACGAGGACTCGGGTGACGCGGTGTGGGTGGCCTTGGAAAGATGATGCAATCCTTTTTCCATAGGATGATACGATGTTTGGCCTCTCCGAGAAAGCGCTCGCCGTCACCTCTAGCAATGTCAAGCTGTAGCCCCGAATATGGGTCCACCACATCATCAACCACGACACGAGCATAGCCCGCTGAATCGGGTTGCCATGGAAGGTTGCCTCGGGGGGATTTGTGAAAGCAGAGCCATCCGCCACCTTCATGGATATGTTCTTCATTTTGTAGTGTAGCTCGCAGTTAGTGTTCTCCGTGATGTCATCCACGGGGTATCTACCCAGCATTGGGTCGTCTCGGGCGGAACCCACGCTGCTTCTCGGCATGGATGGGCGGTGCTATCCAATGCTGGATCATCCGCTAGCTGCTGCAGCTGTTGAGACCCCCTTTGATGGGTAAGTGAGTCGATCTGCTCCTGCTGCCGCTGGAATTTGACTGTCAATTCCGCTTGACTTGCTTCTAGGACTTGAAGGCGTTCATAGTCCCGCTTCCTCTGCTCCTCCTCCATCTTCCTCTTCTTCTCCTCCGCAATCTTCTTTCTCGCACGGGTTCTGTAGTCGGTGTTCCAGTCTGAAAACCCTCATACCACGGAATAGCGCCTTGCCTCGTGTTCTTCCCGGTGTTCAGGATTTCCCGTGGCACGCGAAGCTCGTCGTTCTCTCTGTTGGGCTGGAACACCCCGTTCGTGCCTCTTCTATTGCAACAAGTATCGCATCGTCGGCTCCATTCAGACTTGCCCTCGTCGAAACTTTTCTGCCTCCGGTCCAACTCCCCCCCATGCGCATAGAACCAAGTCCTGACCCTGACGGGCCAGCTCTTAGTAACCGGAGTGACACCTGCATCCTCCATCTCTTTCTCAGACTTATCCCACTTAGGCATTGCCACCGCATAGCCACCTGGCCCCAACTTATGGAACTTATCCTTTTTTTCGACATTCTTCTTGTTTATTCTCGACCGTTCCTTAGCTAATTCCGAATCCTTGAATTTCACGAAATCAGCCCAATGATCACGTTGGTTCTCCAGTGTTCCCTTGAATACTGGAGTCTTCCTTCCTCCGCTGACGTACTTGTTCCATTCACCATTCTTGTAGTTCTTGAATGCATTCGCCATCATCTTAAGAGCAGCCTCTTTGACTTTCTGCACATCTGCTTCTGTGAAATGATCTGGTAGGGTGAAATGTTCCATGAGAGTATCCCAAAGCAGATCTTTTTGATTCTTGTCGACATAAGTAACATCTGGACGTGGCTTTGCTGGCGCCCTCCATTCTTGAAGTTTGATCGGGAGTTGGTCCTTCACAAGAACTCCGCACTGACGAACGAACTTGTTCGCAATCTTCTTAGGCGCTATTGGTTTGCCAGTACGGTCGCATGCCTCGATATTGTACTTTACGCCCGGCTTCAACTTTTTGTTCGGGCCTCGTTTCGTCCTTTTTTCTGAAGATTTGCTCGATCCGGATGGCTGAAAGAACAAAGATCGATTCGTTAATATATCTTCAAGTCATTTAAAACATGTGATGATCACCAGATGCCTGCTTATATAAATATATATATACCTCGTCGGTGTTTGTTGTTTCAGGATCATGTTCTTCGTCATCGTCATAATCATTCATGACTTCATCGTTCGTGATCGAATATCATATCACCCTCTCCGTGTTGTTTAGAAATTGAGCCGTCATAATCTTCTTCATTTTGATTATCATCTCCCACGTATCATATCGAACATGGTCTGTTCTCCTCTCTCTCGATATTGTGCGCCATAGCTTTTGTTTAACTAATCCAAAAGAAATATAAAACAATTTAGTATTCAAATCTCGAATAATAGATATAATCTCGAATACATCGTCCCGAATAATAGATATAATCTCGAATACATCGTCCGAATAATAGATATAATCTCAAATACATCGCCCGAATAATAGATATAATCTCAATACATCGTCCGAATAATAGATATAATCTCAATACATCGCCCGAATAATAGATATAATCTCGAATACATACATCACGCTCCGAAGAATATTAGCTAATAAAGATCGAATACTACGAAAGAATCTAGGACACTCGCGGTTCCTCCGCGCGCAGCGGTGGACACCCAAAGAGAAGGAACCTCACAGATCATAGCTGAAGTGAGATCCCAAGATATCGCCACGTATTGGAGAACATGCCGCCTCTAACGCAACCATGTAGCGATGGGCGTGCTCGCCCTCCTCCTCGACACGGCGACGTACCACCTCCGGCGGGCCGGGTCCCTCCGCACCAAACCGCCCACGCGAATGCCACCAAACGAGATCGGGGTCGACGATCGACCCGGGGTCGGGTTCTCGTCAGCGGTGCGCCTCCAAGCAGCACCTCCCAAAGTGCCAGCCAGTGAGCCAGTCCGGACATGGGTCGGCTGGACGTCGTCATGACGGGTCGACGGCGAGGATGCGGGCCGGGCATCGTCGAGAACAAATACTAGCTATATGCCCAAAAAGTAACATTTTTTAATGATTGGATTTTGATAACTAAAATTTCTAACATTTGTATATATATATAACTAACATTTCTATAACATTTCTAACAATGCTATATATAACTAACATTTCTATAACATTTCTAATATTTTAGAACTAAAAACAGAAAAAATTATAACATTTCTATATATATATATATATATAACTAACATTTTATAACTATTTCTATAACTAAAAACAGAAAAATTTCTAACAATTCTAACTTTTTATAACTATATATTTCTATAACTAAAAACAGAAAAATTTCTACAATTTCAAACATTTCTAACAAATCTAACAATTCTAACATTTCTAACTATTTCTAAAAACAGAAAAATTTCTACAATTTCAAACATTTCTAACAAATCTAACAATTCTAACATTTCTAACTATTTCTAAAAACCAGAAAAATTTCTACAATTTCAGACATTTCTAACAAATCTAACAATTCTAACATTTCTAACTATTTCTAAAAACAGAAAAATTTCTACAATTTCAAACATTTCTAACAAATCTAACAATTTCAAACATTTCTAACAATTCTAACAATTCTAACAATGTATGTGTGTGTGTGTGTGTGTTCATCATCCATAGGCGAGAGGCAAGTGTATGGGCTCGAGAGGGACGGGCGGCAGGCACGACGGCGAGGCGATTTAGGCGGGGAGAGCAGGACGGGACGGGACGACGAGCGAAGGCGGCGACGGACGGCGGGCGACGCTGGGCGGCGACGGGACGGGACGACGGCGGGACGGGGCGGGGGCGGCGAGGGCGGCGACGGCGGGCGGACGGCGACGAGGCGGCGACGACGGGGCGACGGCGGCGGGCGGCGACGTGCAGAGAAAAAGCAGAGGAGATGAATGAAATTTCCATTTTGAAGTGTTTAGTTATATAGAAGGCACCTTTAGTACGGTTGGAGCCACCAACCGTACTAAAGGTCTGTTTTTGCCAGAGCCAAGCGGCGGAAGCGACCCCTTTAGTACCGGTGGTGGCACAAACCGGTACTAAAGGGGGGCTTTAGTACCGGTTTGTGCCACGACCCAGTACTAAAGGGGGTGCGCTGGCGCCGGTGCGGTGCGGCAAGTTTAGTCCCACCTCGCTAGTCGAGGGGCTACCGCACTAGTTTATAAGCCCCAGTGCGGTAGCTCTCTCGAGCTCCTCTCCTATTCAGGCCTACTGGGCCTACCTGTCCTCCTCGCCTTGTGGGCCTACTGGGCCTTCACGGGCCTGCATCCTGGCCCAATGAAAGGTTGTATCGCTGGTCGTATGCAAGCCGCTTTGGCCCAGTAGGCGGGCTTTTTTTTGCTTTATTTTTTTGCTTTATTTTTTTTGTTTTATTTATTTTTGAGTTGTTTTTTGTTGTATTTAGAGTTTCTTTGTGAATATTTTTGCTTTAGGTACAAAAAATTACAAACTTTCTCTTAGTGCCGGTAGATTTCAAATTTGAATAGTTTAAATTTTGAATTATTTGAAATTTGTGTGAATCACTAGTTTGTGAATAACTTAACTTTGAAAAAGTTTTTCCAGTGATTCTTTTTCTTATGTTCAATATTAGTGTGTTTTATCATTATATTCAATTTAGTAATGCTTAGGTTATTTAAAAATGAAATGCCTTTGTAACAGTTCAGTTTTCGCTTGAAACCCCGATACTTGAAAGAGATTGTCCATTTTGTACACGAAGTGCATCCAGTTTTTGTCGTAACCCTCTCTACTTTCTTGCACATGCTATTTATATGAAATTATGATACCATGCCAACTTTCAACCTTTTCTAAGTTCATTTGAATTGCTTTTCAATTTCAGGTCATTTAATGGAAAAAAATCAGTAAATGCATGAAAAGAATTTGTTTGCACATAAAATTTCTTCGCTTCAAATGCCAAAACACATAACAACCCTAACTATTACAGACATTCCCTCCTGGGTGTGAAACACAGAAGAAAGTGATGATAGTGAAGCCGATCACATCCCAGATCTTTGGGTGTGAAACTTTTTCTTCGCGTGTGTCCCTTTGCGTCGTAACCATGGAAAATCTTCATCATTTAACGGGATGCTCGGGTCAATATTCACTGTGAATGGAGCAATTTCATCAAACTTTTCATAATCTTCTGACTTGTCTGTCTTGTCATCCACTCCCACGATGTTTCTCTTCCCAGAAAGAACTATGTGCCGCTTTGGCTCATCGTACGATGCATTCGCTTCCTTATCTTTTCTTTTTCTTGGCTTGGTAGACATGTCCTTCACATAGAAAACCTGTGCCACATCATTGGCTAGGACGAATGGTTCGTCTCATCACGCAAGATTGTTGAGATCCACTTGTTGTCATTCCGTCTCGCGGGTCTTCCGTTACCCCGCCTCGTGTCATATTGACCCATTTGCACCCAACAAAGGGACCTTTAAACCACGCCGATAGTCAAGTTCCCATATGTCCTGTATATAACCATAATATGTTTCCTTTCCCGTCTTGGTTTCTGCATCAAAGCGGACACCACTGTTTTGGTTGGTGCTCTTCTTATCTTGGGCAATCGTGTAAAATGTATTACCATTTATCTCGTACCCTTTGAAAGTCATTATATCCGAAGATGGTAACTGGGACAGCAAGTACAGGTCATCTTCAATAGAGGTGGCATGCATGGTACGTGTCTGCAACCAGTTGGCGAAACTCCTGGTTTGTTCACGTGTAATCCATGTTGGGGAACGTAGTAATTTCAAAAATTTCCTACGCACACGCAAGATCATGGTGATGCATAGCAACGAGAGGGAAGAGTGTTGTCTACGTACCCTCGTAGACCAAAGTGGAAGCGATCACAACGTAGAGGAAGTAGTCGTACGTTCTCCTCGCGATCCGACCGATCCCGGCGCCGTTACTCCGGCGCCTCCGAGTTCTTGACACACGTACAGCTCGGTGGCGTCCCTCGACTCGATCCAGCCGAGTGTCGAGGAGAGTTCCACAAGACGACGGCGTGGTGATGATCTTGATGTTTCACCGGCGCGGGGTTCGCTAAGCTTCATGACGGTATGACCGAGGTGGAATATGGTGGAGGGGGGCACCGCACACGGCTAAGTAACGATCCGTAGATCAAACTTGTGTGTTCATGGGGTGCCCCCTGCCCCCGTATATAAAGGAGGGAGGGAGGAGGAGGCCGGCCGAGGGAGGAGGCGCGCCATAGTGTGGAGTCCTACTAGGATTCCAAGTCCTAGTAGGAGTCCATCAAGAGGGGAGGAAGGAGAAGGAATAGGAGGAGAAGGAAGGTGGCGGCCCCTTTCCTAGTCCAATTCGGACTAGAGGAGGGGGGCGCAGCAGCCTTTTCCTCTTCCCACTAAAGCCCATCAAGGCCCATTACTTCTCCGGGGTTCGTAACTCCCGGTACTCCGAAAAATACCGAATGACTCGGAACCTTTCCGAACTCCAAATATAGTCGTCCAATATATCGATCTTTACGTCTCGACCATTTCGAGACTCCTCGTCATGTCCCCGATCTCATCCGGGACTCCGAACTCCTTCGGTACATCAAAACTCATAAACTCATAATATAACTGTCATCGAAACCTTAAGCGTGCGGACCCTACGGTTCGAGAACAATGTAGACATGACCGAGACACGTCTCCGGTCAATAACCAATAGCGGGACCTGGATGCCCATATTGGTTCCTACATATTCTACGAAGATCTTTATCGGTCGACCGCATAACAACATACGTTGTTCCTTTGTCATCGGTATGTTACTTACCCGAGATTCGATCGTCGGTATCCAATACCTAGTTCAATCTCGTTACGGCAAGTCTCTTTACTCGTTCCGTAATACATCATCTCACAGCTAACTCATTAGGTGTAATGCTTGCAAGGCTTAAGTGATGTGTATTACCGAGAGGGCCCAGAGATACCTCTCCGACAATCGGAGTGACAAAACCTAATCTCGAAATACGCCAACCCAACATCGCCTTTGGAGACACCTGTAGTACTCCTTTATAATCACCCGATTCGCGTTGTGACGCTTGGTAGCACCAAAGTGTTCCTCCGTAAACGGAGTTGCATAATCTCATAGTTATAGGAACATGTATATGTCATGGATAAAAGCAGAGCAACATACTAAAACGATCGTGTGCTAAGCTAATGGAATGGGTCATGTCAATCAGATCATTCAACTAATGATGTGACCTTGTTAATCAAATAACAACTCTTTGTTCATGGTTAGGAAACATAACCATCTTTGATTAACAAGCTAGTCAAGTAGAGGCATACTAGTGACACTGCTTGTCTATATATTCACACATGTATTATGTTTCCGGTTAATACAATTCTAGCATGAATAATAAACATTTATCATGATATGAGGAAATATATAATAACTTTATTATTGCCTCTAGGGCATATTTCCTTCAGTCTCCCACTTGCACTAGAGTCAATAATCTAGATCACATCACCATGTGATTAACATCGATAGTTCACATCATCATGTGATTAACACCCATAGTTCACATCGCCATGTGACCAACACCCAAAGGGTTTACTAGATTCAGTAATCTAGTTCACATCGCTATGTGATTAACACCCAAAGAGTACTAAGGTGTGATCATGTTTTGCTTGTGAGAGAGTCTTAGTCAACGGGTCTTTCACATTCAGATCCGTTATGTATTTTGCAATTTTTCTATGTCTACAATGCTCTGCATGAAGCTACTCTAGCTAATTGCTCCCACTTTCAATATGTATCTAGATCGAGACTTAGAGTCATCCAGATCGGTGTCAAAATTTGCATCGACGTAACCCTTTACGACGAACCTTTTGTCACTTCCATAATCGAGAAACATATCCTTATTCCACTAAGGATAATTTTGACCGCTGTCCAGTGATCTACTCCTAGATCACTATTGTACTTCCTTGCCAAACTCAGTGTAGGGTATACAATAGATCTGGTACACAGCATGGCATACTTTATAGAACCTATGGGCAAGGCATAGGGAATGACTTTCATTCTCTTTCCATCTTCTGCCGTGGTCGGCTTTTGAGTCTTACTTAATTTCACACCTTGTAACACAGGCAAGAACTCTTTCTTTGACTGTTCCATTTTGAACTACTTCAAAATCTTGTCAAGGTATGTACTCATTGAAAAACTTATCAAGCGTCTTGATCTATCTCTATAGATCTTGATGCTCAATATGCAAGCAGCTTCATCGAGGTCTTTCTTTGAAAAAACTTCTTTCAAACACTCCTTTATGCTTTGCAGAATAATTCTACATTATTTCTGATCTACAATATGTCATTCACATATACTTATCAGAAATGCTGTAGTGCTCCCACTCACTTTCTAGTAAATACAGGCTTCACCATAAGTTTGTACAAAACTATATGCTTTGATCAACTCATCAAAGCGTATATTCCAACTCCGAGATGCTTGCACCAGTCCATAGATGGATCATTGGAGCTTGCACACTTTGTTAGCTCCTTTTGGATCGAAAAAAACTTCGGTTGCATCATATACAACTCTTCCTCCGTAAAACCATTCAGAATGCAGTTTTACATCCATTTACCAAATTTCATAAATTGTGGCAATTGCTAACATGATTCGGACAGACTTAAGCATCGCTACAGTTGAGAAAATCTCATTGTAGTCAACATCTTGAACTTTGTCGAAAACCTTTTTGCAACAAGTCGAGCTTTGTACATAGTAACACTACTATCAACGTCCGTCTTCCTCTTGAAGGTCCATTTATTTTCTATGGTTTGCCGATCATCGGGCAAATCCATCAAAGTCCATACTTTGTTCTCATACATGGATCATATCTCAGATTTCATGGCCTCAAACCATTTTGTGGAATCTGGGCTCATCATCGCTTCCTCATAGTTCGTAGGTTTGTCATGGTCAAGTAACACGACCTTCAGAATAGGATTACCGTACCACTCTGGTGCGGATCTCACTCTGTTTTACCTACGAGGTTCGGTAGTAACTTGATCTGAAGTTTTATGATCATCATCATTAACTTCCTCACTAATTGGTGTAGGTGTCACGAGAACCAATTTCGTGATGAACTACTTTCCAATAAGGGAGCTAGTACTGTTACCTCATCAAGTTCTACTTTCCTCCCACTCACTTCTTTCGAGAGAAACTCCTTCTCTAGAAAGGATCCATCTTAAGCAACGAATATCTTGCCTTCGGATCTGTGATAGAAGGTGTACCCAACAATTTTCTTTGGGTATTCTATGAAGACGCACTTCTCCGATTTGGGTTCGAGCTTACTTTTTCACATAAGCATCGCAACTCCAAACTTTAAGAAACAACAACTTTGGTTTCTTGCTAAACCACAGTTCATATAGTGTCGTCTCAACGGATTTAGATGGTGCCCTATTTAACGTGAATGCAGTTATCTTTAATGCATGATCCCAAAACGACATTGGTAAGTCGGTAAGAAACATCATAGATTGTACTATATCCAATAAAGTACGGTTATGACGTTCGGACACACCATTATGATCTGGTGTTCCAGGTGGCATGAATTTGTGAAACTATTCCACATTGTTTTAATTGAAGACCAAACTCAGAACTCAAATATTTGTCTCCGCGATCGATCGTAGAAACCTTATTTTCTTGTCACGATGATTTTTCCACTTCACTCTGAAATTCTTTGAACCTTTCAACTATTTCAGACTTATGTTTCATCAAGTAGATATACCCATATCTGCTCAAATCATCTGTGAAGGTCGAAAATAACGATACCGCCGTGAGCCTTAACACTCATTGGATCGCATACATCGGTATGTATTATTTCCAATAAGTCATTGCTTTGCTCCATTGTTCGGAGAACGGAGTCTTAGTCATCTTGCCCATGAGGCATGGTTCGCAAGCATCAAGTGATTCATAATCAAGTGATTCCAAAATCCCATCAAGATGGAGTTTCTTCATGCGCTTTACACCAATATGACCTAAACGGCAAGTGCCACAAATAAGTTGCACTATCATTATTAACTTTGCATCTTTTGGTTTCAATATTATGAATATGTGTATCACTATGATCAAGATCCAATGAACCATTTTCATTGGGTGTGTAACCATATAAGGTTTTATTCATGTAAATGAACAACAGTTTATTCTCTTACTTAAATGAATAACCGTATTGCAATAAACATGATCAAATCATATTCATGCTCAACGCAAACACCAAATAATATTTATTTAGGTTCAACACTAATCCCGAAAGTATAGGGAGTGTGCGATGATGATCATATCAAACTTGAAACTACTTTCAACACACATCGTCACTTCACCCTTAACTAGTTTCATTTATTCGCAACTCCCATTTGAGTTACTACTCTTAGTAACCGAACCAGTACCAAATACCGAGGGGTTGTTATTAAACACTAGTGAAGTACACATCAATAACATGTATATCAAATATACCTTTGTTTACTTTGCCATCCTTCTTATCCGCCAAATACTTGGGGTAGTTCTGCTTCCAAAGAACCATCCCTTTGCAGTAGAAGCACTTAGTCTCGTGCTTAGGTCCAACTTGGGATTCTTCACTTGAGCAGCAACTTGCTTGCCGCTCTTCTTGAAGTTCCCTTCTATCCCTTTGCCCTTTTCTTGAAACTAGTGGCATTGTTAACCATCAACACTTGATGTTCTTTCTTGATTTCTACCTTCATCGATTTCATCATCATGAAAACTCGGGAATCATTTTCATCATCCCTTGCATACTATAGTTCATCACGAAGTTTTACTAACTTGGTGATGGTGACTAGAGAATTCTGTCAATCACTATCTTATCTCGAAGATTAACTCCCACTTGATTCAAGCAATTGAAGTACCTGCATAATCTGAGCACATGCTCACTAGTTGAGCGATTCTCCTCCATCTTTTAGCTTATAGAACTTGTTGAGAACTTCATATCTCTCAACTCGGTATTTGCTTGAAATATTAACTTCAACTCTGGAACATCTCATATGGTCCATGATGTTCAAAACATCTTTGAAGTCCCGATTCTAAGCCATAAAGCATGGTGCACAAAACTATCAAGTAGTCATCATATTGACTAGCCAAACGCTCATAACGTCGCATATCCGCTCCTACAATAGGTCCGTCACCTAGCGGTGCATTAAGGACATAATTCTTACAGGCAGCATTGAGGATAAACCTCGATCGCGGATCTAATCCGCATCATTGCTACTAACATTTTTCAACACAATTTTCTCTAGGAACATATGAAAATAAACATATGAAAGCAACAACGCAAGCTATTGATCTACAACATAATTTGCAAAATACTACCAGGACTAAGTTCATGATAAATTTAAGTTCAATTAATCATGTTACTTAAGAACTCCCACTTAGACAGACATCTCTCTAGTCATCTAAGTGATCACGTGATCCAAATCAACTAAACCATAACCGATCATCACGTGAAATGGAGTAGTTTTCAATGGTGAACATCTTATGTTGATCATATCTACTATATGATTCACGCCGACCTTTCGGTCTCCGTGTTCCGAGGCCATATCTGCATATGCTAGGCTCGTCAAGTATAACTCGAGTATTCTGCGTGTGCAAAACTGGCTTGCACCCGTTGTAGATGGACGAGAGCTTATCACACCCGATCATCACGTGGTGTCTGGGCACGACGAACTTTGGCAACGGTGCATACTCAGGGAGAACACTTCTTGATAATTTAGTGAGAGATCATCTTATAATGCTACCGTCAATCAAAGCAAGATAAGATGCATAAAAGATAAACATCACATGCAAATCAATATAAGTGATATGATATGGTCATCATCATCTTGTGCTTCGTGATCTCCATCTCTGCAGCACCATCATGATCACCATCGTCACCGGCGCGACACCTTGATCTCCATCGTAGCATCGTTGTCGTCTCGCCAATCTTATGCTTCTACGACTATCGCTACCGCTTAGTGATAAAGTAAAGCATTACGAGGCGATTGCATTTCATACAATAAAGCGACAACCATATGGCTCCGCCATTGCCGATAACTTCGTTACAAAACATGATCATCTCATACAATAAAATATAGCATCATGTCTTGACCATATCACATCACAACATGCCCTGCAAAAACAAGTTAGACGTCCTCTACTTTGTTGTTGCAAATTTTACGTGGCTGCTACGGGCTTAAGCAAGAACCAGTCTCACCTACGCATCAAAACCACAACGATACTTCGTCAAATAGACTCCGTTTTAACCTTCTCAAGGACCGGCGTAGCCACACTCGTTCAACTAAAGTGAGAGAGACAGACACCCACCAGTCACCTTTAAGCAACGAGTGCTCGTGGCGGTGAAACCAGTCTCGCGTAAGCGTACGCGTAATGTCGGTCTGGGCCACTTCATCTCACAATACCGCTGAACCAATGTATGACATGCTGGTAGGTAGTATGACTTGTATCGCCCACAACTCACTTGTGTTCTACTCGTGCAAAACATCAAACCATAAAAACCTAGGCTCGGATGCCACTGTTGGGGAACGTAGTAATTTCAAAATTTTCCTACGCACACGCAAGATCATGGTGATGCATAGCAACGAGAGGGAAGAGTGTTGTCTACGTACCCTCGTAGACCAAAGCGGAAGCGATCACAACGTAGAGGAAGTAGTCGTACGTTCTCCTCGCGATCCGACCCGGCGCCGTTACTCCGGCGCCTCCGAGTTCTTGACACACGTACAGCTCGGTGACGTCCCTCGTACTCCGATCCAGCCGAGTGTCGAGGAGAGTTCCACAAGACGACGGCGTGGTGACGATCTTGATGTTTCACCGGCGCAGGGCTTCGCCTAAGCTTCGCGACGGTATGACCGAGGTGGAATATGGTGGAGGGGGGCACCGCACACGGCTAAGTAACGATCCGTAGATCAAACTTGTGTGTTCATGGGGTGCCCCCTGCCCCCGTATATAAAGGAGGGAGGGAGGAGGAGGCCGGCCTAGGGAGGAGGCGCGCCATAGTGTGGAGTCCTACTAGGATTCCAAGTCCTAGTAGGAGTCCATCAAGAGGGGAGGAAGGGAGAAGGAATAGGAGGAGAAGGAAAGGTGGCCGGCCCCCTTTTCCCTAGTCCAATTCGGACTAGAGGAGAGGGGGGGCGCAGCAGCCTTTTTCCTCTTCCCACTAAAGCCCATCAAGGCCCATTACTTCTCCCGTAACTCCCCGGTACTCCGAAAAATACCCGAATCACTCGGAACCTTTCCGAACTCCGAATATAGTCGTCCAATATATCGATCTTTACGTCTCGACCATTTCGAGACTCCTCGTCATGTCCCCGATCTCATCCGGGACTCCGAACTCCTTCGGTACATCAAAACTCATAAACTCATAATATAACTGTCATCGAAACCTTAAGCGTGCGGACCCTACGGTTCGAGAACAATGTAGACATGACCGAGACTATTCTCGGTCAATAACCAATAGCGGGACCTGGATGCCCATATTGGTTCCTACATATTCTACGAAGATCTTTATCGGTCAGACCGCATAACAACATACGTTGTTCCCTTTGTCATCGGTATGTTACTTACCCGAGATTCGATCGTCGGTATCCAATACCTAGTTCAATCTCGTTACCGGCAAGTCTCTTTACTCGTTCCGTAATACATCATCTCACAGCTAACTCATTAGGTGTAATGCTTGCAAGGCTTAAGTGATGTGTATTACCGAGAGGGCCCAGAGATACCTCTCCGACAATCGGAGTGACAAAACCTAATCTCGAAATACGCCAACCCAACATCTGCCTTTGGAGACACCTGTAGTACTCCTTTATAATCACCCGATTCGTTGTGACGTTTGGTAGCACCAAAGTGTTCCTCCGTAAACGGAGTTGCATAATCTCATAGTTATAGGAACATGTATATGTCATGGATAAAAGCAGTAGCAACATACTAAAACGATCGTGTGCTAAGCTAATGGAATGGGTCATGTCAATCAGATCATTCAACTAATGATGTGACCTTGTTAATCAAATAACAACTCTTTGTTCATGGTTAGGAAACATAACCATCTTTGATTAACAAGCTAGTCAAGTAGAGGCATACTAGTGACACTCTGTTTGTCTATATATTCACACATGTATTATGTTTCCGGTTAATACAATTCTAGCATGAATAATAAACATTTATCATGATATGAGGAAATATATAATAACTTTATTATTGCCTCTAGGGCATATTTCCTTCAATCCACTCATCAGATCGCTCCGGGTGTTTGGAGCGTAGCAAATTCTTGTGTTCATCCATATACGGAGCATTACCAAGGTGGAATTCTCAGAAGGTCATCTTCAATAGAGGTGTCATGTGCTTCAACCAGAGAATGTCCGTCCATACATATTATTTGTTCCCCATCCTAGCGTGCCTTTTCCATCCATACATATTATTTGTTCCCTCCTAGCGTGCCTTTGCCATCCGATTCAGAACACCAATCGGCTTAAGGTCGAATAAAGTCAATACAAAACTCAATGACCTCCTCATTTTGATGGCCCTTGGAGATGCTTCCTTCGGCCTAGCACGGTTATGAACATATTTCTTTAAGACTCCCATGAACCTTTCAAAGGGGAACATATTGTGTAGAAATACAGGACCCAAAACGTTAATCTCTTCAAGATAGGTGAACTAGGATGTGCGCCATGATGTTGAAGAAGGATGGTGGGAACACCAACTCGAAATCGACAAGACATTGCACCAAATCATTCTCAGAACCTTGGTATGATTTCTGATCGATTACCTTCGAGAGATTGCATTGAGAAATGCACATAGCTTCACAATGGCTAATCGAACGTTTTCCGGTAGAAGCCCCCTCAATGCAACCGGAAGCAGTTGCGTCATAATCACGTGGCAGTCATGAGACTTTAGGTTCTGGAACTTTTTCTCTGCCATGTTTATTATTCCCTTTATATTCGACGAGAAGCCAGACGGTACCTTAATACTGAGCAGGCATTCAAATAAGATTTCCTTCTCTTCTTTGGTAAGAGCGTAGCTTGCATGACCCTGATGTATGCCATCTTCTCCGTGCATACGTTGCTGGTCCTCCCGTGCCTCGGGTGTATCTTTTGTCTTCCCATACATGCCCAAGAAGCCAAGCAGGTCACGCAAAGATTCTTCGTGACGTGCATCACGTCGATTGCGGAGCGGACCTCTAGGTCTTTCCAATATGGCAGGTCCCAAAATATAGATTTCTTCTTCCACATGGGTGCGCGTCCGTCGCGTCCTTTGGAACAGGTTGTCCGCCAGACCTTTTCAAATATCACCTTAAAATCCTTGACCATATCATGTACATCAGCACCAAGACGATGGCGAGGCTTCGTCCGTGATCCGCCTCACCTTTGAAATGCTTGCCTTTCTTTCTTACGGATGCCTGCTCGGAAGAAATCGACGATGTCCTGTACACATTCTTCTTACAACTATTCAAATATATATCGTCGGTATCATCCAAACAGTGCATGCATCCGCGGTATTCCTTGTTTGTCTGTCTCGAAAAGGTTATTGAGAGCAGGCCAATCATTGATGGCCACGAACAGCAACGCCTTTGAGTTCAAATTCTTCCCCATGTGCTCATCCCACGCACGCACACACTGTTCCATTCCACAGAGTTGTAAGAGTTCTTCAACTAATGGCCTTAGGTACACATCAATGTTGTTGCCGGGTTGCTTAGGGCCTTGGATGAGCACCGGCATCATAATGAACTTCCGCTTCATGCACAACCAAGGAGGAAGGTTATACAAACATAGAGTCACGGGCCAAGTGCTATGGTTGCTGCTCTGCTCCCCAAAAGGATTAATGCCATCTGCGCTTAGACCAAACCATACGCTCCTTGCGCCATCTTTAAACTCCTTCCCGTACTTTCTTTCGATTTTTCTCCACTGCGACCCGTCGTGGGTACTCTCAACTTTCCGCCTTTCTTACGGTCTTCTTCGTGCCATCTCATCGCCTTGGCATGCTCTTTGTTTTGGAACAAACGTTTCAACCATGGTATTATAGGAGAATACCACATCACCTTGGCAGGAATCTTCTTCCTGGGGTGCTCGCCCTCGACATCACCAGGCTCATCGCGGCTGATCTTATAGCGCAATGCACCACATACCGGCAAGCGCTCAAATCCTCGTACTCACCGCGGTAGAGGATGCAATCATTAGGGCATGCATGTATCTTTTGCACCTCTAACCCTAGAGGGCGACAGCCTTCTTTGCTTCAGACGCACTCTCGGGCAATTCGTTGTCCTTTGGAAGCATATCCTTTATCATTACCAAAGAACTTTCCAAATCCCTTGTCGATACACCATTCTCGCCTTCCATTGCAGCAATTCCATGTGGTGCCCAGCTTTTTCTTTTCACCTCACGCAATGGGTACAACAATTTTTTGTGATCCTCTAACATGCACTGCAACTTCTTCTTCTCCAAATCACTTGCGCAGTTTCTCTTTGCATCGGCAATGGCCCGACCTAGATCATCAACGGGCTCATCTGATGCCTCTTCTTCAGCTTCTTCCCGCATTGCCGGCTCAGCTTCTTCCCGCATTACCGGCTCAGCTTCTTCCCCCATTGTTGTATCATCGTATTCAGGGAACCCATGGCCAGGATAGCCGTCGTCGTCCTCTTCTTCTTCATTGTCTTCCATCATAACCCCTCTTTCTCCGTGCTTGGTCCAAACATTATAGTGGGGCATGAAACCGGACTCAAACAGGTGGACGTGAATGGTTCTTGACGTAGAGTAATTGTGACCATTCTTACAGACACCACATGGACAAGGCATAAAACCATCCGCCCGCTTGTTTGCCTCAGCCAAGCGAAAAAGTATGCACGCCCTCAACGAACTGGGGTGAGCATCGGTCATCGTACATCCATTGCGGCTCATCTTCATTACACAACACGAATAGACCAAATTAATACAAGTTCATACATAAAGTTCATACAACACTTAAATGCAACAAACAAATAACTCTCTAGCTAAAGCATTTAAATGCAACAACAAATGCGATCAAGATCGCAACTAAGGTAACAATTGATCCAACAGCATAATGATACCAAGCCTCACTATCGATGGCATATTTTCTAATCTTTCTATTCTTCAAGCGCATTTTCTCCATCTTGATCTTGTGATCATCGGCGACATCGGCAACATGCAACTCCAATTCCATCTTCTCCCCTCAATTCTTTTCAATTTTTCTTTCAAGTACTCGCTTTTCTCTTCAACTAAATTTAACCTCTCGACAATAGGGTCGGTTGGAATTTCCGTTCACATACCTCCTAGATAAAAATATCTATGTCAACTTGATGGGCATAATTTGTCATAAACACGAAATGCAACTAATAGTTTTAAAAGAGAATATACCACATCCGAATCATAACAAGGACGAGGGCCGACGGGGACGGATATCAAAACCATGGCACTATGTATAACAAACAAAGTACGGGTAAGATAATTATTACATGATTAACTATATATCCAAATCACACAAACATCAATTTTTTATATAAAATTACATGAACAAGAGGCTCACCACAAGGTGGTGCCGGTGACGGGACTGTGCGGGCGATCGACGGTGGTTACGACGGAGATTTAGAAGGCACTAAATAAACCACACCTACATATGCAAACTAAGTGTTATTTTTGACCTCAAATTGCATATAAATCAAATACTAGCACATATATATATTTCCTCCCAAATTACTAAACTCACAAATTAGTAACTATATAAAGCATTGCAAGAGCTAATCTAGCAATGAGAGATGAAAGGACAAAGTTGCTAACCTTTGTGATCATTTGAATGGATGGGGGCCTTCAAATCTTGACAAATTTTGGGCAAAATGTGTGATGAGCTCGAGAGGAAGAGGGGAAGAACAGAGAGGAGAGGGGAAAGGGGAAGAACAGAGCGAGCTCGGGTGGACGAAGGGTTTATGTAGGATTTACCTTTAGTACCGGTTCGTGCCAAGAACCGGTACTAAAAGTGCTGGAGGGGGCCCAGACTGACAACATCCTGCCACCACTCTCATTAGTACCGGTTCGTGGCACAAACCGGTGCTAAAGGTTAGCCACGAACCGGTACTAATGAGAGCGGCCCGGCTAGCCGTTGGAACCGGCACTAATGTATACATTAGTGCCGGCTCTAATACAAACCGGCACTAATGTGCTTCACATTTGACCCTTTTTCTACTAGTGCTAATCTCGAAATATGCTAACTCAACATGTACCTTTGGAGACACCTGTAGAGCTCCTTTATAATCACCCAGTTACGTTGTGATGTTTGGTAGCACACAAAGTGTTCCTCCGGTAAAGGGAGTTGCATAATCTCATAGTTGCAGGAACATGTATAAGTCATGAAGAAAGCAATAGCAACATACTAAACGATCAAGTGCTAAGCTAACGGAATGGGTCAAGTCAATCACATCATTCTCCTAATGATGTGATCCCGTTAATCAAATGATAACTCATGTCTATGGTTAGGAAACACAACCATCTTTGATTAATGAGCTAGTCAAGTAGAGGCATACTAGTGACATTATGTTTGTCTATGTATTCACACATGTATTATGTTTCTGGTTAATACAATTCTAGCATGAATAATAAACATTTATCATGATATAAGGAAATAATAATAACTTTATTATTGCCTCTAGGGCATATTTCCTTCAACTCTTCACTCGGGTCATGTCATACCACTTCTCATTGATGTGGACCATATTTGTCATTGGCTTGAAACTGGGTCAAGGACTTGATATCCATCATGGATAGGCAGAACTTTAGTCTCGCTATCTTGTTCTGTGGCTTGAGGGTGGGTTTGATGGTGCTTGTGATGCGTTTCAGCTCTTGCAATTGAAATCTGTCATGTAGGGTTGGACGGGGCACACCTAAACACCTTGCTAGAGAACGGATTGTTCTTCTTTTGTTCAAAGGGATTGTGGTTGTTCTCGACAGATCTAGTTCTTTTCTCTTCCTACCACTTTTATTCTTCTTGCTTGAAACATCAACTTCTTGGCCTGCTGCAAGTTGTCGTTTGGCTAGATTCCATATTCTTGTAACTGTTCGCAGGTGAACACTCAGCATAGTCGTGATGAGCACCTTGTCATACACGTGAACCTGTCCATCTCTAAGCTCGATTACTCGCAGAGCAAAGTAAACACCATGTCTCTCCTTGTCTGTCAAGTCCTTCCCTCTTGGATTGCCATGTGCATCAGCTTCTTGCACTTCTTCATCTTCTTGTGCATCTTGAGCTTCTTGCACTTCTGCATCTTCTTGTGCATATTGAGCTTCTTCCAATTCTGCATCTTCTTGTGCCTCTTGTGCTTCTTCCTCTTCAGGAAACCAATTCAATTCAATGTCTTCATCCTCATCTTCCGGCATCAAGTTTAAATCAATAGTGTCACCCTGTTGAGCTTGTTCTTCTTCTTGAGCTTCGTCCTCCTCTTCCGGCATCAAATTCAAATCAACAGCGTCACCCTGCTGAGCTTGTTCTTCTTCTTGAGCTTTGTCTTCCTCTTCCGACATCAAATTCAAATCCATAATTGTGTGCTCCTGTCTGATCTCATAACAAGAGTATACAAAAGATGAATGGTGAGCGTATAATCATAACAAGAAAACCATGAAGAATCCTAGACAAAAAGCAAAAAAAAAAACAAGAAAGAGAAAAGTAGAGATTAAAAGTGCTCCTTGTTCATTTTGGTAACTAGAGAACACCTAGCTGCATATAATCATGGAAATTCAATTGACACTGAATGTTGTGCACTGACAGAGTTTGAAAGTTCATGTATAAAATTCAGATTGTTGTTATCTAACTGAATTTCAGTTGTCAAGTTTTTTGCACTCACATGCTTCTATCAGTGGTTATCTAACTGAATCTTGCTCATTTGTTTGTAACCTGTAGATGTCATGATCGATTTTTTTTGGTAAAGCTACTGGAGTTGCCAGCAATGCATGCAAAGCGGCAAGAGTTGGCTGCTCAGTTTTTCTTGTAATGCCAAGATGGAAGGTGAGCACCAAAATTTCTGAAACTTTTTGCTACTGGACATGTGCCTGCATGAGACTAGAGTGCTCACTGAAAGCAGAGGAGTATTGACTCAAATTTTTGTATCTCAGTTTAAGTTACAAACCAACTGAAATTCAGTGTGAGCATCTGATTGTTAGGACCAACTGAAGAAAGATCAAATTGACACAAAACACCACTGGTTACGAAGTCTGGTAGAATCACTTAGACCGAGTTCTTCTGAAGGATGTAGTTATAAGTCATGTGATACTAATTAAGATTTTCTTTATGGTTTAACCCTTTCTTTGCCATGAACTCCTGTAAATTCCATCATGAATGACAATAGTAATATTTTTCTTCCTGAGTTTAGCATTATCCTGTTATTCCTTTAACATACTCTGGTTTACTTGAGGCTTTTGGCATTTTCTAGTGTACCGTATTGGTATTTCCATTGATTTGATCCATTGTGGTATTGTTGGGAAAGTTTGGATAATTGCTGTACTCAGTGAAGATATCATTAGACACTCTGCTTTTGCTAGTTATAAGTTTTGAAACATTCTGCCATTTCACCATACTGACTATGTGGTAAACTGAAAATGCACGTTCCCAGAAAATCATTAGATATTCTATGGAGCATTTACCCGCTTTTTTCTTTTCCACGTTTTGTGCAGACAGAAAATACAATAAAATGTGATCGACGGAAGGACCTGATCCACTCCTCAGAGTTGCTATGCCCTACTGCTGTTAACTGCATGCTGATATATCCTTTGATGACCCATGATAGTTGTTGGGCTGCACACCATGTCAGTGAATTGTGCGCTTCTGTTTCAGTTATAGCCGGTTGGTGTGATCGGAGCATATCAAGCTCAGCCTGAAAACAGTGGAGTATTCACTCAAATTTAGCATCTCCTATTCACTGCAAACTGATGTACTCTAGTACTCCAATTTTTTCTACTCAGTCTATAACATTCAGTTTGATTTAGTCTAGAATTTCGAGTACACCTACTGCTTCTTGTCCAATTGTTTATACTCAGTCTAGAACATTCATTTTGATTTAGTCTTGTCCAGTTAACTGAAGAACATGTTTATCCAGACCAAGAACATTCAGTTAACTTCTTTGGCATTGGAGTTGAACACATTCAGTTTACTTTTTTGCAACATCTCTACAGAGTAGATGATCAATTGTGTTTCAAATTAATGAACAAGCGCACCGTACAGAAATTGGAGCTCGGGTTCTTCTCCTCACCGGCAGAAGCACGAGCAGGAGAGCTCCGGGCGGCAGCACGAGCAGGCCCGCCGGGGAAGAGCAGCAACTTGCAGCAGAAGAAGCTCGAGGTTCAGGATGAGCTTGAGTTCGAGCCCGCTGGAGCTCGTGTCCAGCGCTTCGAGACCAGCGCGCAAGTCTGTCTTGGCGGCGCGCGAGCCTGGCGGCGGGAGGATAGCAGCGCAGCCCTTGGCGGCGGGAGGGATAGCGACGCAGCCCTAGGCGGCGGGAGGATCACGGCGGGAGAGGATGGCGGCGGAGCAGCGCCCTTCAGCGATGGAGCCACCGCCTGTCGAGGTGGTCGCCATGGAGGAGCAGGTGGACGGCGCGCGCTTCGCCTCCGTCTGCGGCGACGCAGCGCTTCGCCTCGGCGGCCTTGAGTGGCGGGGCGGCGGTGGTTCACAGCGGTGGCGCAGCTCGCCATCGCACGCTTCCCCCTATGGTGGGTGCCGACGGTGGCGCGGGCGACCACGGTGCGCGCCGGCGACGGAGAAAGGAGGAAGAAGCAGCCGGGTCTGATTAGCAAGAGATTTGAAGCTAGAAGGGGTTTTCTGCAAAATTGTAAATGAACTAAGCAGAGGACAATTTTTTCCGAATGGAGGGAGTACATGTTATCGACCTAGCCTCATATTCTTCTCCGGGCCATGGGTCGTTGGGTATCTAGATCATTGACACTTTTGGCAGAGATCGGGTTGCTTGTGTGTCATGTTGCCTTATTGTTCCGACGGCGACATGGAACTCCAACAACGACAACATTAATATGTGCCGGATTAGGGGGGGAGGGGGGATAGAGCACTCCATAAAGATTGGATTGCCTTTTTTTTTTGTAATTTTGTAGCAATGTTGGCGTTAGATAATAGAGAGCATCAACTCCTTCAAAAATAAATAAGTAGAGTGCAAACTAAGTGTAGCTCACATGGTTAGGTTTTTTGTGGTGGAACTAATCCATCGGGATTTAAGTCATAGATTTGGCACTGGCGCTTGCATTCTTCTGAATTTATTTCAGCCTTTCCGATAGTGTTCGTTCAGTGGGAGGGGACATTCCCATCGACTATGATGCGTGCGTGCGGCTTCGTCAATCTCAAGATATTGTGTCACTTTAGTATCTCGGAAGTGCTCTGGTAGGGTTTGCGTGAGCGCGTTCATAAGGGTGAGTGTATGTGCCTGTTTGTGAGAATTTGCTTCTATGCTGTGTTTAAAAAAACATCACTAACTTTTTTTCACATTTTTTGATGGGACCAATTTTTTTTCTTTTTTTTTTAGTAACACTTTTTTTTTCATATGCGCTTCTTTTCTCTTGGTGGAATGATCCGGCCCAACAGTAAGCCTGGGCTGTGGGTTAGGCTGAACTCGCTTACACACTCGTGGCCCAGGCCGGGTCGTCCACTCAGACCTGCATCCCGTCCCACCCCCATCCTTTCCACGGTGGCTGGCCGGAGCGAGTCCCTCCGTCCCTGCCCACCGGACCGGAGCAAACGATGAACTTGTCGGCGGTCACCTGCTGCTGCTGCCCCCCACCACCCCACGCTCCCGGCGGCAAGGCATCGCCCTCTCCACGCCTCAACAACAAGAGCAGCACAAGAATCGGACGAAGGTATGTATCCCCATCCGCTCACCATCCCCATCTCCGACTAGAGTACATCTGACGGTGGATGCTCGCCGCTTGTATGTCAACCCCGGGACGAATCCAGGGACCTGGTGCTCAGGAGCAGCGAGCTCGCCACGCTCGCCACCATCTTCCACTTCAGGTACCTTACTGGGAAAATTCAGAACCTGAGATCTCTCTGAAGAAGGGGATGCAGTTAGCAGTTAACTGAATTTCTTGTTCTGGTGGCCTGACAAGTGTGTCTGTTTATTTCTCTTGGTCTCTTGGCGGCTCCAGTGGCACCAAGCCGAGCTACCTTGGCGTGCAGAAGAGGCCCCCCTCCCTTGCCTTGTGCCCGGCGACCAACAACTGCGTGTCCACCTCTGAGAGGATAAGCGATTCCAATCACTACGCTCCCCCATGGTAACCATTTGTGTTTAGTTCTTACAGTATGTATGTTCTTCTCCTGATGCATTACCTGTGTGTCGCTTGTCCTCCCTGCGTATGTGCATACACAGTTGCTCGATGTGTGCTGTGGACACAAAATGGGCCCTATGTTTATGTTAAACTCAACTGTTCTCCATTTTGAAACAGAACACCCAGCGATTTAAAACCGTAAGCACGGCATAGCCTTTTGGTTCGACAGTAGGCCTGCTTCATCCATCCTTATTTGTACGTCGTACGCACTATGGAATGTTCGATTCGGTTTATTTGTATGTATGGCAGCACTTGATGATGAACCACAGTATATGATAAAATTCAGCGAGTAAGAAATTGCAGAGTCCCAAATATGAAAAAAAAATGTTATCTGCATTTTCTAAAAGCAATAATGCATCTGTTGACTCAAGCCGTTGAGAAAACCAGCGTTTTCCCTTAGAATAACAAGTGTCTCTCTTTAGCACTGCTCACAGTCTGCTGGGTGTCGTTTGTCCTGCATATGTGCATATACACTAAATGATTCAAATCCATAAGCGGCACAGCGTAAGATTTTGGTTCGACAGTAGGCCTGCCTCTTTAATCCTTCGTCCGGCGTATGCATTATGTAATATGTGTGGTTCGGTTTATTCCGGACGGTAGTTCCTGACGAGCCACAATATATGATAAGTTCAGTAGGTCAGAAATTGCAGTTCTAAATAGTATGACAAAATAAGAGTCACTGTTATCTGCATTTTCTAAAACAATTAATTGAAGAACTCTTCGTTTTTAAAACTAAACTTTAACTCGTCGCAGTACTACACTTATATATGCATCTGTTGACTCAAACCTTTGAGGAGCAACAATCTCCCTTTGTGAACAAGTGTCTGACTTGAGCACTGCTGACAGTCTGCTCTGAAAATGAATTTTTCATTTACGAATGCTGTATCGCATATTCCGTCTAATCATCAGGTGCTCCTTTGATAGCTCTTTAATATATCCGGATTTTGTAAAAATGTTTGAAAGATTCATCATCTGCAGTGTGGAGTACTGAACATGACCTTTTTTTTAGGAATTACAATCCCAAGGATGCCCCCAGGGGTAAACCCATAAGCAAAGATGAGGCCATGAAAGAGCTCATTGAAGTTGTATGTAGCATCTCTATCTTGTTTTTATAATGTGCAGCGGGTGGGTAAATTGCTAAAGTCATATCAGCATGTTGTATTGTAATACCTGTTGGCAGGTGACCAACACAAAGCCGGACAACTTCAGTCCTCGTGTAGTAGAGAAAGGAGACGACTATGTTCGAGTTGAATACGAGAGCCCTATATTCGGGGTAGCACCTTGTTACTCTTGTAATCCACATGCTCACACAAGTGTAGATTGCCATGTTATTATTCACTAATGACTGTATGTTCCTCCGTCCGTGCAGTTTGTAGATGACGTTGAGTTCTGGTTCCCTCCTGGCAACAAATCAATCGTTCAGTACCGATCGGCGTCTCGTTCAGGATTCATCGACTTCAATGCTAACAGGAAGAGAGTAAAGGCAAGCACACCCATCATTTCTGTCATTTGTTCTGCTGTATATTTAAGGTATGATGTGCGATTCTTGTTCTGTGGCAGGCACTAAGATTGGCACTGGAAAAGAAGGGCTGGGCTTCAGAAAGCACCTTCTGAATATGAGTCAGCATAGCTGTAAATTGATCAACTGGGTATAGCAGTATATCACTGTTCCCTCTTAATTTGTCACCCTACAGAATATCTACTGGAAATCTGGTAATTAATACTTTTATCATGGCATCAAAAGAGGTTTGTACATGGATGCTTTCCACGCAGAGCGCTTCCTGATCAGTAGCAGCACTAGTGCATATGTTTGAGTGCATGCACCGTTCGCACTCCAAACAAATTAGCAGCATTGTCATGATGCCATACCATACCATACGGCAGCATATGCAACTTTGTGAGGCATACATGGGTGGAATATCTCCTCCATTGAACTTGGAGGCGCACATCCGTCGAAAGGCGTCGACTTTGGGTGCTGGCCACGCAAAGTGGGAGGGGGCTGGAGATGTCACATTGCTCCATCTCTCTCTGCTTTTCCCCTTGTTTCAAACCTCTCCTGCCGAATCCCGTTTGGTCAGCGCTGCCGCTGACCGTTGGCTTCGATTGGTGGCACAGCTCTGCACACAAAAAAAATGAAATAACAAATCACGGTCACTTAAGCGCCTAGTGTCTTAAGTATAACTAACTAGGCATTGCACTGCACTGTCAAGCATGGCATCATGATGGCTGGTTTGACAAAAGAAAACCAAATTGTTGAGGTACATATATATACCTGATGCAAAAACAAACATCTGATTTGCAATTGCATATATATTTGCATATATTGCGCCGGATTGAGGTGCCTATCGGTATCATGACCCATGGCTGCTGCTTTTGATTTCCAGCCAAGCCAGGAGGAACAGCCAGGCGCACTCACTATGCAACAATGGAATGGAGTCAAAAGGAGGAACCATGCATGGATGGGCGCCATTGAGGGGTCAAACCCAACAAGATCTAGTGTAGTGTACTCCTTTTCTTTTTTGACTGCCTAGTGTGCTACTACTCGACCAGCTTTCATCCTGAGCACTACTTAATTGACTTGGTGCATTCGTCCTACACTTGGTGGCTAGCTTTCGTCGACCAGGTGTCGATCACGTAGGACTCCCAAAAAAAAAAAGAGCTCAATATATATTTATGTTTCATTATCCAAGTGGCAAAACCAGAGCAAGTGCCAGCTAGGATGCCAGGTCACTCAAGTGATTTCATCTGCAGTTGTCTTTTGGCTCAAGGTGAAAAGCAGACTTCAGAAGAGTTTTTTTTTTTTCAGGGTGGACTAAAAGTAGCCATGTTTTTTGTGCTTCTTTTGGGGTATGATTCATGCAAGCATGGTTGACAAACAGAAAGCATCTTTACATGGCGTGGACCGAATGTGATGATATGGCAACGGTGGGTGCAGATGCAGATGCAGTGCCTCACCTCAAGCCTGTACTCAATCTATCCATCTCCTAGCTAGCTAGGTTGTCTGCATGCATGATTGCATCCTACTGCTTTCCTAACAGTAGTCACTAGTCAGTAGTACTCCCTCCGTTTCTTTTTACTCCCTCTGTTCCTAAATATAAGTCTTTTTAGAGATTCCACTACAAATTACACACGGATGTATATAGACATATTTTAGAGTGTAGATTCACTCATTTTGTTCTGTATGTGGTCCATAGTGTAATCTCTAAAAAGACTTATATTTAGGAACAGAGGGAGTAGTTTGCATATAAGATTCGGTCAAAGTCAAACTTTGTAAAATTTGACTAGCTTTGTAGTAAAAGATATCAACATCCACGCTATGAAATCAATAATATTATATGCATGATGAAATTAATTTTCATAACATATAACTTTAGTATTGAAGATGTAAATATTTTTTTCTGTAAAGCCAGTCAAACTTTTTAAAGTTTGACTTTGACCAAATCTTATATGCGGACTAAAAAGAAATGGAGGGAGTACTATATCTTATTGTGCATCTTCCCTAACACATGTTCAGACACTGAGGGCAACTCCAACACGACACGGATCACCGAATCAAACACACCAAATGCCCGTGACGCATCCACGGACAAGGATAGTAGAGCCGATCATCCAACTGTGTACACCAAATGTCCGCCCCATGTCCGGCCTCCACCATTTGACAATAGCAATATGATCATATGCAATGCAAACATATACAATCACAACCAAAAAGGAGCTGATATTCAACATGCTCCCGACTCCAAACGTTGCAGTCCGTGCAGAAAAAGACATTTTTGTGCCTCATAATACGGATGTCCATGCCAAATTCTTCACTCTGCGTCTGACTGCTCCGCAGTGGCCACCTCCTCCAAGTCGGCCGCGACACGCTTGAACATCCTAGCATGGTAGGCTTGCACGAGTTTCGCTGCATCGGGGTTCACATCCTCCATCTTCAAGGTCAACATCTTGGCATCGTCCGAGTTGGCCGCGAGCTCAGCCCTCTTATCTTCGGCCTTGATCTTCTTCTTTGTCGTCGCCATGAACTTGTCAAACCTCTTGGCCTTTTCCTCCTCCACGACATGGTGCTTGACACATGCCTTCCCCTTCTTCGTCTTAATGTCCTCGAACCTCTCCGTTATCTTGGCGGCTACTCGTTCTCGCTTCTCCTCTCCTCCTCCCACTTTCTCCCCTGGTGCCTTTTGAACTTTTTGTACGGCTCAAACCCTCTTTTTGTTGAGGCGGTTGGATCCTTCATCTTCATTGGCGATGGCAGCGGCCTTGATGGAATTCACAACAGAGCGGATGCACTTGGGTTGTGCATTCAACTTAGCGCGACAAATGCATAAAGCGGAATTACTTGCCCTCCACTTAAAGTACAATGTGCATGCACGTGCTGGCTATCATAAAAAGACATGACCAACAAGTTGCATGTTCGGCCAAATGACCAATATATAGAGCATATTCGGCTAAATCCAACACAAGCTGCATATCTGGCCAAATGACCAACACATAGAGCAACAAAACACTTACAAGCTCAGTGATTTGCGCTCCACTTGGCCATCGATTTTGGATTTGTTTGTAGAAGCCGCAATTCGTGTTGACGGCCTCTTGCATGGTGTACCATCAATGGGTGAGCGACTTCAAAGCACGAAGACGGATCACGTCATTGCGATTGGGATCAAAGTACTTGTCCTCAATTCCTCATTGAACCAAGAAGCTGGGTGTACGTCTGCTGGGTATCCGGTTGTGCCTGCTCTGGCTGGGAGTCATCCACTCGTCCATCCTCAAAGCTGCTTCCATCGTCGATGATGTCCAACATCTCATATGGTCGCCTGCTGGCGTCATGCACGGTTGAGATATTCCGACAAACAAAGGCCGGGCATTGATGGACATTAGATCCACACTCAATGTCCGTGATCGAACAAGTTGCGGTGACGACGGCTCAGTCAAGTGGTACAGTCTGCGTTGAGGTCAACCATATAGGGCACGCGTGGTGCGGCGGACATGAAGGAGGCCGGAGAATTCTACTGTAGACCGAGCTACATGGCCGTGTAGTAGTACATCCCCTGCAGCTGCTCCGGCTAGGGTGGCGACTGCACAGGTGCCGCCCGCCGCTCCGGCCACCTCCTTTGCTGGACAAAGTTGCGGTTAACCGCCCGTTACAACTGCTACCTCACTGTTCCTCTGTTAGCGGCGCTCGGTGTGTGCCGCCGATTTGGCCTTGCAGACGGCTACCACCTTTTGGTCCTCCATCTCCGGCTCTGGCGGCACGACGAACATCTCCATGGGATCATGTGACTCCATCGCGGCGGTCGACGAGAAGGTATCTGGGGTGGAGGACAGTGGCAATCAGAGCGAAGAGGGTGGGGAACGATGGACGTTCACGCGGAAACAATGTGGAATGGTCCAAAGTGTGGGCTCTGCCTCAATTTTGGTTGGGTCAGGGGTGTTGGGCATCTACGTGGCGGAAATCTGGATGCCCGCAAACCTCCCCTAGCTTTTCCACCGGTTTATAGGATTTTAGACACTCGGACGCGTTCGCAGACGTTTGAGGCAATGTCGTTGGATGACAAAAAATGACCGGACACCCGGTCCGCATGTTTAGGGGCTGGAGTTGCCCTTAGTGGCTAGCTTCCATCGACCAGGCATGAGACAAAAAGAGTGCTCAATATGTATTTATTTTTCAATATCCAGGTGGCAGAACCAGAGCAAGTGCCAACTAGGATGCCATGTCACTGAAGTGGTTTCATCTGCAGTTGTCTCGAGGTTGAGGGTGAAAAAGTAGACTTCAGAAGAGTATTTTTTTTTAGGGTAGACTTCAGAGTCTGACTAAAAGCAGCCATGTTTTTTGTGCTTGTTTTGGGGGTATGACCAATATGATTCATGCATGCATGGTTGACAAACTGAAAAGCTGGTAGCAGCATCTTTCCATTGCGTGGACCGAATGTGATGATACGGCAACGGTGGGTGCAGATGCAGATGCAGCAACTCTCAAGGCTGTACTCCATCTATCCATCTAGCATGATTGCCTCCTCTCCTAGCCAACTTTCCTAACAGTAGTCACTAGTACTAGTACCTGAATTATTACTAATTTATATGCTAATCTGGACTGGAGAATTCTCCATGAAACTTCAAATCACACACCTCAGATCTCTTCTTAGACAGACTCTGCAACCTCACCCACAGGCCAGGTGTTGAATGTTAATCTGAGTGTGTGTGATGGTGACTGAACAGATAAATCATGTCTCCCAACAGTTTCAGCTAAGTGGACTCTCACACACACACTATCTAGCTTTACACTTAAGCAGTGGTGAGATCTGCTCCCTCCACACAATGTGCAACAAGCAAGCAGGTGGATCTAGGTAGCTTAGCTAGATTAGCTATGAGCCAATGTGGTCAAGTCAAAAGAGATGATGCAGATGGATGGATGAATGGATGGATGGATGGGGATGCAGCACCACTCCACCACCTTCACTTGTCTAGCTTGTGGTTTACCCCTCACTCTCTCGTGCACCAGAAGAATATGATCCACCAGCTAGTGTGAGTGTGACAACACCTCTCTTTCTTCTCTTGCAAACCCCCAACCCTACTTAATTCTCCAACCCCTTTCCTTGTCCAAAATTGGTCATACGTGTCGGGACGAAGATTCAGCCGACGTCACGCCCCCTCTTCTCCTCTCTTGCAACCCTCCACCCTCCTTGCCGACATGACAAAGAGCGTATGCGATAAATCCTCCACGGCCGATCAAAATAACACCAAAATTTTCACTCTCCGGATTTTTGCAAGGATGGAGATCTAACTGTTTTCCACTCATTTTGTAGATTTTTTTTCTTTCTTTTGGATAGGAGGATAACCACAACTTCTGTGTCGATCGATTGATGCACACAATCATATATCATTTATTATTGAAAATAATGATTAGCCGCAACAATATTTGCTTTGTAAGACATGATTTCTCGATGCAGTGGTATGATCTACACGACACAAGGCGTGTCACTATCGTCACGAACGGAGGTTGACCCCCCATTCCCCCACCATCCTACAACTCATCCTCAAATTGATGCAATTCCATCACCATATCACCATCACCACTCACCTTTCACACGTCGCAATTTCGCGCTCTAGATCTTACTATAACGCACCAAACATTCCAAATCAGGTTCCTACCACGCGTTTACAAATCTTTCTTTCTTTCTTTCCTTGTAATAATAATATATCTAAAAATGTTTTTATTCCAAAGTATTATGAAAATAATATTAATGGATATTTGTGGCATTACCAAAACTATCAATCAGTTCATGCTTCATGTTCACATTTAGGAATGATGCCATCATCAACCTTTTCACACGTGCGCGATTCGCACTCTAGATCTTTCTACAACATCCAAAACATTTCAAACCAAATTTCAACCATGTGTTTTTTTCATCAACACTTTGATCATCTTGTGACCAAATTTCAACCATGTGTTTTATTTTTTCATCAACACTTTGATCATCTTGTGGTCATTTCAAAATAGTAGAGACTTTTTTGCGTTTCCTTCCCCAATAGTGTTGTACTAAGATAGGAAGCTCTTGAAACATTTTGACCTTGACACCTTTCCATTCCTTGGACTACAACTATCCTCTTATATATACACACACGAAGGCAAGTGGTTAACTCTTGCTCTCCTCCTGCTGGTGCGTGCCATTGACAGACAGATCGATCCACCGATGCCCATGGCGCGCGAGTCATGGCTGGCCAAGGTCCGGTCGGCCATCTCGTCGAAGCCATCGTCTTCTGGAGCGCCGCCGGCGGGCGCCGGTGGCAAGAAGGGCAACGTCGGCATCCTGGCCTTCGAGGTGGCCAGCCTCGTGTCCAGGCTTCTCCACGTGTGGCGCGCCGTCGGTGACGCGGCCGTGGCGCGGCTCCGGCATGAGGTCGTCCACCTCGACGGTGTCCGCAAGGTCGTCTCTGACGACGACGCCTTCCTCCTCGGCCTCGCGCGCGCCGAGCTCGTCGACGCGCTGCGGGGCGCGTCCGACGCCGTCGCCGCGCTGGCGGAGCGCTGCGCCGACCCCTGCTTGCGTGAGTTCAGGGACGCGCTGCTGGAGTTCGCCGACGCCGGCCGCGACCGGTACCGCTGGGCCGCGCCCACGTGGAAGGAGATGGACGCGCGGGCGAGGAAGTTGGAGAAGCAGGTCGCCACCACCGCCGCGCTCCGCAGGGCCATGGAGGAGCTCGCGGAGGCCGAGCACGGCCTCCGGAAGTTCCTGCGGGCCGACGCTGCTGCAAGCGGCGGAGGAGGGTGTCATCGGCGCAGCATGTCGGCGAGCAAGATCTCGGTGGCGTCGGAGCAGCAGCAGCTCATCTTCTCCAAGAAGCAGGACGTGAAGAACCTCAAGCAGACGTCCCTGTGGGGGTGCACCTTCGACGCCGTCGTCTCGTCGCTGGCGCGCGCGGCCTTCACCATCCTCGCGCGCATCAAGCTCGTCTTCGGCGCCGGCGGCCAGGACCAGCGGCACGCGCCGCTCTACCGGAGCCTCACCCTCTCCTCGGCCGTCCACCCGTCCGCCGACGCGCAGTCCCCGCCGCCACCGTCGCGCAAGTCCATGTCGATGGAGGCGGTGCCGTTCGACGTGGTCGCCGTCGTCCAGAGCGCGAAGGGCAACAGACGGCGTGGCTTCTTCGAGTACAGCACGGCGACGCTTGTGCCGCCCGCGGGGACGCTGGGCGCAGCGGCCCTGGCGCCGCGGTACGCCGGGCTGGTGATCTCCATCGAGCGGATGGCGCGCTCGCCGCAGCGTATGGTGGGGCCGGACGAGCGGGACGAGCTGTACGGCATGCTGACGGCGAGCGTGCGCGCGCAGCTCCGGTTGCGGCTGCGCGGCGCGGTGGCCGAGGCGGACGCGGGGCTCGCCGGCGAGTGGCGCGCGGCGCTGGGCGGCATCCTGGAGTGGCTGGCGCCCATGGCGCACGCCACGGTGCGGTGGCAGGCAGAGCGCAGCTTCGAGCAGCGGAAGACAACGTCAACGTCATCGACGACGGACATAGCCCGGCTGCCCCCTCGCCACGGCGGCGGAAACACGTTCCTGCTGCAGACGCTGCAGTTCGCGGACCGGGACAAGGTGGAGGCGGCCGTGGCGGAGCTGCTCGTCGGGCTGAACTACGTGTGGCGGTTCGAGAAGGAGATGAGCTGCCGCGCGCTCTTCGCCGTCCACCGCGAGTTCGTGGAGCGCGGCGGCCGCCCCAGCGACTTCGACGGTGGCGCCGACAGCTGCCGAGGAGGAGGAAGCCACCCCCACCACGCCGTCGACGGCAGCGGCAATGGAACAGTAAGCTCGTGCGCCTAGGCCGTCCGATCAGAAACCGACGGCCCTGATCAGTCAGACATCCGTGTGTTTAATCGTTCCTCTTGTTTTGTCCGCCCACCCCTCCCCCTAGTTAAAGGATTTTTGTGGTAATTGGGGCCGGATGGGATCTGGTTCACCTTCATCTTGATGTGAGTGGTTAATTAGCTTGTAATCGTACATAGAAATCAAACAATATTCTCATATACACTATGATAATTAAGTACTACCTTCGATCCATAAAAAGTGTGGCAGTGTTGAACTAACCCCAGTTCAAAACTGCGACGCTTATTTTGGATCGGATGAAGTAGTGTTTTTTCCATTTTCTTTCTGTGATTTTGAAAAGAAGAGAGATGAGAGATGATGGTGAACCAACATGCATGCATTTGTGTCTGATAAACCCCCTCCATCACCACAGACAGCAACCCTACACTACACCAGTTGAAGTGAGCAAGATGATGATGGTGATGCAACGGTGAGCCCATTGTCTACTGCATGGGAGGCAATGGAGGCAACAGTATATCCAAGGCTGTAGATTTGCTGCTGCTGCTGCTGCTCAACAAGTTGTTACATATCTAATCTACCAATCTACTCAAGCACTCACCCTTTCCATCTCACCTCATCTCAGCAGCAACTTTGTTGCTGGTGCTAATTGTTTAATAATCAGGGTGCATGTGGTGGCTGTGACCACAGGAGGTGAGGTTTGAGATGTAGAATTGGGGGACACATGGGGGTTGAGTCAATCATGATGGAGGATTCCATCCATCCATGCACCACATGCTTGCCTAGCTAATCAATCTAGCTGCTCCTGAATCACAGAGACACTTGCAAGAGCCTGCTTGCACTAGATTAATCTATCTGTGTGTGTATGTGGCAGTTTAGTTGGAAGAACTATGTATACCTGATGCATGCACCTACCTGTATTTTACACTAGGTATCCCTGTGTTCATACAGTGGAAGATCTCAACCCCTTTTGTTTATTTACAGTACCTGCAGCCAGCTCCCCACAGCTGGTCATTTGGGTGTTCCAACACCTAGCTGCTTGTCCTCATCCTGTATTATTATTATTATTATTATTATTATTATTATTATTATTATTATTATTATTATTATCATAGGTTCTTCATGAATTTCTGAAATTGTTCCAACTGATAGATACATTTCTTCTTTTTGTGCAAAAGAAAGAGAGATCTAAAGATGAATTGTGCTCTGTCAAGTCTTAATCACATCTTTCGATCCGCTGAATCGCGCTAAATTTCATTCGTTTTGCACATGTCTGCATCCACCTTGCATGCACAGGGGGCTGGGTGTGCGGGATGAAAGCTCCTGGACATTGATCAGAGAATCATGTCACATGGAGTGTTGCATCTCTGAAAGCACCCTGTGCCTCAAGGGATCAACATGAGCATTTCCCTTTTTGATGCCATGTCATTGTTAATGAGCTGCGAAACACTCATCTTATCTTCCTTGAAAAAGCCCATTCAGGCAGACATTTGAAAGACAAAAGTGATCTTTTTTTCTCAAGGAAAAGAAAATACTTTGTGCAACTGCTGAAAAATGAAGAACAGCTGCTTTAATCATGTCACAGGGGGCATCATGCTGAAAAGAGCGGAGCGCCGGTGGTTACCTGAAACTTTTAATTCAGATATAATAGTAGTAGTGGTTAGTAGTAGCTGCTGCTCTAATCTCATCATCTCCTGTAGTAGTGTACTCCAAAAGCAGATAGACACTCAGTCCATGGACCTACCTACCATCTACAAGAAAAAGAAAAACATATGGTAAGCATATAGTAGCATGATTTTGTAGAGAACTTTGTTCAGCAACAGAAACTAATTAATTCTGTAGCGCTATAAAGATGTGTGTGCTTACATCCATGATTGGTTGTGTATGTGAATTGTGAAAGCAAATCTTTGCCAAGATTTCATTGGAACAGATAGCAACAAATTTTGTTTACTAACTTATTTTCCGGGTTGCTTGTATATATAGACACGCATTTGTTGCTTTAAACTTGACGCATCTTCTTATTCAGAATAGCGCGGTGCAGATCGCAGAAGAATGTACCAACAATCAATTGCTTCCACTTTCTGCTCATCCCACTAAGCTACCTTGCTCAAGTTGTGCATAGATATATATAGTTGATGTTCTACCTTTGTAGGTAAAATTAAATAATCAGAAAAGGCGCAACTTGGAGCAATAGACTAGAACCAAAATAGATATAGTCACTCATGATTCGTCGGCGAGAGCTTTGACTCGAAAACACTCGACTAGCTACCTCGAGTGCGTCGATCGATCCATGGAAGTGGAGTGAGGGGCCTCCGAATTTCTTTCAAAAGAAAAGGAAAGCAGCAGATTTTCTTTCTCAAGAGGAAAGCATGCATGTCATGGCATTGATATGGATCTCATTTTCCCCCTAGTTATTCTCTTTTTCAAAAGAAGAAACAAAGGGAAGTAAAGTCTAGAATTGTGCTATGAATTCTCCGATCCAATGACGCCGGTGGACCCCTAAAGGCGAAGATGCTCGATCGTGTGCGCACAATTGAAATTGGAACATGGCCAGGTGCATGATGGTTTCTCTCCATGGCCGTGCTGCTGATGGTAATTTAGCAGCATTCATCATCATGATTTGCAGGGCATTGCCGTAATTAATTAGTTAATCACTCAATCAGTGTAGGAGGCAGTAGATAGGTAGTGGACATATCACACCATGGTTAGCTGCACAAGGAACCAATGTGGATTCCAAATGTTCCTGCCCAGGTGGTAATATGGGCGTAAAGTTAGGATCTGATTGGGCGACAAGTGTCCATTTCAGTCCTCAGAGAGCTGATTGATGTGTACCTTAATTTCCTACTTACAGTACCTCATGCTTGGCAAATAATTAGGTATGTAGGTGCATAGAATCTGCTGATGTTCTGGTTTAATTATCACAGAAACGCCAAGCACATAAAGAAGAAGAATTGATACGGTGCGATCCATGAGTATATGTGCTTATTATTGCTCATGTTATATATATACTACTAATAAAGTGCATTGTGGGGGGATCGTACGGCTCAAAGGTTGGTGTGTAGGCTTTATTCGACATTGTCAAAACATTCCACCTCCCTGTGGTTTCTTTATCATGTAACGTTTGTTCGATCAAGGATGTACAAATGTATGTGTTTATATTAACTTTTTGGTTGATTACACTTAATTTAGGATGTAAATCTCTGTCCAGACACCGAGAGTATGCCTATGGAGACGATTCGATGGCATCGCGTACGTGCTACGAACCTAGAAGGTGACACGAGGCCATATCCTAGATGTATATTTTGATTGAAGGCTTAAAAGACACAAAATATTATTCACTTCTGCTTCGGTACAACCCTCCTAAACATATCAACGGGGAAGATCTCTCCATACCCCTCTATAATAAATGGTAGGATGGTCTTTATCTTTAATATGTCGCGCGTCCACCGGAACGTATTCGCCCTACGTTCGGGGAGGCACCCCCGACTGGGCCGGCTCACCGGTTGAGCTGACTAGTGTTTTGTGACAAATGAGGAGCGTGCAAACTTAAGAACTAACACCAACACAGAATCTGGACGCCTTTTCAAATTTTTCAAACATTTTTTGGAAATTCTGAATAAATATTTAAAAATCAAATAACATTTGAAAATCCAAAAAAATGAACAACTTGAACACATCTTCAAATTTCCAATTTTTTTCTTAAAAGCATGAACATACCAAAAAAAATTAAAGAGATATGTTAGTTCAAATGTTAAGAACATTTTTTTAAACAAGATTTTCAAGAATTTTAAAGAGATATGAGGACTGTGCAAACTTAAGAGCTAACTTATTGAACAGCTTTTTGAACACACCTTGAACACTTGCTTTCTTTTCGGCTTCTTATGTAGCAAAAATGTAGCTTTGTGGATTTTCAGGCTGGTTTTTTCGTGTGTTTCAAAACCGGATTTTGTTCTATTTTATTCTGTTTTTTAATATATTTTTTGTTTTTACCTATTTTTTCAAATGCGTGAACTTAAAAAAAATAAAAATACAATTCGTGAATGTTTTCTCAAATTTGTGAATCTTTTTCAATATCTCGAAATTTTTTGATAACGTTTTTTTGGTGAATTGTTTTTGAAAATCTATGAAAGTTTTCAAATCCATGAACATTTTTTCCAACATGGATGAATTTTTTTCAAATCCGCGAACGCTTGGGCCGGCCCGACAAGCGCCCGACCGGAGCAATGCCATCGCCTATCAGGGTGGTAGAAACCGAAAAACGGTTTTACCATATTTTTATTTTAAATTTTGGTAAGCAAACCTAGAAACCGAAAATGTCAACCCAATACAATAAACCGATATTTTGGTTAACCGACTCATTTAGTTCGGGTTTTAGCTTATAACAAAACCCTTTTTGTGGCGTATATGTACAAGCACAACGCAGCTGCGAGCGCTTCCCCTGTGTGTCATCCTCTTATATCCACGAGCACCTTTACCTTTTGAGCATACCTAAGCGATGTGGCACTAACAAATACTCCATCCGTTCCTAAATATTTGTCTTTCTAGAGATTTTAGCAAGTGATTACATACGAAGCAAAATGAGTGGATCTACACTCTAAAATATGTCTATATACATCCGTATGTGGTAGTCTATTTGAAATCTCTAAAAAGACAAATATTTAGGAACGGAGGGAGTAAGACGGTTGCCGCTGCACGCTTTGCCAGCCACACAGAAGGGGGATGTATCTGGTTCACCGCACCCCGTTGCACACTAAAAAATGTTTAAAAAAATTTGAAAAAAAATTAGTGCTTCGACACAACATTAATGTAAGTTGTCACAAAACTTCAGATAAAAATTCAAAAAATGCTCAAGATACAAAAATGACAAATTTGACGTCAATATGCTAATGGGCCAAAACTGAAGCCCAACTTGTGTGATGTACTCCCTCCGTCCCGTAATATAAGAACGTTTTTGACACTAGTGTAGTGTCAAAAACGTTCTTATATTATGGGACAGAGGAAGTACTGTTCAATGTCAAATTTGTTATTTTTATATCTCGAGCAATGTGTGGAATATTGATTTAAATTGTTGTGACAATGTACATTGATGTTGTGTCAATGCACTAATTTTTTTCCGGATTTTTTGAACATTTTTGTATGTGCAACCGACGACCGGTGCACCGGTAGCACAAATTGCCCCGGTGCACCAGATACATCCCCCACACAGAAGTACTAATAGTTGCCTTTGGGCCTTGCAATTAGGTGGATGACCAAGCCTGACAATAACTTAGCTGGCTTAGCTCTCACGTGGGGAACAAATCATGCATTGGGCCATTCGTATCCTACATGGTCAGACACCCCTGCGACTAAGCCGTCGGTGTTGGGCGATAGCGCGTGAGGGAGCCTCGTACTGGATGGCTGGATGCCTGAGCTTTGGTTTTTCTTTTGGTTATACTGTTTAATACGGAACCTGGTTCGAATTTGGTTATTAGAACAAACACTGATTTTTACAGTACTAGCAATAAAACCCTTTTATAAAAACAATAAAAACCAAAAATTCGGCTTTTTGGGTTTCGGCTTGGGTTCGGCATTCCGTTGGTCAGAGTTTTATGCCCACCCCTATCACCTAGTTGAACCAAGGCCTAAGAGTTTATTTCTCTTTTTTCATCTTTCTTCTCTTTTTTGTTAATTAATTATTCTCATTTTTAAACTTTATTATTCTTTTTTAACCTGTTCAAATATTGTTTAGAATTTTAAAACATATTCTGGAATTTTAAAAAATGTTCCCATTTTTGAAAAAAATACGAATTTAAGAAATGTTTGCATTTAAAAAACTTGATAAATGTAAAACAATACGGGTTTGCAAGTTTTTGTTCAAAATTTTCATCAATTGTTCAGAATTTGTTAACAATTTCGGAAAAAGTGTTCAAGTTTGTAAAATTTTCATACACAATTCAAAATTCAAAAATTGTTGACAATTACAAAGCCTTTATCCCAAACAAATTGAGGTAAGTTAGAGCTGAAACCCATAAGATCCTGCAACTAACTTATGGTTTTGCCACATGAATAACAAGTTTCCACGCACACATGTCTATGGCTAGTTCTTCGGTGACACTTGAGTCTTTCAGTTATGTCCTTACAGACTCCTCCCATGTCAAGTTTGGTCTACCTTGACCTCTCTTGACATTATCAGCACGCTTTAGCCGTTCGCTATGTACTGGAGCGTCTGGAGGCCTACGCTGAATATGCCCAAAACATCTCAGACTATGTTGGATAAGCTTTTCTTCAATTGGTCCTACCCCAACTCTATCTCGTATATCATCATTCTGGACCCGGTCCTTCCTTATGTGGCCGCACATCCATCTGAAAATGCGCATTTCCGCCAAAACTAACTGTTGAACCTGTCTTCTTTCAGTAGACCAACACTCAGCGCCAAATTG
Source organism: Aegilops speltoides (assembly GCA_021437245.1). Taxonomy (NCBI): domain Eukaryota; kingdom Viridiplantae; phylum Streptophyta; class Magnoliopsida; order Poales; family Poaceae; genus Aegilops; species Aegilops speltoides. Next base: position 525,771,740 of record CM038145.1, on the reverse strand, counting down.
TTGACAAATTTCAAGAAATGGTCGACATAAGAAAACGTTCCTGTTGATTGTTAATGATAGAAATTGCAAATAATAAAAGCATTCAAATTAGGAAGAACTTTATGCTCACTGATGCCTCCGTCTGGCATAGTGTGGCACACTCCTCTCAACTAGTGGTTTTTTGGACTATGGATAAATAAACACAACTTCTCGCTGACATGGACATATGAGGCTCCGAAAACGTATGCAAGTTGCGACACATCCGACCATTTATCAAAATTTGTAAAAACAAAAAAAATTGGCATGATGCCTTGAATTGGTCATACAAGCCAATGAAAAAAAGGGATCATTTAATGAGTGTCAAGAAACAATATGCTCTCAAACGGAACCTTCTGGCCTACCCGCACACCATATTTTGAACATGGTGTTTCTTAGACATTCATGAAATGACCTCAATTTTTGCCAGTAGGTGGGCATGCACATGGTAGGCATCTATGCCATGTCTGAAGGAAAAAAGTATTTAAAATCATAATTTAAACTGTTACTTAAAACCGTTATTCTATTTTTTACCTGTTTTCGGGTGTGACAAAGTGTAGGCCCAGTCGGGCAGCCTCATGTGAAATAAGTATTTAATGTAAAAGATTTGTCAATTCGTGAACTTTTTTTTAAACCGATGCACTTATTTTAGTTTCGTGAACTAATTTTTCAAATTCATCAACTTTTTTTAAATCGATGAACTTTTTTAATTTTGCGAATTGTCTTCAAATTTGCAAACTTTTTTTTCTCCTTGGAGCCTTATGCACCCGAAAGATAAATTGGCGCTCATGCCCGTCTTAGTGGGCCGCTGCCTAAGTACCTCGCAACTTCACTTTGCGTTGACCGATTGTGATGGTCAGTTTTCGTTTGCTCACTATATTTTCTCAGTTTCTCTTCTCCTGTTGTTTTATTACCTGGAAAAACCAGTTGTTGGTTTTAAATTTTTAAGTAGATTCATGGATTAAAGGAAAGTTCACAAGTTTTAAAAAGTACACGAATTTGCAAATTAGTTCACGAAAATGAAAAAGTTCATCGATTTTTTAAAAAGTTCACAAACTGGAAAAAAAAAAGTTCACAAAATTGAGAAGGTTCATCAATTTTTAAAAATGTTCATGAATTTGATAAAAAAAGTTTCCAAATTTGAAAATAGTTTATTGATTGACAAATAAGTTGACAAATTTTAAGAAAGTTTGCGAAATTGAAAAAAGTTCATTGATTTGAAAAAATCTTCATGAATCTGACAAAAAATACACAAATATATGAAAAAAGTTCATGAGTTTAACAAACAATTTCTTAAATTTCAAAAAATCATGAAATTGAAAATTTTCATCGATTTATAAAAAAATTGCAGAATTGAAAAACATTTATTCATTTGAAAAGAAGTATGTAAAAAAATGTTCATGAATTAAAGAAAAGAGAAGAATAAAGAAAAATAAACGTGAGTAAAACCGAAGAAAAAAAGGCCAAACAAAAATGTAGAAACCAGACTGAGAAGATGCACGGCAAGAAGAGAAAAAGAAGTAACTAGGAACAGCAAGGGAGTTGTCACAGTTGGTTACAGTGGGTGAAAGTAAAACCAAGAGGTCGGGAGTTTGAATCCTACTTCACACCCCTATTCTTTGTAGGTTAAAAAAATGGGCCAGGCTGAGGGGTTGTGTGCCTAAGCGGGGCTCAATATTCTTATGAGCATATCGCCATATACTCTACATCCATTTATGCATCAATCTCCCCTTTCCTAACCATATCATCAATAATTAGTAATAGCATCCAATAAAATGTCAAAACCAAATAACTGATTCATAGTTCCATACAAGAAATGAATAACCTCGGACTCCACTCAGATGCAAATCTTTCCAGTTTATAGATTTCATCTTTAGTTCGTTTCCACTTATAACGTTGACATTTTTGTTTGATGAGATGAGAAAGGGGCAAGAAGAATGAAAAACGACATGTTCCTCTCTGGAGACCGAGTTGTGACATCCGTTATGGTTTTGTACGTCAACTCGATCATGGAAAAGGAAAAGAAAGGTTGATCAAAAAGGTCGATCGAAAAAAGTAAAAGAAAAAAAACAAGCAGGTGTAGCGTCCAAGTAGGCTGGGTGCTTGCTGGACGTGCCTACCTGTACTATCCAGGTAAGCGTTAAGTGACATGTCATATATAATTAGGCGTTGTGTTAAGCGTTAAGTAGCAGCAATCCCAGTTACTACATGTTACTCGAAGTTCTCTAGTAGAAACAAGGAGTTGCATCACAAATTTGTGATTATAAAATCGATCTGGGCATCAATATTTCTTGTTTGCAAGCATCACCTTTGACCAAAAACTTGCAAGGAACCATCTGTTGGGGCACTTCAGCGACGAGCGGCGTTTCTTGCTTGGTTTGGTCATCTATATAGCAAAAAATCATTCTATCAGTTAGACATTCATCATGTACTCAAACTCGAAAAACGGAAAAAAGTTACAATTTGCAAGATGCATTTTCTTGTCTTGGTATCTCCTTCATATCTCACTTCGATAACACTTTTACGACTAATCTGACATCAAGTCATGATGTAAACGGCGCCCGTTTACTCATCGGTCTAACAGTTCAAGAAAGCTTAATTTTTCTGGGAAAATGAACTACCGAGCTAACTAAACGGGACTTGCGGCGCCGTTTATCAAGCCATTTACATCCCTAATAGCAAGTACAACTAATTCCTGATCAAAGTATAGCAGATTTAGCTGTACAAACGGAACAAACAACTCTGTCCAGATTTGAGACTCGTGATCTACTTCATTTAGAATATTCTTCCAAAAAGTGCAAGTGTTAAGTGCAGTGACTGAACTGGTAGCAGCATTTGATTATTCAAGAAGCACATCACTTTGCTAAACGAAAATTGTAAACGACAGAAAAATAAGTAACAGAAACTATGAATGGAACTATGCTACAACACAATTAATGAAGCAAAGCAAAGACTACTAATGAGCTAGTTCACTTAGATTGAGACTCAAGAGCTAGTTCATTTAGGTAGTTCATGTATTCTCTTGAGAATAAATACACATGTCAGCTTTAAAAGAAGATACTCCCTCCGTCCGGAAATACTTGTCCTAGAAATGAAATGGTTGTATCTAGACTTATTTTAGTATAGATACATCCATTTTATTCATTTCTAAGACAAGTATTTCCGGACGGAGGGAGTACAAAGGACACCTTATATTGGATTCAACACCATAAGCGTGTGTTATCCTAAGTGCCTGTAGTTAATATTCATTCATTGTTATCTACAGTTTAGTTGCAACTGAAATACATGTATTTCTAACTATCGGTTTTGAATGCTCATTGTAGGTCTGTTATTGAATTTGGTACTGGATAACATGCAAGAACAATGGATCGGCTCACTGTGTACATGGCGGCTCCAGTTGACAATCTAATCTGTTAACACTTGCCTTTTTTTCCCTCTTAATTACTGTGAACTACTAGTTCTAAAATAGTATTCCAGTGTGTTTTCTGTTTGTAAATCTGCACCTGAGATAATGCTATTTAAATTATCATTGGCATCTTTGTACTTGTGCTATCCTTGAGATCTCTAATTTTTCAAGCAACCTGTTACACTCAGTGTCAAGGAAATGTGAACGTACCGGTCTCTTCATCATCAGATAGGCATATCACTTCAGGAGCCGCCACGCCATGGGGATCACTGGGCATCCCAATACTGGTTAGAAATTGATCCAGTGATTCTGCATCAGAATCAGACTGCGGCGAGCCTGGTGCGCAAGGCCCAACACCTTTACTTGGCAACACACTGGACGCAGCTGAGGAAACACTATGTCGTAGTCAAACCTCGTGGTAATGTTACTGGAAGAACTGGATTTGGATTTGAAGGCACTGGCAATGGCAGGCGTGTTGGCTGTGAACTTGATGGCAGTGGTGGAACCTGCTAAATTTGATGTGAACTTGATGGGCCCACGGGTGCGAGTACAGTGCCCTGTGAACTTGATGGCAGTGGTGGAACCTGCTGAATTTGATGTGAACTTGATGGCCCCAAGGGTGCGGGTATAGTGGAGTGTGAACTTGGATGCAAGCTTGATAGTGTTGGGTTCCCTGGGGGAACTGCATGTGGGCATGATTGTCTTATATTTACTGGAGTCACAGGGGTAGACCATGTCCTTGCAGACATGCTCTCAAGCCCAGTTGGAAGCTGCTGCTGATTTGCAGATGCCATCGACTGCACCTGTGGAGGCAACCTATTCTGAAGACGAGGAGCAGGTGCATGTGCTAGTTCACTCTGGACTCCAAAGCTTCCCCGTGGCAGAACTGGCGCAAGGCTAAAACTAGTTGATGCTGATCTGACAATGTTGCTTAGCATGGAGGGATGTGGTCTGACCACTTGCGAAGATGGCGATGATGATGGTGATGGTCGATCGACCTGTAACGGTTGGACATGATGTATCCGCACTGGTGGTCGAGCGGCTGACGGCAACGCAGTTGGTGACTCCACCACTGCAGATCTCGTCCATATGTAAGTGAAAAAATGTCAGCATATTCATTTAGATAGAGGACATAAAAAATGATCGCTTGTAGTCAATACTCAAATAATACCTTGTTCTCCAGAAGATGCGAATTCATCCCGAAGATAGCCAGCTAGTGACTGGTTGAGGAGAACTTTCTCACATAAATTAGCAAGTGTCTTGGTTTGCTGAAGATGAGTGGAATCTTGTTCTTGAAGTAACAAATCATACTTTTGTTTGAGCTTCACCATTTCTTGGCTACACTCGGTCCTAAGCTGTGATTCCTGTCCATATATAAGTGGAAAAAAATGAGAAGAAGAAGATGAATCCCGGAACTAGCTAGTGTAAGAAATTCACAACCAAGATGTACATACATGAGCTAGAAGGAATAGCAAACCTTTAGTTGGTGGGTTTTGTCAAGCGAGTCAATGTGTAACCGTAATCTGTGCAACTCATTTTTCGATGGATCATCACCAACTGGTGGATGATTAAACATGATTGGCGCCACCGGAAAGAGTTGTGGTGAAGAACCCGATGCAGCCTCAGGTTGATGGCTTGGTGGTTGACACTGATCAGGGTGTGCTCTTTCAAGCAGAATACTGGACGGTGGAACCGATGAATGCATTGCAGATGTCAAACACTGAGATGATGGTACACAAGAAAGGCTTGCTTGCTCTGCATCTCTTTGTGAAAGCCCAGTTGGCACCGTATGTTGGAGTTGTGTCGAATATAGTGTACAAGGTAGGTTACAGTTGGACTTGTAGTTGTATCGTGTTTACATAGGATGTGGAGTCGTGTCCTAGTAGGACACTTGTATCCTAGACCTCTCATATATAGCGGGGGTAGACACACGATGCAACCTATGCCAACATAATAGCACCGGAACGCAGGGGAAGCCGGCGGCTTGTGCCGGTGTCCAGGGCGACCGGGTGCGGTATTGTGACGGTGTCACGGGGAGGAGCGCCCGTAGTCAAGCCCCGGGGATGTAGCCATATCGGTGAACCTCGAACAAATCTCGGTGTCGTGCTCGTGTGATTGCTTGGTTCTCGGATGATCAACGGTATGCCTCGGATTTATTCTAACAAGTGGTATCAGAGCTAGGTTGTTCGGAGGTCGTGTTGTGTTGATTTAGAGGAAGAAGGTTGAAGAATTCATTGGATTGGTCTGAGTTGTCACGAGCGGTGACCGGGAAAGATCGATGGTGCAACGAGAGCTCTGCTCGTGTTAGCAATCAGAAGCAGTATTCATTGACATGCAGCGGCAGATCGGTTTGGCGGCGGGCAGGCAGCGTGCAGTATTTTAAACCAATTCGGTCTCGGCGAGATCGATCGTGGCTGCAGCGGCGGCCCCAGGGCAGGCGCGCGTGAGGCCGTAAAACTGCGGGCGAGCTGCTGGAAGCTGGCAGGCAAGCTGATTAATCTGTACTGGGCAACATGAGATTTTGTTTTGGACCAAAAGAAGGACCAAGTCCTTGTGCGATGCGGACAGAGGCAAAAGAATCAGATCCAATCGGAGGAAGAAAAAGGCCATCGCTTGTTGTGGCAACCATCGGAATTAGCAAGGGCTGACGCAAAGCAAGTTGCACTAGTATTAGAGTTGAGCCAAGGGAGCACTTCACGTGAAGACCAACTGGTTAGTTGATTGTAGCAGTACGCGGCCGTTTTATTCGTGTACTTGGGGATCACAGGAAGACTGCTCGGTTATTTTTCACGGAGTCAGCTGTACAAAGAACCATGGCGCCATTGGGTACCAGGTTTGGGGTGGAGAAGTTCAACGGAACTGGAAGCTTTGGGTTATGGCAGACAAGGGTGAAAGATTTGTTGACACAGCAGGGATGCTTGAAGGCGTTGTTGCGGAAAGCCAAGCCAGCTAAGATGGAAAAATTATGTGATGGATGGAAATTCATGGAACACGATTTTGGAGCCTCGAGCGTGTCATGCAGTCGGAGAAGTTCGGCTGGGTCGGACTAGATAGTCTGATGGATCGACGTGAGTCGGTTGATACAGAAGACGGTGGTGAAATCAGCGGCGACGACATAGGTGCGTGATGCTGATGGTGACCGACTTCTGGACGTGTAAACACGTGGAGCAGGCCCTGAGGGCTTGTGTGGCTTCGAGAAGACTATGGCACGGGGTTGATTCAAGGTGATGTACACACGGAGCTTGAAGTCGACGGGGCGCGAGGGTGGACTGATCATCTACCATGGAGTCATGTTGAAGGTGGAGCTGGATTGAGGGGCTACGGTGTAAGGATCCGGAGAATCGAAGCCTATTCAGCGGATGGGAAAAGCGAGTGGCACGTAGTTCGGACTGGAGCCCAGTGGTCTGATGGAAGCGTGAAACTCGTCATCGGTCGGTGATGATCGGTGGTACTCTGCAGTGGGGTTGAGTGGTATGGGTCCGCGGCCCTTGAGACTCGACCGGGACAGCGGAGGCTCGACGCGGTAATAGCGGCGAGGCGTGTGGTGCGCACGGGACATGGAGACGGGTCAGGGCTCTGGTGGTCATACATGTGGTTAGACAACTGTGAATTTGACTCGGGATGACTACAAGGAATGGTGAAATTTCTTCAAGTTTCAGACAGGCAGTCAAGAAAGGAGCGGTGATGTTGAGTTCAGGTAACTCTTATGTGTGACATCCAATGTGTGAGTTGTTCACTTTTTTCACGCAGGTCAGTGATCAGTTGATGGCATTGGACTGATACTCTGGAAGTTGGGAGCACAAACTAGAGTAACCAGGATCTTAATTTTGCTCGAGTGTTGACCGTGGTCAAGAAAAGAAGGGACTACAAGTTGCAGGTGGAGTCACATGGAGTCTTTGGAGTAGCAGCGGTACTCATGGGATAAGCTCAAGTCCAATGTACATGGAAGTTTGACGCATGGACAAATCCAGGATGGTGGAGTATATTCGCCAAGGTGGAGTTTGTTGGAGTTGTGTCGAATATAGTGTACAAGGTAGGTTACAGTTGGACTTGTAGTTGTATCGTGTTTACATAGGATGTGGAGTCGTGTCCTAGTAGGACACTTGTATCCTAGACCTCTCATATATAGCGGGGGTAGACACACGATGTAACCTATGCCAACATAATAGCACCGGAACGCAGGGGAAGCCGGCGGCTTGTGCCGGTGTCCAGGGCGACCGGGTGCGGTATTGTGACGGTGTCACGGGGAGGAGCGCCCGTAGTCAAGCCCCGGGGATGTAGCCATATCGGCGAACCTCGAACAAATCTCGGTGTCGTGCTCGTGTGATTGCTTGGTTCTCAGATGATCAACGGTATGCCTCGGATTTATTCTAACACCGTACTTGGTTGTGCAGACTGAATTACCAGATCTGTCTGAGTATAAGCTTCCCTGGATGTTGGCTGTTGCATTTCAGGTTGCAAAGTCTAAGGTGATGTTATAACACCCAATACAACGGTAAATTGTATAGGTGCACTAGTTCGGCGAAGAGATGGTGATACAAGTGCAATAGGGATGGTAGATATAGGTTTTTGTAATCTGAAAAATATAAAAACAGCAAGGTAACTAATGATAAAAGTGAGCATAAACGGTATTGCAATGATAGGAAACAAGGCCTAGGGTTCATACTTTCACTAGTGCAAGTTCTCTCGACAATAATAACATAGATAGATCATATAACAATCCCTCAACATGCAACAAAGAGTCACTCCAAAGCCACTAATAGCGGAGAACAAACGTAGAGATTATGGTAGGGTACGAAACCACCTCAAAGTTATTATTTCGGATCGATCTATTAAAGAGTTCGTACTAGAATAACACCTTAAGACACAAATCAACCAAAACCCTAATGTCACCTAGATACTCCATTGTCACCTCAAGTATCCGTGGGTATGATTATACGATATGCATCACACAATCTCAGATTCATCCAACCAACACAAAGTACTTCAAAGAGTGCCCCAAAGTTTCTATCGGAGAGTCAAGAAAACGTGTGCCAACCCCTATGCATAGGTTCATGGGCGGAACCCGCAAGTTGGTCACCAAAACATACATCAAGTGGCACGTGATATCCCATTGTCACCACAGATAAACACGGCAAGACATACATCAAGTGTTCTCAAATAAAGACTCAATCCGATAAGATAACTTCAAGAGGGAAACTCAATTAATCACAAGAGAGTAGAGGGGGAGAAACATCATAAGATCCAACTATAATAGTAAAGCTCGCGATACATCAAGATCGTGCCATAGAGAGAACATGAGAGAGAGAGAGAGAGATCAAACACATAGCTACTGGTACATACCCTCAGCCCCGAGGGTGAAGTACTCCCTCCTCGTCATGGAGAGCGCCGGGATGATGAAGATGGCCACGATGATGGATTCCCCCTCGGCAGGTGCCTAATGGGCTTCGATAGGTTTTGGTGGCTCTGAGGCTTGGCGGCGGAACTCCCGATCTATCTTGACATTCGATGTTTTTAGGGTACGTAGGCTTATATAGGCGAAAGAAGTCGGTCGGGGGAGCCTCGAGGGGCCCACGAGACCGGGGGCGCGCCCTATAGGGGGGGGGGGGGGCGCCCTCCTATCTCGTGGAGTCCTCAGGGATCTTCTGACGTGAACTCCAAGTCTCCAGGATCATATTCTTCCCGAAAATAACACTGCCGAAGGTTTCATTCCGTTTGGACTCCGTTTGATATTCCTTTTCCTCGAAATACTAAAACAGGCAATAAAATAGCAATATGGGCTGGGCCTCCGGTTAATAGGTTAGTCCCAAAAGTAATATAAAAGTGTATAATAAAGCTCGTAATCATTCAAAACAGATAATTAAATAGCATGAATGCTTCATAAATTATAGATACGTTGGAGACGTATCAGTCGGCTTCTAGGACTTCAGCAAATCACTCTAATCCATAGCCTTCTTATATTCATCCAGCTCGACCAACGCCATTTGTTCGTCAGCGATCTGGGAGCCCTTCTGGAGGCACTCCTCAGCTAGCTTCCGATTGACTGTGATAGTGATCACACCATTCGGCCATGGCATCTTAAGTTTGAGATACACGTAACATGGACGGGCCATGAAACGTGTGTAGGCGGGCGTACCCAGGATGGAGTGGTAGGCACTCCGGAAGTCTACCACTTCAAAAGTCAGTCGCTCCTTCCTGAAGTTTCTCCCCCCGCCGAATACGACGTCAAGGGCGATTTGGCCGAGTGACTTGGTGTTCTTCCATAGGATTATCCTGTGGAACTGCATGCTACTCTTGCTGAGTCAGGACATCGGGATGCCCATTGCCTCTAGGGTGTCGGCGTAGATGATATTGAGTCTGCTGTCGCTATCCATGAGGACTTTGTGCAATCAGACTCCTTCAATAGCCAGATTAACCACCAAGGCCTGCCGCCCGGGGGTCTGTATGTGAGCCGGGTGGTCCGACTGGTCAAAGGTCATGGGTGTCTTGGCCCAATCAAGATACTTGGTGACAGCCGGAACTGCCATGTTGACCTTTTGGTTGATAACCTTGAGACGGCTTTTGCTTTCGACGTCGGCGAAGATCATAAGGACTTTCTCGGATACCCAGAAGTACCCTTGCCTCCATAGTCGCCTTCGTCCTCATCCTTGTTCCCAGAGGAATCTTGCCGCATCTCTTGCTTCAGGAGCCAGCACTCCCAAGTGGTATGCTTGGGCAGAATCAAATTGCCATCTTCATCTTTTTTTGTGTGGATCAGGCAGGGCTGATTGAGGATATTACTCTTCTACACAGCCCGTTTCTTGCCCTTCCGGTCCTTCTTTGGCTTCTGTGAACTTTTGCCTTAGCCTTGGTCGGGCAGAGCCGCGGCCTCAGCATTGCCGGCTGCTTCAGCTTTCCGCTTGTGCTTCTTCTTGTCCTTATGGTTGTCCGACTGGTTAGCGTCACCTGCTCAGCTCATCTTGCCACTTCTTAGTCGGTCTTATTCCTCACCGTTGGCGTACCGATTGGCTATTATCATAGCCCAACTGAGAGTCGGGATCTCAGTACGGCCGAACTTCAGGTTCAGCTCTCGGTACCGAACTCCAGCCTTGAAAGCGTAAATCGCCTAGTGCTCGGTGACGTTCTACACCGTATTGTGCAAGGTGGTCCATGTCTGGATGTACTCTCGGAGAGTCTCATTCTGCTTTTGTACACAGTGTTGCAACTCAGCCAGTCCACCCGGCCTCTTGTAAGTTCCCTTGAAGGTTTTGATGAACACTCGGACAAGGTCGTCCCAACAGAATATACTGCCCGGGGTGAGCTGGGTGAGCCAGGCCTAGGCCGACCCCTTGAGCATCAGTGACAAGTGCTTCATAGCCACACTGTCGTTGCCGCCTCCAATCTGAACCGCAACCCGGTAATCCTCTAACCCAATCTCCGACTTGGACTCACCGGTGAACTTGCGGATCCCCGTGGCCAATCTGAAGTTGTTGGGAATCTCCACGGCTCGAATGTACCGACTGAAGCACTCGGGACCAGAGGGTATGGAACCACTCGGCGCGTCGGCATCTAGGCCTTCCCTCGGGACTCGACCCCCTGTCGACCAGGTTATGAGCGAGAATAAATCTTGCATTGAATGGCGGGTCTCAGGTGCCCTTCGAGTGACGAGAAGGACTCGGCTTCCGGTCGCCGCCATGCATCTGTCGGTCGTCTTAGGGCTAGCGCACGTACACGCTGTCGCGCGGTGGGAGCATCAGAGCATAATCATGGTTGTCATGTCACCGGGGCGACGCCACCCGGTCACGTCTTCGATCTTCGTAGCGATCTCTTGAGAAGGAAGACACCCAGCGCTTTCAGGAGCCGAGTGGGCTATGAGCCGACTAGTTGGTCTCTGCACTTACCGAGGAGCTGTGAATGCGCTCCCTGGATTGAGACACCGCTGCATGCGACAAGCCGTCTTCAGTAGCACCTAGATCTAACAGATTCCTTCTCTAGCGGTGGAGCCGGAGGGCTGTTTGGAGTCAGCGACCCAAGTAGCCGTGGCTAGGTTTTGCAGCGGAGTACTAAGGACCTCATACTTCCGATGCTGATCACTTGGGTAAAGCCGGCACTTATGTCGACTGGAACTGGGTTGATGGCGCGAGCGGTAGTCCAGCTCTTTTTGAAGCCGCTCGAGGCGGTTGCGCTCGGACAGAGTTGCCAGGTGGGTCAACTCCATGGCCAGGGCCTCAGGAGTTGTTCCAATGATGGGGGTGTTCAAGACCTGCTCGTTCCTACGGTGAAGCTCCTCACACCGCTCCCAAGTGAGAGGTTGCAGGACGTACGGCTCGTGTGCGGGGGAGTGGTTATCCTCACCGCCGCCGTTAGCATTACCGCAGGAGGTACCCGCACGGCCACCCTAGGGATCCGTGTACCCCGGCGGCACGCGGTGCTTGGAGTTGTCCGCCATAAGAATTTCGGCAGTCGACTCGACGCTCTCGCACTCGGACTCCTCGAAGGAGTCGACGAGCAGATCGTCGGAGAGGTCAAGGGCAGGCTCGTCAGATTTGAGGGTCGCCACCTGTTTCTCCGTGGCCTGAAGGGCCACAGCATGCTTGATCTAGCGTTGTAGACTCAAGCGTTCGGAACGCTTGCGACGGCATGCAGCCGGAAGGTGAGCTGCCACTTGGTACAGGGCCAAGGGCTGCCGAAGAAGAACTCCAAACGAGGAGGCACGAAAATTCACAGCACAGCGGACGGGCAGTGCTTCCACGTCCAGCGGGGCCTCGCGAAGCCACGCTGAGTCGTCGGCGATGAAGCTGAGCATCCCGAAACAGATTTCACCGCCGACTAACATGATCATGACGAATCCACCTACGCCGTGAAATTTCGCTAGACGCCTAGCTAGCCCTATGGTGGGCGCCAATTGTCGGGGTTACGATCCTGACAATGAGTACTAGGGGTACGAAAGAGGGGCAGAGCCTAGCTACAGCGCATGTGTAACAATCGGTGTTTAACAAGTTCAGGCCCCTCTCGGTGGAGATAACAACCCTACGTCTTGTGCCCTGAGGCTTGGTTTTGTTTTAATGGGTAGTCTTGACTCTGTCTTAAGGGCGACTTAGGATTCCTCGACCGTTGCAACTCTCACATCGTCCCTTCAGCTCTGAGGTCTGAGTGGTGGTTGTCCAGCCGAGTGAAGGGTGCTCGTCCGAGTGTCGTCGAGGCATCCGAGTGAGTTCTCTGATAAATGCATCCGAATGCTGGCATGGTCCAGGAACCTTCCTATGGCGGTGATGGGCCCCTTGTGGGCCCTATATGATGGATCCTTGACCCTACCTGTAATAGGTGACCTCATCAGGTGGCGGCTGGCTAGGGAGGGAGGTGGTGGTGGCCGAGGCGATGGGCGGCGGTGCAGGAAGGGAGGACTGGGATAGCTAGGTCGGGGGTTGGGGGCTGCATTGGACGAGGTGTTTCGGGATTTCCTTTCACCTGGAAAAAATCGGTACGGACAAAAAAACGGTGGTTGGTGCGAGGTGAGACAAAAACCAGAGGAAAAATAGCCAAACGAATAAAATTGTGGAGGTTATCCTACCAACTGCTCCATTAAAAATAAAGATATACGAGACAAACACATACATTGACTCGAGCTTGCCTTACATATGTCTGTGGTCATGGAGGATATTCCCTGGCATCTTCCTTCGTTGTTTTTTCGCCGTGTTGATTATCTCGGATGCTTGCTTGATTCCTTCGCCAAGGTTTATTTATATTTGTACTCGGCCCGTCAGCAATTTCCGGCCATCTCAACTTTTTAAAGATGAATGACTACTGTCAATGAACTACTCCCACCTTAAAGAAATATAAAAGCAACGCCCTTATATTTCTTTAAGGTGAGAGTATATATTTTCTTTGCCGGCCAACTTAATTGATCAAACAATCTCCAATGTCTTAATTAACTTGATGTAGACCCAATAAGTAGTACTCCCCAAAATAAGTGTCTTAATCTTAGTGTAACTTTGTACTCCCTCCGTTTTTCTTTATTCCGTATATTAGAGTTGATTGAAGTCAAACTTTGTAAAGTTTACCCAAATTTATAGAAAATAATATAAATATTTAGCATAACAAATCTATATGATGTGAAAGTACATTCAACAATGATTCTAATGGTATTGATTTGTTATTGTATATGTTAATATTTCTATTTATAAAGTTTGTAAAGCTTGACTTTGACCAAAACTAATATGCGGAGTAAATAAAAACGGAGGAAGTACTAAACTTAGTACAAAGTTAAGACACTTATTTTGAGACGGAAGAGTAGTATATAAGAAGAACATCATGTTACTAAAGCAGTGATCTAAATGCTCTTGTATTTCTTTATGGTGGGAATATATATTTTCTTTGTTGGCAAACTTAATTGGTTAAGACCTATGACTTGACCCACACCCTCTTCAACGTCTTAATTAATTTCATATAAACTCAATAATTGTTCCAACTAGAGCTAAATCTAGTTCCTCTAATCCTCATAATTAGAAGCCTAGTGTGGTTCTAATCTCCTCCCTCTAATTCTTCAGCGATGATTTGCTCTGGACGGTGAAGCGTTGCCGGATCGTGAAGACCGTACCATTGCAATATGTGGAGAGGCCGTACTTTCGGTCTTCCATTCGAGGGACTGTTCATGGGCGGTTCCCAGGATCATTCATCTACGGTTTGAGGGACTCCAAGTATGATCTACACCGTCTCGTCTTCTTTCGCTGCAACTTAGTAACGATCGGATCCAAACAGTTTATTGCATCTTCATAGTGTTCCTGGTTGATCATAGGGTGATTTTCTTGTTTTCTACTATGTTTCCCAAGAGTAAACCACCTCAAAGTTGTGTTTCCAATCAATCTATTGAACAAGCCCAAAGTGTCATGAATAGTTCTAGAGATCGTACTACGACAACACCATATGATACGCATCAATCAACTCTAATGTCACCTAGACACCCCAATGCCACCACAAGTATCCGCGAGTGACACATGCATTAAGTGATCTGAAATCCAAAATATTCAATCCAATATAAAGAAACCTCAAAGAGTAAGACTCAACTCACCAATTGATAAAGTTCACGATACATTAAAGATGGTGTCAAATCAAGAACATGAGAGAGAGAGAGAGAGAGCTACTACTATACACCCTCAACCCCAAGGTTAAACTACTCACGCATCACCATGGAGGCAGCGTGGATAATTAAGAGGCCTCCCGTGGTGGCTTCCCCCCTCCTGTAGGGCCCCAGAAAAGGCCTCCAGATGAGGTCGCTTCAGAGCAGAGGTATGCGGTGGCGGAGTAAAAGTTCTAGATTTCTTTCTGGGGGTATCTCAACTTATAGGACTTTTCACCATTGGAATTACACCAAAAGGAGTTCGATTTGGCTCGGTGGGTGACGCATGTGTTTCTTTCGGAGGCACCAAGTCATGCGTGTCACTACAGGTGAAGTCGCCGACGGATGCTACACATGACGTTTCATGCGAAGACATCAACTCACGCCTGTTGTCGGCAGGTACTACATGGGTGCTCTCGCGGAGGTGATGTGTTTTGCATGTTGCTGCTGGATCAAAGGTGGTGTGACGGGAGGCGAGGCAGTATGCCACATCTTTGTCTTCTGATTTCTCCTCCTGCGTTATCCTGCTAGCGATGTGTTAATAGTCAACAAGTGTTGATGGTAGAGGCGACTTCAACTACGAACATGCACACTCGAGTGGAAACATTAGATCTCTGATCAAGCTATCTCGATGCATGCCTGCGTCATGCCCTTACTGAAGGTGATGAATCGAAGTTTGGCTTTGGGGATGAAAATCCCAAGATCGACCTTGGGTTGGACTCATCAACATGGACGCACGTGCGACGATTTCTTTTTGAAGGCTTAGCCCAGGAGTTATGTATTTTTCATTTTGTCTTTGTCTTGTATCTTAGGGTTAGTGGCTGTCTGGTGGAGTTACCCCATCGCGAGGCATGCGACCTTTGAAAAAAAATTGTTGGATATTTTTCGACCGTTAGATTTTAAATAATGATAATATATTATATGTGACTACGTGCATCACTTAGGCCGAGGCGTCATCCTCTTTTTCAAAAAATAAACTACCAGCCCTGCCGGCCAAGCTAATTTTTTGGGGACCTGACTATACTCTCGCCATAAGTCTTCTTAATTGTCAGTCAACTGTAAGAGCGATGTCCAACCCTCCGTGCTATTGACGGGCCATCTTATCCGCATGGATATAAGCTCTTCGACTTCTCCAAAAGAAAGTTGATTGGCAAGTTTGTAGTATTATTATTTTACTGATTCATAGCTAAGGGATAATCCTAGGCTGAGAGAGCATTTCAAAATGTTTCTGCTGTTTTTTCTTTAAATGCGGGTGAAAATGTTTACGCTGTTAGCAGACTTGTTAGAGCATCTCCAGCCGCGCCCCCAACAAAGCCCCCCAGGCGATTTTTCGGCCGCCGGCGCTGAAAAATCGGCCCAGTCGCGCCCCCAAAGGCCCATTTTTCGCCGGCTCGGGCCGAAATTGGCGCCGGCGGACTCAGGCCGAACCCGGCGCACTGGCGGGCGCTTGGGGGCGCCGGCCGAATCATTTTTGGCGCGAAAGTCGGCAGGCCCTCCTTGGCAGCGACTCGGCTCTTCTCGCCTCTTCGTCGTCCTCATCGCCTCCGTTCCCGCGGCGAATCAATGCCAAAACTTCCGCGCCGGTCAGCCTCCTCCATTGATGCCTCACAGGCGGCGCAGTGAAGACCGGACGACGCACGTCCCTCACCCGCCACACGTAACACGGCGACCACGCGTACGCGCGGCGCCTCCGCCTATGTAAGCCGCCCCCAGCGCGCCGGTGACACACAAACTCTCCACCGCCGACGCCCCATTCCTCCCCCGTCCCTCCCTCTCCTCTCGCCATTCCAGTTCAACCATGGCGAGAGCTTCCCAGGCGACGGCGCGGCGGCGAACGGCTTCGGCCGGCGCTACCTCCACGAGGATGAAGCTCGGCTCCTCTATGAGGCCGAGTACCCGGTCCCACCGGACATGCTGGTGCCGGGGGCGTGGAGGATCAGCGCCGGCTTGGTCCCGGTGCCACAACCGCCCACCGGGGCGGCGCGGCGTGCGGAGATCGCGCGTATCCGCGCCTCTCTACCGCAGGCGGCGAGGGAAGGCCCACGTTACGTCCTCGACAGCCCACTGTGGGAGCCCTACTTTCGCCGCCGACACGCCGAGCAGCTCGAGGCCACCAACAGCGTCGTTCCCTCCGGGAGGCTCAACTCCGAAGGCCGCCGCCGATGGTGGGGCGTGCCCGGCCGCACGCTCGAGGCCGTCCTCGAGTACATCGAGGGCGGCAACACGCCCAGGCTGGAGTACCCCGCCCACCCGTCCTTCTCCCGCCGGCGTGGGAGCTCATGGACGCCGAGGCGCATGGACCCGGGGGCGTCCTCCTCCTCGTCCAGCTCTCCCCCTCCTCCGCCCGTCAGCGGAGCCCCAGACACGCCAGGTCGGCCACCGCACCGCAGCCTCAGCGGCGTCGCGCTACTCCTCCCCCGCCTCTAGCCGCCTCGTCCTCGTCAGGCCGAAGCCGGAGCCCGGCCTCCCCGCGGAGTACGAGGAGATAGCCCGGCGCGGCTTCTCCGACGAGGAGGCCCTACAGTGGGCGCGGGACGACTACCACTGCGACGAGATGGTTCGGCAACGCCGGGCCCTGGAGGAGATAGCCGCCCGCAAGCGTGGGCGCGAGGACAAGCACGGCGTGGTCATCCTCGACAGCAACGAGGACGAGGACGCCCCCGGACCGTCCAACCCGCCGCGCCAACCTGGGGAGGGGTGCAGCAGGGACGGCAGCCACGGAGGAGACGACGACGGCGGCGGCGGCGGCGGCGACTGCACGCAGTTCTACAGGCTCCTCGGCATGTAGAGCTTCAAGGGCGGCGGGCGGCGAGGAGCGGCGAGGGCGACGGCGGGCCTAGTAGCGTTTTTTTTTCCTTTTTTGTAAAATATTTTAAATATGTATGAACTCGCCGAAGTTTGGTTGAATTTGCCCCTAGTTTGTGGTTTACAAAAAAATCCTGAGCGCCGCGACTGGGGGGCATCACGCCCTCAGCACGCGGTTTTCGCCGGTGCGTCCTCAGAGGGGCATTTTTAGCGCCTCCTGGGGGCCAACGGCCGGAGATGCTCTTAAAACACACGGAAGCCATATCCAAAACCGACCCGTCAACCATGCATGAGCGACAACATGTTGTTTGTCTATAGTTCAGCACAAATAAACTAGCCCATCTAATTAAATAGGAATTGATGTAGGAAACAAACACATACATTGACCCGAGCTTGCCTTACATCTGTCTATGGTCATGGAGGATATTTCCTGATATCTTCCTTGGTTCATTTTTGCCCCTGTGGATTAGTATCTCGGATGCTTGCTTGATTCCTTGGCCAAGGTTTATTTATACTCTTTTCTTTGCCGGCCAACTTAATTGGTTAAGACCTACGACTTGACCACAGCCTCTCCAACGTCTTAATTAATTATTAGATGAAGTTATATTTGATGTAAACTCCAATAAGTAGTACTCCCTCCGTTCCTAAATAACCGTCTTTTTAGAGATCTCAACAAATGACTACATACGGAGCAAAATGAGTGAATCTACACTATAAAACATGTCTACGTACATCCGTATGTTGTAGTCCATTTGAGATGGCTAGAAAGACAATTATTTGGTAATGGAGGGAGTACGTACTAGTATATAAGGAGAACATGAGGTTATGAGCCAGCCAACTCACGGGCAAAGCAGGCAGGATCACAGACGTACAGGAGAAAAAAGGAAGCCAAGCTAAACCACAGTAAGTAAGCTGTCTCTGACTTAATGGAATACTGGATTGCTTATATTTGGCTCCCTTCATTTCTGTAGGTCACTTAACAGCTAGTTAGATGAATGGAATGTTGTGAATCACAGCATGCATGCATGCATGCATGCACGCATGTGTAATAATGTGTTGAAGGTGGAAACTTATTCTGTGCATGCATGCAGCTGCCGCTAGCTAGGATGGATCCGCCTTCGTTCGACATGTCGATGAAGGAGGCAGAGAGATCATTCCGGCAATTCATCACCGACGTGCGCGCCATGCTTCGAGACCCGGCTCGGCCGTTCGTGGTGCAGGACGGCGCCGGCCGGCTGCCAGCCCAGGAGGACATTCCGACCAGGTTTTTGGATCTTGTGCTGCGCACGGACGAGCACGCCATCACCTTGAGGTTGCGGATGGACAACCTATATGTCGTGGGCTTCCGCAACGGCGTGGTCGAGGACCCCGCGACGACGTGGTTCGAGTTCCGGCTTGAGGACGGCCGCCAACGCGTCATAACTGACTCTACGCTTCTCAGATTCGGCGGGAATTACCAGGGCGCCGGCCTAGGCACACTAGATGAGGTACCGTACAACTCTACTACAAATATGAAATATATCCATCCATCTCCATGCATGCATGGCGCCGGCCATCAACCTGATTAAATAAACTCTGCTGATCCTATGGATTTTCTTCTGGCATGTACGTACGTATGTCAACTTCAAGAACGCCCAAGTTGGGCGAGACGTGGTCGTGAGCGCCATCAATGCTCTGGCCACTCACGGCATCAACGGATCCACCATTGACGACGCGAGTTTGAAGGTCTTTCTGCGCACACTCATCATCCACTTCATCGAGACCCTTCGATTGACCGGCGTCGTCGAGCGTGTCGCCGGTTTGATGGCCCACCCCGAAGATCCAGCGCCGCCGTCCACAAGCCAAGAAAATTACATGCTCGGGCCAGTAGCTTATCGTCTGATTCAAAACTGGTCGCGCATCTCCACCGACTTGCTGCTCGCCACCAACGACAACCAGCAACCTACGGTTACGGACGTCTTGGCTCGCCGCTTCCAAAGTTTGGCCGATGCCGGCATACACAACTACTTGGAAGCGGCGCAGGCGCTCGGGTTGGTGCTGCTCAAAACCCACGGGGCCAGGCGCCAGAGACGCTCTCTGGAGGACAACCCCGACCACGTCGTTGCCGGCCTCACGCTCGTGGAGGTCATCGAGGTGATCGTTCGAAGAATCGACAACGAGAGCCCCGGCGACCTCTACGGCTCCATCACCGTGGATGACGGCGTCGGCTCGGAGCAAGTCTTCTCCCGGGACCGGAACGACATCCAGTCGGTTAGTCCCGGCGAGCAGGCCCAGCTCACCGGTCCGGCTCGGGCTATCTCAGGCTACGACGACTTCGCCCTCAACTTTAACCTCATGGACCGGGACTCGGACTTGTCGCCGGACGACCACGTCAGCAACGGGGCGTTGCTGTGGAACTCCCGCATGGCCACCAACGAGGAGTACGACGCCATCCACAGCAGGATCATCCATGGTGCGGACGGCCACGTGGAGCTCCGCTTCGTGGCGATGACCGACGCGGCGGTGGCCAAGGTGGAGGTCGTCGTCCTCGAGAGCAGCGAAGAAGCGCTCGACGTCTACGGCACCGTCACTGCCACCACGAGCCTGGAGGACGGCACGCAAGTGGCCATCAAGCTCTTTGACGTGACCCCCGAGCACAGCGTCGCCGTCGGGAAAGGCTCGGTCGTTCCGCTTCACAGGAAGGTCGTGGCGGTGCCGCTGTGCTCTTCCTTGCAGCTCGGCTTCACCCTGCAGGACTGGAACCACTTATCGGCCAATGAAGAGATCGCCGATGGCACCGTGACGTTCGAGACTGCACGGCTCGTCGGAGAGGATCGCGGAGAGGTGGGCGGCAACAATGGCCGCAACCGCATCACGGTGCAGGTCACCTGGTCCACCTGGTTTGACTAAGCCCAACATCTGCAACACGGTTTGTTTACTTGCTACTCCTACGTTATTGTCGCCCAGCTCGTTGCTCGGCTGAATAAAATCTAATGTGCTCCTCGTGTGCCTCCACCGCTTAATTTGTGTTATACTCCTAAGTACTATATATCTGAATGCCGCAACATTTGCACCCGAATAAATTCATGTAAAATATTTCTTATGGGTTCATTATAATATAAGTTATTCAGATTTTGTATTGTACGCTCTTGAGATTCATATCTTCTGTGCAGAGAGAACTTTCCATAGCCACAATAAGGGTTTGTTCAGTTCACAGTATGTTTGGAGGGACCTAATGGTACATTAAAGAAGAGGCGGCTGTCTTCTGGCAAAGATCCAAAGACCATAGAATTAAAGATGCTGATAAAAATAACACTTACTAGTAGAATGCTCGTGCGTTACCATAGGTTTTTGAAATATTTTACTGGAGTTATATAAACACATGTTAAATTTCACATGTAGAGGCAAGATAGCACAGGCACAATCGGGTTACTTGCAATGTAAATAGATGATGAAAAAAAAGCAAATTGATGATGCATACATAAGAGCGATGATCCAACTAAGAATCTATTACAAATTAAGATCTACTTCATGTGTGATGGTGTCCTGGATTAAGGGGTGCCATCCTAGTTGGCCCGCAGTCCATGGGCCGAGCTTATGGCCCGCCTATCTTGCAAGGAAGAACTTCATAAGCGCCGAACCCCGGCGTGATCAAGATGGACTCTACCGAAGACTTGGCATGTACTTCAAGGATTGCTCCATCTGTCGGCATGTGTATTCCTAGTTGATAACAAACCATGTTTAACCCTAGATACCTCCAGTACCTATATAAGCTGAGGGGTTTTAGTCTGTAGAGGTACGATCACAATTACTCACCTTAGGGTTAGAACACAATATAGATCTCGAGGTAGGTCAAGTCTGTACCTGATACATCATCATCAATACAATCAAAACAAGACGTAGGGTTTTACCTCTTCCAGAGGGCCCGAACCTGGGTAAACATTGTCTCCTTTGTCGCCTATTAGCCATGGATCCAAGATCCACAGCTCGGGGTCCCCTACCCGAGAGATCTGCCGGTTTAGTACCGACATTGGTGCTTTTATTGAGAGCCCCATTGCGTGACCGAAAAAGACCGATGGCTCGCTTGCAGATCAATTGCGACATCGGCTGCAGTGACATCTTCATTCTCGGCCAGCTCTTTGCTTTCGGCAGCATCGTCCTGCACGCCAACTCGACTGGCCGCCTTGACCGCGTCGAAAGCTTTGTCACGAACCAAGTAATTACGTTCGGAAGTTACGAGTATACCGCAGACTCTCGCGGTGAGCTCACCCTCTCTGGTTGGATGCCAGATCGGTTTGAGAACTCTTCAAGCACCGTGGCCTTGACCTCGGAGCCGACCACTGATCTAGATCTAGGATTGGATCTCGCATCAGAGCCAACCTCGAGTATCGACCTGATCATCATCGCGTCGGACCTGACTTCAAGCACGGATGCGAACACTTTCTACTCGGATTCTGACCTCAAATCACGTCTGGGCTCAGAGCCGGCTTTAAGTTCGGATCCGATCTTGTAGGACCTTGAAGTATGTCTAGAGGGGGGTGATTAGACTACTTGACCAATTAAAAACTTAACCTTTTCCCAATTTTAGAGTTTGGCAGATTTTAGCTATCTTTGGACAAGTCAAGCAATCATCACATAATTCAAGCAAGCATGCAAAGAGTATATGAGCAGCGGAGATTAAAGCATGTAACTTGCAAGAAAGTAAAGGGAAGGGTTTGGAGGATTCAAACGCAATTGGAGACACGGATGTTTTTGTCGTGGTTCCGATAGGTGGTGCTATCGTACATCCACATTGATGGAGACTTCAACCCACGAAGGGTAGCAGTTCTTGAGTCCACGGAGGGCTCCACCCACGAAGGGTCCACGAAGAAGCAACCTTGTCTATCCCACCATGGCCGTCGCCCACGAAGGACTTGCCTCACTAGCGGTAGATCTTCACGAAGTAGGCGATCTCCTTGCCCTTACAAACTCCTTGGTTCAACTCCACAATCTTGTCGGAGGCTCCCAAGTGACACCTAGCCAATCTAGGAGACACAACTCTCCAAGAAGTAATAAATGGTGCGTTAATGATGAACTCCTTGCTCTTGTGCTTCAAATGATAGTCTCCCCAACACTCAACTCTATCTCATAGGATTTGGATCTGGTGGAAAGAAGATTTGAGTGGAAAGCAACTTGGGGAAGGCTAGAGATCAAAATTCATATGGTAGGAATGGAATATCTTGGCCTCAACACATGAGTAGGTGATTCTCTCTCAGAAATGGTAAGTTGGAAGTGTAGGTTTGTTCTGATGGCTCTCTCCATGAATGAAGAGGAGGTGGAGGGGTATATATAGCCTCCACACAAAATCTAACCGTTACACACAATTTACCAAACTCTGTGGGACCGATTCAACAGACTCGGTCGGACCGATTTAGTAAACCTAGTGACCGTTAGGATTTTCGGTGGGACCGACATGCAACTCGGTAGGACCGATATGGTTAGGGTTAGGGCATAACGTAATCTCGGTAAGACCGATTACACAAACTCGGTGAGACCGATTTTGGTAATAAGCTTTCCAGAGAGTTGGTCAGGTAAACTCGGTGGGACCGATTCGCTCATTTCAGTGAGACTAAAATGTTACGAAAAGGAAACAGGGAGTTTACATTGCAATCTCGGTGGGACCGATCGCTCACTTTGGTTAGACCGAAACGTTACAAAGGGAAACAGAGAGATTACAACCCCATCTCGGTGAGACCGAGATCCCTATCGGTAAGACCGATTTGCCTAGGGTTTGTGGCAGTGGCTATGACATTTGAACTCGGTGGCGCCGGATAGAAAGAATCAGTGGGACCGATTTTGATTTTGGGTTTAGGTCATATGTGGATGTGAGAAAGTAGTTGAGGGTATTTGGAGCATATCACTAAGCACATGAAGCAAGAGGCTCACTAAACAACACCTCATCCCTCCTTGATAGTATTGGCTTTTCCTATAGACTCAATGTGATCTTGGATCACTAAAATGTAAACTGAAGAGTCTTGAGCTTTTGAGCTTGAGCCAATCCTTTGTCCTTGATATTTTGAGGGATCCACTTTCATCATCCATGCCATGCCATTCATTGAGCTTTCCTGAAATATTTGTCTTGAAATAGCATTAGCTCAATGAGCTATATGTTATTATGAATTACCAAAACCACCTAGGGATAGTTGCACTTTCAATCTCCCCCTTTTTGGTAACTGATGACAACATATAGATCAAAGCTTCGACAAATGAGAATAAGATTGAAAAACATCGTCGCTTTGAGAAGTATGTGATAAGCAAGAGCTCCCCCTAAATTTGTGCATAGTTTAAATTTGCTTTGGACTGCAAATGCACAAGGAGTTAGGCTCATGGGTTACTCTTCCATGTCACATACATCTTGGTGGAGCGCTCAGAATGATAAAGATTGAATACATGCACTCATCACCAAGCAAAGTGAATGATCATATAAGGATAGGTAAGATAATATCATCTAACAAGCATAAGTGTAGCTTACGATCAAACACATGATCATCAATGTCTCACAGATAACAGCATAGTATCTCAAGCAATCAAAAGCAAACAAAGTTTAACCACCAAAGCAAGAGAGAACAAAAGCAACACACTCTCTCTTGAAGCCTATAATCTATACATTTTTCTCCCCCTTTGGCAACAAGTTACCAAAAAGTTCATAGAAAATGCATAGTGCTAGATCGACTCTCAGTCTTGATCTTCAGGTGGTGGTGTAGAGATGGCTCCTTGGACGAAGGCTTCAGTTGAAGTGGAAGGAGCTGGAGGAGTTGGTGCTGGAGCTGGTTGCACTGGAGCTGTAGGAGCTGTAGCTGGTGCAGATGATGTGGCTCGAGTCATCACGAGCACCTGCAAGCTGACCTATGAGCTCTAGGCACTCTGGCAAATGCATCAGTGGTTGTCTTGCCCTTCTTCACCTGCATCTCATCCTGGAGCTGCTCCACAACTGATTGAATCTCAGTTACTTTGACATCTAGTTCATAGAATTTTTGTTCCATGATTTTTTTTCCAGGCTCTCCTGGTTTTGAGTTAGGGTGGCCAACCCCTTCTCAATCCTCGGTGTTGATGCTATCAAGTAACCAAGCTGCTCCTGTTTGTTCTTGAAAAAGTACTCAGATGCCTCCTCTTGAGTTGGCATCTTGGCAGCCTTCTCTCTCTTTGCCTTCTCCTTCTTCTCTTGAGATTGCACTGATGATGGTTCTTTCTCATTCATCACAACTTGATTGTCCTCAAAGTCTGGATAGATAGCAAAATGTTCCTTATCCAGCAAGTATGTTCCTGTGCCTATCTTTGAGTTAATCAACTCCTGAATCTGTGGGGCATACCCACAACTTGTCTTCTGGTCTGCTGCTGTCCTCTTAATGGTCTCAACAATGAGGCTCATGACCTTGAATTTTTGTGGCACATCAAACAAGTGTAGCAAGTTGATAGCATGCCCTCTAATCATGTTGTGGTCACCTGACTTGGGCAAAAGAGTGTGCCTTAGGATCCAGTTGATGGTTGGCAGCCCTGACAAAAGGAAGTGGACTGACCCAAACTTATGTGTCTCAACTGCAGCATCAGGAATTTCCTTGTACATATGAGCCATGGTATTGTGATCCATCGTCTTCTTGGCATAGACATCCAAGTCATCTTCACTCTCCTTTGGGACATTGATCAGTCTGGCCCATTCCTCAATTGTTGACTGGTACCTTGTACCTTCAGACATCCAAACTATCCTGCCATCTGGATAGAAGTGTGCTGTGGAGTAGAATTGCATAATGAGCTCATCATTCCACTTTGTGAGCTTCTGCCCAACAAAGTCTGCAAGTCCACAAGCAACAAAACTATCTTGCACTCCAGGATAGTGTTCCTCATTTTCCTTCATGTAGGTCTAGTCGACCCACCTCATATCACACACTATTGGTTTCTTGTCCAACAGCATTGTCTCATAGAAGTTCTGTTGTTCCTTAGTGTGGAACCTGTAATCAACAACAGTCTTTCTCCTGTTAGCATATGGATCTGACAGCCTCCACAATCTGAGTCCTACATCCTTTCTCAACTTCATGTTCTCAGCCACAGGATGAGCATCATTGTGGTCTGGAATCTTGGGCTTTAGCTTTCTCAGGACTTGTCCTTCATCATCTTCCTCATCAACAACTTCAGGCACTGGGGCCTTGTTCTTCTCAGCAGCTGGAATACTCCTGGTATTCCTCTTTGGTGCAATCTTGGGCTTGGGGGCAGCTTTGGGTGCTTCCTTGGGCTTTGATGTTGCAGCCCCTGACTTTATAGCATCACCCATTAGCTTTTGTGCCTTGGGTGCTGGTGTAGCAACCTCTTCTTGCTCTTCAGAGTCTCTCCTCATAGAGGGATTTCCAAGAACCTGGGTAGTAGTGGTTCTGGCTCTCTTCTTCTTCTTATCTTGACCAGCAGCTTCATCCTCTGATTCAATGGTAAACTTCATAGTTTCTCCAGTGGGAACTTTCTTGGGTTTGGAAGTTGTGACTCTTCTTGCAGGTGCCTCTTTGGGTTCAGTCTTTTCAGGCACTTGAGTTGACCCTCTGACCTTCAGCATAGGTGTCCTCTTGGCAGGAACCTTCCTATTGAGTCCAGGCTTTGTGTTCTTTGCTGAGGCATACTCCTTTTGAGCACTACCTTCTTGGAGGTAGCCTCATCTTCTTCTACCATATAATCCTCATCCTCAGATTCTGAGGTTCTCTTCTTCCTTGTCCTGGTGGCAGCTTTAGGCAGATTGCTTGGGGTGCTCCTGCTGCCATCATCTGAAGTGCTAGAGGGACTAGTGCCCTCACTCATGTGATTGTGCTCTTCTAACTTGTTCTGACTATCACTTTGGTCTGACATGCTGCAAATCACTGATTGCTGACCCTGTGAACAGTTATAGATGAGATAGAATGGATGAGCATCACAAAATGCAGAGATTTTTGCAAAAGAATGATTCAAAATTTCAGTTTTAGTTTTCCACAGAAAGCATTTTGGATCAACCGATTTTCAAACTCGGTGATACCGAAGCAATTTTTGGAACCTAAACTGGTGAACTCGGTCGGACCGAGCCACAGTTCGGTGGCACCGAGACTGCTAGGGTTTCACAAAGTCCTCAAATCGGTCACACCGATTAGCAATTCTCGGTCAGACCGAGAGTTACTAGTGCAATGGCGTTACCCAAATCGGTGGGACCGAGTTTTTCAACTCGGTGGGTCCGAGACGGTTTCGGTGGAAACCTAACCCTAAATTTTCAAATCGCATCTATTCTAAGGATTGTATTGACTGGATAGGAGTGTTTCAACCGTGGCAAGAATCATAATGAACACAATGTGCTAGGAATCGTACGAGGATAGCACTGTGATCGAGTCCATACCCTAGCTTGGCGATGAACTCGCTACGGCAGCAACGGCGGGGGTGAATTCCGTTGACGGCGGCGGAGACCAGCGACAGGAGGCGGCTGGCGACTAGGAGACAATCCAGAGACCCTTGAGGCAGAGCGAGCTATTGCGCGGGCGAAGAGGTTCGGAGAAATTTCCAAATTTTTGCCCGTGAGTATATATAGCCCGACCCTGTCGGTGTGACTGAGTGGAACAACTCGGTGGCACCGAGATGCATAACTGTATATAGTTACTGCAACTCGGTGTGACTGAAAAGTTCAAATCGGTTTCACCGAGATTGAAAACCTAGATCGACTTAGTGATCTCGATAGGACCAAAATGGAGGAATCGGTCAGACCGAGAATCACAAAGAAGTTTTGGAAGTTTAAGTCTATGACATATCGGGGACTCCGAGTGCTCCTCACACAGAGTGGTTCGAATCTGACTTGATCAAATTTTGTGATGTAGCATGAATAGAGTTTGAGACGAGAAAAGCATAGATAGCTAGAGAGGGTTCTTAGGCATTCTTGTCCATCCACTCGGCCAAAGAAAAGAAACCCAAACAATCAAAGCTACAAGTGGATGTCCATGAATGAGTAAAATATGCAACCAACATGCTCACACAATAGAATGGCAAATAAAATATGTGGCAAAGCATGCACAACCAATTCTAGCATCTATCAAACAATTGGCGATGACTAGGTCATCTATATATGAGTATATTGACTTAGGAGTCAAATGAGAACATTTGATCATAGGTCATACTCATCGTTTAAGCTCGAGTGGGGGTTACCACTTTTACATGATGCATTGATGTGTTCACACCATTAGAGTTGCTTTGACTCAATTCTTAGAGTTAAGCTCCCCCTAGATGTGAGATCCCCTTTTAGAGGGGTGAACTGACCTTGGGTTTTGTTGATGATGACTTCATGTAGGTGTTGAAGATGTGGATGCTCAATGTTGATGTAGAACATTTGGAGCAATCCTTTGGAGTGAGTTGCACTTTCAACATACCTACATGGGTTAGTCCCACAAGGAACAAACAAGAATATCCATAGACATAGAGTGATGCACACACAAGATGATGTCCATGAAATCTTTAGGTTACCTTGTCCCTTGCCTTACCAACATGAGGGTTTGTGACTCCTTGAACTAGTGCAAGATGTGGAAGTTGATTGCACTTGTCCTTGCCATAATGATATGAGTGAAGAATGTTGGCGGAGTCACCCTCAAGAACTCTCTAGTTCTTCTTCTTCGGGATCCACATCTTCTTGATGGGAATCCTTGGAGTTGTAGTTGTACTCGATGAAGTAGAACTTGATGTAGTCTTGGGAACCCACTTGACCGAGGACTTAGGTGCTTCTTCAAATGCATCAATCTCCTCTTGAAGCTTGTACTTGCCTTTGTTCTTGTGGTCTTGTGGTGGAAGATCATCTTGTGCTTGTGTTCCCTTGAAGGAAGTAGGATCATACTTCTCTTGTTGAGGAACAAACTTCGTCTTGGGGTATTGATCTTCTTCCCACTCAACTCCATTGGCATTGAACTTTCGTTCAAAACCAACACCTTGATTCTTCCGGTGCCTTCTTTGCTTGCGTACAATTTCCTCGAATTGCTTACTCCCGGCAAGGCTCTTGTAAACACCTTTCTCTATAATTCCCTCCAATAAGCTATTTTATTGCTCAAGTGTAACTTGGCTAAGAGAATCATTAGTGGGATCAAGAAAACTACTAGAAGCAACAATATTTGATTTGGCATTATTATTGTTACTACTAGAGGAAGGATCTTTCTTGTACTTGTTACTAGACTTGACTTGAGGCATGTAAGTAGATAAGAGTAAACGCTTGGCAATGTAAGAAGAACTTTTCTTACAGAGATCATCATTGATTGCTTTTAAGAACTCATGCTCTTGCTCAAGATTGAGCTTTTCAAAGCGTAACTTCTCATGAGCCCTTAAAAGTTCTCGATGATCTTCGAAGATAGTTTCATGAGCTAACTTAAGAGTGTTTAGTTCTTTATTTAGAAGCTCAATCTTCTCCTTATCATTGTCATTCGTTTTATCTTGATTAGCCTGATTAATTGACGTTTCATCATAGTAATCATCACTAGAGTTGTCAACAAGTAAATCATCATCAACTAGCAAGTCATCTTCATCACTATTGAAATCAACATACTCGGGATGTGTTACCTTTGGACCTTTGGCCATGAAGCATCTTCCAATTCCTTCATTTGGTGAGTCAAATATGTCGAGGAGTTGGTTGACACAAGTGCTAGACCGCAACACCTTCATATTGAGTATATTCGAGTCGGAGTGATAGCTTCTCTCGGAGTGATTGTCGGAGTCGGGCGGATACCCATTCACCAACATGAGCTTGATGTCTTCGTTTTGTGTAGCTCCTTGATGACTTGTCCTTCCTTTCCGAATCCTTGCTTCTCCGTGAGGGTCTTCGTTCATAATGATCATCTCTACTCCTCCTCTCTCTTGGTGGTGATTCTTCTCTTTTGCTTCTTCTTTTTGGAGAATCTTCTCTTCTTTTGTAGGGTGTCGTACACTCATTGGAATAGTGTCCGGGTCTCCCACAATTGTAGCAATTGCGCTCTCGACTAGAAGATCTTTTGTCATTGTAGGACCTTGACTTAGAGCTTCTTTGTTTGCTTCTACTCTTGTAGAATTTGTTGAAGTTATTCACCATTAAGCTCAATTCTTCATTGAAGGTTTGTTTCTCACTCGATGATGTGGGGGCTTCACATGAGGCTTTGTAAGCACCACTTGACTTGTTGTGAAGTTCCTCCTTATCCTTGAGTGACATCTCATGAGCAACAATTCTTCCAATGACTTCCGTTGGCTTGAGATCTTTGTAGTTTGGCATCATTTGGATCAATGTGCACACGGTATCATACTTTCCATCCAATGCTCTTAGGATCTTCTTGATGATGAATCTGTCGGTCATCTCTTCACTCCCTAAGCCGGCAATCTCATTTGTGATAAGAGCAAGTCTAAAGTACATTTCAGCAACACCTTCACCATCCTTCATTTTGAACTTGTCAAGCTGACTTTGGAGCACATCCAACTTGGATTCTTTGACGGAGTCGGTACCTTCATGCATATCAATCAAAGTATCCCAAATTTCCTTTGCATTCTCAAGACGGCTGATTTTGTTGAATTCTTCGGGGCACAAGCCATTGAAGAGGATATCGCAAGCTTGAGCGTTGTATTGCAGCATCTTCAATTCTTCCGCGCTAGCTTCACGGTTTGGCTCTCTCCCATCAAAGAATTCACCTTGCAAGCCAATACACACAATAGCCCAAATGGCAGGGTTATGTCCAATAATATGCATTTTCATCTTATGCTTCCAACTAGCAAAATTAGTACCATCAAAGTAAGGACCTCTACGGTGATAATTTCCCTCACTAGACGCCATACTCTCCTAGGTTGTGAAACCAAGGCTATGACCACCAAAAGCTATGGAAATCAAAGCAAATGGAGACCAAAGCTCTGATACCACTTGTAGGACCTTGAAGTATGTCTAGAGGGGGGGGTGATTAGACTACTTGACCAATTAAAAACTTAACTTTTTCCCAATTTTAGAGTTTGGCAGATTTTAGCTATCTTTGGACAAGTCAAGCAATCATCACACAATACAAGCAAGCATGCAAAGAGTATATGAGCAGCGGAAATTAAAGCATGTAACTTCAAGAAAGTAAAGGGAAGGGTTTGGAGGATTCAAACGCAGTTGGAGACACGGATGTTTTTGTCGTGGTTCCGATAGGTGGTGCTATCGTACATCCACGTTGATGGAGACTGTAACCCACGAAGGGTAATGGTTGCATGAGTCCACGGAGGGCTCCACCCACGAAGGGTCCACAAAGAAGCAACCTTGTCTATCCCACCATGGCCGTCGCCCACGAAGGACTTGCCTCACTAGCGGTAGATCTTCATGAAGTAGGCGATCTCCTTGCCCTTACAAACTCCTTGGTTCAACTCCACAATCTTGTCGGAGGCTCCCAAGTGACACCTAGCCAATCTAGGAGACACCACTCTCCAAGAAGTAACAAATGGTGCATTGATGATGAACTCCTTGCTCTTGTGCTTCAAATGATAGTATCCCCAACACTCAACTCTCTCTCTCATAGGATTTGGATCTGGTGGAAAGAAGATTTGAGTGGAAAGCAACTTGCGGAAGGCTAGAGATCAACATTCATATGGTAGGAATGGAATATCTTGGCCTCAACACATGAGTAGGTGGTTCTCTCTCAGAAATGGTAAGTTGGAAGTGTAGGTTTGTTCTGATGGCTCTCTCCACGAATGAAGAGGAGGTGGAGGGGTATATATAGCCTCCACACAAAATCTAACCGTTACACACAACTTACCAAACTCGGTGGGACCGATTCAACAGACTCGGTTGGACCGATTTAGTAAACCTAGTGACCGTTAGGATTTTCGGTGGGACCGACATGCAACTTGGTACGACCGATATGGTTAGGGTTAGGGCATAATGTAATATCCGTAAGACCGATTACACAAACTCGGTGAGACCGATTTTGGTAATAAGCTTTCCAGAGAGTTGGTCAGGTAAACTCGGTGGGACCGATTCGCTCATTTCGGTGAGACTGAAATGTTATGAAAAGGAAACAGGGAGTTTACATTGCAATCTCGGTGGGACCGATCGCTCACTTTGGTTAGACCGAAACGTTACAAAGGGAAATAGAGAGATTACAACCCCATCTCGGTGAGACCGAGATCCCTATCGGTAAGACCGATTTGCCTAGGGTTTGTGGCACTAGCTATGACATTTGAACTCGGTGGCGCCGGATAGAAAGAATCGGTGGGACCGATTTTGACTTTGGGTTTAGGTCATATGTGGATGTGAGAAAGTAGTTGAGGGTATTTGGAGCATATCACTAAGCACATGAAGCAAGAGGCTCATTAAACAACACCTCATCCCTCCTTGATAGTATTGGCTTTTCCTGTAGACTCAATGTGATCTTGGATCACTAAAATGTAAAATGAAGAGTCTTGAGCTTTTGAGCTTGAGCCAATCCTTTGTCCTTGATGTTTTGAGGGATCCACTTTCATCATCCATGCCATGCCATTCATTGAGCTTTCCTGAAATATTTGTCTTGAAATAGCATTAGCTCAATGAGCTATATGTTGTTATGAATTACCAAAACCACCTAGGGATAGTTGCACTTTCAGATCTCCCCAGCAGTGGACAAGGAATCAACCCTGGCTAGCCAAGACTCCAGCTCAAAGCCAGGGAAGAATCTCACACCAGACCCTGCCTTGAGTGAGGGCCAAGTCTCCGCCTCATCGGATCCTGCCCTTGAGTCAAGTCTTGTTTCAGAACCAGCCTTGAGCTCGAACCTAATCTCTACACCCCCTCGACCACGAATCTACCTCGGTCGACCCGATTTCCAGTGTTGCATTCAGCGACCCGTTGAACATACTAAAGGTTAGTCTGGCCTAGAGCCAGTCCCTGGACCCAACAAAGCTCTCGCACTTAAATGAGATGCTTGACGGCATTTAGAACCTTGTGATCTCCTCTACAGTCTACGACAAAATCGTATTTAGACCCGATGATCGGGAAATTTACGTCCCACCTACCACCCGTCTAGTCACAACCGTCGAAGATTTACCGACGTGTTGAATTACGCCTATGAGGAAGCAACTTACATGGACGATGATGCAGATCATCCCTCGACTACTCGCACCGACACTCCATAACCAACGCAAGCTCCAAGTGGACCAATGACACAAGCACGTGCACGCGCCATCGAAAACGAGGTTGATTCTCTCCTCTTCGAGTTTCGCTCGGTTTCACATGAGAGTTGGATTCTACCATCATCGGAAACATTGTGCATGCTTAGGTACCAAGAAGACAATGATAAGAAGGAGAGGACGGAGACTCAAGTGATCTCGAGGAAAGGAAAGGAAGAGAAGGAAGAAGAGAACGAGAAGGATGAAGAAGGAGGAGAAGGGGCAAACCCCCTGGACGCACCGGGTGCCCGGCCCCTGCAGCCCCCGGGTGCCCGGTGTTGGGGAACGTAGTAATTTCAAAAAATTCCTACGCACACGCAAGATCATGGTGATGCATAGCAACGAGAGGGGAGAGTGTTGTCTACGTACCCTCGTAGACCCGAAGCGGAAGCGATCACAACGTAGAGGAAGTAGTCGACGTTCTCCTCGCGATCCGACCGATCCGGCGCCGTTACTCCGGCGCCCGAGTTCTTGACACACGTACAGCTCGATGACGTCCCTCGACTCGATCCAGCCGAGTGTCGAGGGAGAGTTCCACAAGACGACGGCGTGGTGGCGATCTTGATGTTCTACGGCGCAGAGCTTCGCTTAAGCTTCGCAACGATATTACCGAGGTGGAATATGGTGGAGGGGGCACCGACACGGCTAAGGAACGATCCGTAGATCAATACTTGTGTGTCTAGGGTGCCCCCTGCCCCGTATATAAAGGAGGGAGGGGAGGCCGGCGGCCCTAGTGGCGCGCCAGGGGGGGGAGTCCTCCTCCTGGTTGGAGTAGGACTCCTCTCCTAGTCCAACTAGGAAGGAGAAGGGGAAGGAAGAGAGGGAGAGGAGAGGGAAGGGGCCGCCCCCTCCTGTCCTATTCGACTCCCCTTGGGGGGCGTGCCACCTCTGGTGCGGCCCTCTCTCCCCTCTTGGCCCACTAAGGCCCATAACTTTCCCCGGGGGGTTCCGGTAACCCCTCCGGCACTCCGGTTTTCTCCGGAAACTTCCGGAACCTTTCCGGTGTCCGAATATAGCCGTCCAATATATCAATCTTTATGTCTCGACCATTTCGAGACTCCTCGTCATGTCCGTGATCACATCCGGGACTCGGAACTTCTTCGGTACATAAAATACATAAACTCATAATAACTGTCATCGAAACCTTAAGCATGCGGACCCTACGGTTCGAGAACAATGTAGACATGACCGAGACACGTCTCTGGTCAATAACCAACAGCGGGACCTGGATGCCCATATTGGTTCCTACATATTCTACGAAGATCTTTATCGGTCAGACCGCATAACAACATACGTTGTTCCTTTGTCATCGGTATGTTACTTGCCCGAGATTCGATCGTCGGTATCCAATACCTAGTTCAATCTCATTACCGCAAGTCTCTTTACTCGCTCGTAATACATCATCTCACAGCTAACTCATTAGTTGTAATGCTTGCAAGGCTTCATGATATGCATTACCGAGAGGGCCAGAGATACCTCTCCGACAATCGGAGTGACAAAACCTAATCTCGAAATATGCCAACCCAACATCTGCCTTTGGAGACACCTGTAGTACTCCTTTATAATCACCCGATTCGTTGTGACGCTTGGTAGCACCAAAGTGTTCCTCCGCAAACGGAGTTGCATAATCTCATAGTTACGAGGAACATGTATAAGTCATGGATAAAAGCAGTAGCAACATACTAAACGATCGTGTGCTAAGCTAATGGAATGGGTCATGTCAATCGATCATTCTACTAATGATGTGACCTCGTTAATCAAATAACAACTCTTTGTTCATGGTTAGGAAACATAACCATCTTTGATTAACAAGCTAGTCTAGTAGAGGCATACTAGTGACATGTTGTTTGTTTATGCATTCACACATGTATCATGTTTCCGTTAATACAATTCTAGCATGAATGATAAACATTTATCATGAAATAAGGAAATAAATAATAACTTTATTATTGCCTCTAGGGCATATTTCCTTCATCCTCCCACTTGCACTAGAGTCAATAATCTAGATTACATAGTAATGATTCTAACACCCATGGAGTCTTGGTGCTGATCATGTTTTGCTCGTGGAAGAGGCTTAGTCAACGGTGCGCAACATTCAGATCCGTATGTATCTTGCAAATCTCTATGTCTCCCACCGGACTAAGTCCCGGATAGAATTGAAGCGTCTCTTGATGTGCTTGGTCCTCTTGTGAAATCTGGATTCCTTCGCTAAGGCAATTGCTCCAAGATTGTCACGAAGATTTTCATTGGACCCGATGCACTAGGTATGACACCTAGATCGGATATGAACTCCTTCATCCGCACTCCTTCATTAGCTGCTTTCGTTGCTATGTACTCCGCTTCACATGTAGATCCCGCCACGACGCTTTGTTTAGAACTGCACCAACCGACAGCTCCTCCGCTTAGTGTAAATCGATCCGGTCTGCGATTTAGAATCGTCCGGATCGTGTCAAAGCTTGCATCAACGTAACTGCCATTTATGAGCTCTTTGTCACCTCCATATACGAGAAACATATCCTTAGTCCTTTTCGGTATTTCAGGATGTTCTTGACCGCTGTCCAAAGGATCCACTCGGATTACTTTGGTACCTCCTGCTAAACTTATAGCAAGGCACACATCAGTCCGGTACATAGCATTGCATACATGATAGAGCCTATGGCTGAAGCATAGGAACATCTTTCATTTTCTCTATCTTCTGCAGTGGTCGGGCATTGAGTCTTACTCAACTTCACACCTTGTAACACGTGCAAGAACCCTTTCTTTGCTTGATCCATTTTGAACTTCTTCAAAATTTTGTCAAGGTATGTGCTTTGTGAAAGTCCAATTAAGCGCCTTGATCTATCTCTATAGATCTTAATGCCTAATATGTAAGCAGCTTCACCGAGGTCTTTCATTGAAAAACTCTTATTCAAGTATCCCTTTATGCTATCCAGAATTCTATATCATTTCCGATCAGCAATATGTCATCTACATATAATATCGTAAATGCTACTGAGCTCCCACTCACTTTCTTGTAAATACAGCTTCTCCAAAAGTCTCAGATAAAACCCAAATGCTTTGATCACACTATCAAAGCGTTTATTCCAACTCCGAGATGCTTGCACCAGTCCATAGATGGATCGCTGGAGCTTGCATACTTTGTTAGCTCCTTTTGGATCGACAAAACCTTCGGTTGCATCATATACAACTCTTCTTCCGTAAATCCATTCAGAATGCAGTCTTTACATCCATTTGCCAAATTTCATAATCATAAAATGCGGCAATTGCTAACATGATTCGGACAGACTTAAGCATCGCTTCACGGGTGAGAAGGTCTCATCGTAGTCAATCCCTTGAACTTGTCGAAACCCTTTGCATAAGTCGAGCTTTGTAGACGATAATATTACCGTCGTGTCGGTCTTCTTCTTGAAGATCCATTTGTTTTCTATTGCTTGCCTACCCTCGGGCAAGTCAACCAAAGTCCATACTTTGTTTTCATACATGGATCCCATCTCGATTTCATGGCCTCAAGCCATTTTGCGGAATCTGGGCTCACCATCGCTTCTTCATAGTTCGTAGGTTCATCATGATCTAGTAGCATGATTTCGAGAACAGGATTACCGTACCACTCAGTGCGGATCTTACTCTGTTGATCTACGAGGTTCTGTAGTAACTTGATCTCAAGTTTCATGATCAACATCATCAACTTCCTCACTACTTGGTGTAGATGTCTCGAAACGGTTTCTGCGATTTAACTACTTTCAAGTAAGGGAGAAGGTACTATTACCTCATCAAGTTCGACTTTCCTCCCACTCACTTCTTTCGAGAGAAACTCCTTCTCTAGAAAGGATCCATTCTTAGCAACGAATGTCTTGCCTTCGGATCTGTGATAGAAGGTGTACCCAACTGTCTCCTTTGGGTATCCTATGAAGACACATTTCTCGATTTGGGTTCGAGCTTATCAGGTTGAAGCTTTTTCACATAAGCATCGCATCCCCAAACTTTAAGAAACGACAACTTTGGTTTCTTGCTAAACCACAGTTCATAAGGTGTCGCCTCAACGGATTTCGACGGTGTTCTATTCAGGTGAATGCGGCCGCCTCTAGAGCATAACCCCAAAACGATAGCGGTAAATCTGTAAGAGACATCATAGATCGCACCATATCTAGTAAAGTGCGATTCGACGTTCGGACACACCATTACGCTGTGTGGTGTTCCGGTGGCGTGAGTTGCTAAACTATTCCGCATTGTTTCAAATGTAGACCAAACTCAGAACTCAAATATTCACCTCCACGATCGATCGTAGAAATTTAATTTTCTTGTTACGATGATTTTCAACTTCACTCTGAAATTCTTTGAACTTTTCAAATGTTTCAGACTTATGTTTCATTAAGTAGATATACCCATATCTCGCTTAAGTCATCTGTGAAGGTGAGAAAATAACGATATCCGCCACGAGCCTCAACATTCATCGGACCACATACATCTCGTATGTATGATTTCCAACAAATCTGTTGCTCTCTCCATAGTACCGAGAACGGGTTCTAGTCATCTTGCCCATAAGGCACGGTTCGCAAGTGCCAAGTGATTCATAATCAAGTGACTCCAAAAGTCCATCAAGATGGAGTTTCTTCATGCGCTTTACAATCGATATGACCTAAACGGCAAGTACCACAAATAAGTTGCACTATCATTATCAACTCTGCATCTTTTGGCTTCAACATTATGAATATGTGTATCACTACTATCGAGATTCATCAAAATAGACCACTCCTCAAGGGTGCATGACCATAAAAGATATTACTCATATAAATAGAACAACCATTATTCTCTGATTTAAATGAATAACCGCCTCGCATCAAACAAGATCCAGATATAATGTTCATGCTCAACGCAGCACCAAATAACAATTATTTAGGTCTAAAACTAATCCCAAGGTAGATGTAGAGGTAGCGTGCGACCGCGATCACATCGACTTTGGAACCATTTCCTACGCGCGATCGTCACCTCGCCCTTTGCTAGTGTTCGCAATCCGTAGTCCTGCTTGAGTTGCAAATATTAGCAATGTAACCAGATCAAATACCCAGTGCTCTGCGAGCTCTAGTAAGGTACACATCAATAACATGTATATCACATATACCTTTGTTCACCTTGCCATCCTTCTTATCCGCCAAATACTTGGGGCAGTTCCGCTTCCGAGGACCAGTCCGCTTGCGAGAAGCACTCGAGCTTGTGCTTAGGTCCGACTTGGGTTTCTTCTCCCGAGCAGAACTTGCTTGCTGTTCTTCTTGAAGTTCCCTTCTTCTTCCCTTTGCCTTTCTTCTTGAAACTAGTGGTCTTATTGACCATCAACACTTGATGCTCCTTCTTGATTTCTACCTCCGTAGCCTTTAGCATTGCGAAGAGCTCGGTATAGTCTTTACTAACCCTTGCATATTATAGTTCATCACGAAGCCTTTGTAGCTTGGTGGCGTGATTGAAGAATTCATCAATGACACAATCATCCGGAAGATTAACTCCCAATTGTGTCAAGTGATTGTAGTACCCGGACATTCGAGTATGTGCTCACTAACGTAACTATTCTCCTCCATCTTGCAGCTATAGAACTTATTGGAGACTTCATATCTCTCAATCCGGGCATTCTGTTGGAATATTAACTTCAACTCTGGAACATCTCATATGCTCCATGACGCTCAAAACGCCGTTGAAGTCCCGGTTCTAAGCCGTAAAGCATGGCACACTCGAACTATAGAGTAGTCATCAGCTTTGCTCTCGCCAGACGTTCTTAACGCCGTCGGTTGCATCAGCAAGCAGTTCGCACCCAGCGGTGCATCCAGACGTAACTCTTCCGAGCAGCAATGAGGATAATCCTCGAGTTACGGACCCGATCCGTGTAATTGCTACCATCATCTTTCAACTTTGCTTTCTCAAGGAACGCATTAAAATTCAACGGAACAACAGACGAGCCATCTATCTACAATCAAACATAAACAAGCAAGATACTATCGGTACTAAGTTCATGATAAATTTAAGTTCAATTAATCATATTACTTAAGAACTCCCACTTAGAAAGACATCTCTAGTCGCCTAAGTGATCACGTGATCCAAATCAACTAAACCATAACCGATCATCACGTGAAATGGAGTAGTTTTCAATGGTGAACATCTTATGTTGATCATATCTACTATATGACTCACGCCGACCTTTCGGTCTCCGTGTCCGAGGCCATATCTGCATATGCTAGGCTCGTCAAGTATAACCCGAGTATTCTGCGTGTGCAAAACTGGCTTGCACCGTTGTAGATGGACGAGAGCTTATCACACCCGATCATCACGTGGTGTCCGGGCACGATTTAACTTTGGCAACGGTGCATACTCGGGAGAACACTTCTTGATAATTTAGTGAGAGATCATCTTATAATGCTACCGTCAATCAAAGCAAGATAAGATGCATAAAGGATAAACATCACATGCAAATCAATATAAGTGATATGATATGGTCATCATCATCTTGTGCTTCGTGATCTTCATCTCCGCAGCACCACCATGATCACCATCGCCACCGGCGCGACACCTTGATCTCCATCGTAGCATCGTTGTCGCCTCGCCAATCTTATGCTTCTACGACTATCTCTACCGCTTAGTGATAAAGTAAAGCATTACAGTATGTTGCATTGCATACAATAAAGCGACAACCATATGGCTCCAGCCAGTTGCCGATAACTTCGTTACAAAACATGATCATCTCATACAATAAAATATAGCATCACGCCTTGACCATATCACATCACAACATGCCCTGCAAAAACAAGTTAGACGTCCT
Organism: Aegilops speltoides; assembly: GCA_021437245.1. NCBI lineage: Eukaryota > Viridiplantae > Streptophyta > Magnoliopsida > Poales > Poaceae > Aegilops > Aegilops speltoides. Next base: position 525,732,500 of record CM038145.1, on the reverse strand, counting down.
CTACTTTGTTGTTGCAAATTTTACGTGGCTGCTACGGGCTTAAGCAAGAACCAATCTCACCCACGCATCAAAACCACAACGATATTTCAAATAGACTCGCTTTAACCTTCTCAAGGACCGGGCGAGCTACACTCGGTTCAACTAAAGTGAGAGAGACAGCACCCACCAGTCACCTTTAAGCAACGAGTGCTCGTGGCGGTGAAACCAGTCTCGCGTAAGCGTACGCGTAATGTCGGTCCGGGCCGCTTCATCTCACAATACCGCTGAACCAAAGTATGACATGCTGGTAGGTAGTATGACTTGTATCGCCCACAACTCACTTGTGTTCTACTCGTGCAAAACATCAAACCATAAAAACCTAGGCTCTGATACCACTGCTGGGGAACGTAGTAATTTCAAAAAATTTCCTACGCACACGCAAGATCATGGTGATGCATAGCAACGAGAGGGGAGAGTGTTGTCTACGTACCCTCGTGAGACCCGGCGAAGCGATCACAACGTAGAGGAAGTAGTCGACGTTCTCCTCGCGATCCGACCGATCCCGGCGCCAAGCATTCGGCGCCCGAGTTCTTGACACACGTACAGCTCGATGACGCCCTCGACTCCGATCCAGCCGAGTGTCGAGGAGAGTTCCACAAGACGACGGCGTGGTGACGATCTTGATGTTCTATCGGTAGAGCTTCGCTAAGCTTCGCAGCGATATTACCGAGGTGGAATATGGTGGAGGGGGCACCGACACGGCTAAGGAACGATCCGTAGATCAATACTTGTGTGTCCTAGGGTGCCCCCCGCCCCGTATATAAAGGAGGGAGGGGAGGCCGGCCGCCCTAGGCTGCTGGCCAGGAGGGGGGGAGTCCTCCTCCTAGTTGAGTAGGACTCCCTCCTAGTCCAACTAGGAAGGAGAAGGGGAAGGAAAGAGAGGGAGAGGAGAGGGGGAGGGGCGCGCCCCCCTCCTGTCCTATTCGGACTCCCACAGCGCGCCACCTCTGGTGCGGCCCTCTCTCCCTCTTGGCCCACTAAGGCCCATAACTTTCCCGGGGTTCCGTAACCTCCCACTCCGGTTTTCTCCGAAAACTTCCGAACCTTTCCGGTGTCCGAATATAGCCGTCAATATATCAATCTTTATGTCTCGACCATTTCGAGACTCCTCGTCATGTCCGTGATCACATCCGGACTCAACTTCTTCGGTACATCAAAATACATAAACTCATAATAACCGCCATCGAAACCTTAAGCGTCAGGGACCCTACGGTTCGAGAACAATGTAGACATGACCGAGACACGTCTCGGTCAATAACCAACAGCGGACCTGGATGCCCATATTGGTTCCTACATATTCTACGAAGATCTTTATCGGTCGACCGCATAACAACATACGTTGTTCCTTTGTCATCGGTATGTTACTTGCCCGAGATTTGATCGTCGGTATCCAATACCTAGTTCAATCTCGTTACCGCAAGTCTCTTTACTCGCTCAGTAATACATCATCTCACAGCTAACTCATTAGTTGTAATGCTTGCAAGGCTTCAGATGATATGCATTACCGAGAGGGCCAGAGATACCTCTCCGACAATCGGAGTGACAAAACCTAATCTCAAATACGCCAACCCAACATCTGCCTTTGGAGACACCTGTAGTACTCCTTTATAATCACCCGATTCGTTGTGACGCTTGGTAGCACCAAAGTGTTCCTCCGCAAACGGAGTTGCATAATCTCATAGTTACAGAACATGTATAAGTCATGGATAAAAGCAGTAGCAACATACTAAACGATCGTGTGCTAAGCTAATGGAATGGGTCATGTCAACCAGATCATTCTACTAATGATGTGACCTCGTTAATCAAATAACAACTCTTTGTTCATGGTTAGGAAACATAACCATCTTTGATTAACAAGCTAGTCTAGTAGAGGCATACTAGTGACATGTTGTTTGTTTATGCATTCACACATGTATCATGTTTCCGGTTAATACAATTCTAGCATGAATGATAAATATTTATCATGAAATAAGGAAATAAATAATAACTATATTATTGCCTCTAGGGCATATTTCCTTCACCCGGGCCCCTGGCCACCTACAGCCGCGCCCCCGGGTGCCCGGGCTTGAGGCCCCGGGTGCCCGGCCGCGCCACCCGGCCATCTCCAGCGCCCCCTCCCCCCGGTGCCCAGGACTTGGGCCCCCGGGTGCCCGGCCGCCTCGCCCGGCCATCTCCATCGCCACCCCCGGGTGCCCGGCCACATGCCAGCCGGCCCCTGAGCAGCCCGGGTGCCCGGTCCAAGTTGCCCGGGTGCCCGGCCCCCTTCGTCCAACCGCATGTTGATGGCCTTTTTGGCCTTGTATCCCCCTCTTTTTGCCTTGTTTCGCCCCTAGACTATATGAGGACACCTCCTAGGTCATTTGTAGAGCTAGAAAAGATTAGACTAAACATTGTGAGCCTTTGCTCCTTGTATCCCCTCCTCTTAGGAGCTCAAGCCCCCACCTAGGGAAGAATCCATTGGATTATCAAGGCCTCCACTTGGAGAAGATCATCAAGACCTCACATAGTGGGAAGAATTTACCAAGTGCTACTCTCCTTGTATTGATCTTGTAATCTTGTGGATCTCATGTGTGCTACTCTAGTGGATGTGATACTTGGGTTTGTTTGAGAGATTTGTTCTTGGTGTTCTTGGTGTTCTTGAGTTTTTCCTCCTTTTCCCCCCTCCAAGTGTGAAAAGATCCTTCCTAGGGTTTGACCCTACAACATCTTGGTATCAAGAGCAAGGTTTATTCACATCTTGGAGTCCCATCCCCCCATTTGCTAGCTTGATTTTGTTGTTTTTCGTCCAAATCCGAAAATCCCCACAAAAATAGCCCCAAAAAAAATTCTTGCAATTTGTTGGATCTTGTGAGATTTGGTTGTTTTGGTCCATGGATTTGATGTTTGGCAAGTGGATCTAGCCCCTCCCCAACAATCCCCACCCTTCCCACCACGAAATCCACCGAATTTGGCCTTTCCCCCAAAATTTCCGCCCAAATCGGCCACCACCGGGTGCCCGCACCTCAAACCACCGGGCACCCGCACCGCGCCCAGCTACCCCCGGGCACCCGCACCCCTCGAAATCAGCCCACTACCAACACCATTTTGGCCATAACTTCCACCTCCCAAGCCCGTTTTTCGTGTTCTTTAGCTCGTTTAGAAGCCCTTGACATCCCCCATCCACTCATCCCAATACCACCACCATTAACCCCCATCCAAAAATCATCACAAAAACACCCACCTTCCGCATTTGACCAATTTTGAGTTGCCATTTGCGTTTCCTAAGGTGTTTCGGCTACTTAGGAGCGTGTGACATCTTCGTCACCATCACCGACTCGGAGCATCTTCATCGCTAACCGTAAGAAAGGACAGTAACCTCAACGACACTTACTCCTTACCTTGCTTTTGCATTGATAGCCCGAGCCACTTTGCATCGCTTACCCATTGAGACTAGCAAGTTGAGAATTGTCGGGCACGCTTTTTGTGCACCATAGTGATCGTGTTATCATCTTAGTGCCATAAGTCTCTCCCGTGCATATCATATATACTTGCCTCATATCATACTCGGCTCGAGCATCAAGCATAGAGAAAAAAGAGAAGAAAAGCTTTTAAGCAAAAGAGGAGAAACAAAGAGCTTGTAAGCAATAGAGTTGAGCCATTTGCATACCTATATCATCTTGGTCATCGCATATATACCATAGTTGGGATTGAAGATGGCACGGTTCTCTCGTAGGTAGGAGCACAAGCGTATCTTGCCCATTTGAGCAATCGAGCTAGTGTCTCTCGAGCATTCGCACAACAAGAGCATTTACGGTGGTTGCACATTTTGAGCTCACTCCTTGGTTGTGCGGATCCCATCTATCTTCCGTGCGTGTGTACCTAGTGATACCTTTGGGTTTGATCTATTTGCTTTACTTGCTTTTTTGTGAACCTTCTCAACCTTATCGATATCTTGACTAACATTTGCTTGAAATTTTTGCCACCATCCTAACCGAGCTACTCCATAAGCCTCTTACTTGTAGGTGTGAGAAACAAACCCGGTTCCAATTCTCCTATTGTGGCATTACATTGAGTGACACTTGTTACATCTTCAATCCTCGGAGAAGGTAACTTTGGTATTGTTCTCTCACTTTCCTACTCACCCCACTTGGTTATGATGGATAGGCCAAGCGCGTCGTCGAACCCACTTTTCGAGGAGCAAGGTGATGATTCCGGATATGTCTCCAAGAACCACTTCTTCATCGCGCAACGAGTGCTTCATCAAGAAAACGTCGCTTTGGGTGAACGCTTCGAACAACTCGCCTCCGACCTTCGTCAAAACATCGACGACAAATTCAACACACAAATGGAAGAGCTCCGCAACATGATCGTTCGACGCCCGTCTTCCTCATCGGCTTCTTCAAGACGGCGCCACTCAAGTCACCGTACAAGTCGACAATCTTCGGACTACTCTTCTTATGATGCAAGTCCGCCACGAGATCTCCCTCCTCGACGTGATCATCATCAAGCTAACCAAGCTCAAGAAAATCCATTCCATGGCAATGGATTACAAGACCGAGTTCGAGCACGTGAACGGATGCGACACAAAGTCCCTCATGGACCAATGGAGCAAGAGCAAATACCTCCGCAAGTACCACTTCAAGCCCCTCAAGACGGTGATGCACTTAGACAAGCACAAGAGCAACGTGAAGCACAAGCCCTCGACCGTGAAGCTCAAGAACTTGAAGCATAACAAGCTCTACGCAAGGCCACTAGAGCCGTTGAAGTCCGCAATCGCCAAGTGCGAGAACAAGAGGAAGCTCTTCGACGCGAGATACAAGAAGAAGCCGCCCGGCGCGAAGAACAACAAGAAAGGCGCAACCAAGCGCACATTCCTCGCCCTCCTCCAAGACAAGAGCGACACCAAGTGGAACAAGTGCTTCAAGACCCTCCTCCATGCCAAGAGCAACATCATGAGGAACGAGCATTTGAGGACTTTCCAAGGCAAGAGCGATATCACAACCGCTATCAAGATGAAGAACTCCGCTACGGCAAGCTCAAGTTCATCATGCCAAAGTTCTCCGGAAGCAATGATCCCGAAGAATATCTCTCTTGGGCATTGAAGGTGGACAAGATTTTTCGCCTCCACAACTACGATGAAGAAAAGAAGATAGCAATGGCCTCCCTCGAATTCCAAGACTATGTCCTCATTTGGTAGGAACAAGTGATCGAGCGACGACATACAAGAGGCGAACCACCAATCACAACTTGGGAAGCCATGAAGGAAGTCATGAGAGCCCTCTTTGTGCCTACTCACTACACTCGAGATCTTTTCAAGAAGTTGCAACTCCTCAAGCAAGGCACCAAGACGGTGGAAGAATACTACCAAGAAATGGAGATTGCCATGATACGAGCCAATGTCAAGGAAGATGACGAGGAAACAATGGCACGCTTCTTGAATGGCCTCAACCACCCAATCAAGCGGATCGCCAACTTCCAACCATACTCCAACCTTCTTGAGCTAGTTCATCAAGCGACCAAGGCCGAGCGACAAGTACAAGATGACTTCAAATACGCCAAGTACTCGTCCAAAACCTACGGCTCCTAATCTCAAGCTCCCGCGACTTCGGCACCTCCTACATCAACTCGAGCATCACGAAGTACCGGTGACAAGTCAAGTTCCAAGCAAGTGGCACCTTCCTCGACTCGTCCTCCGGCAAGCACCTACAAATCCAAGACTCCTTCATCTTCGGCGCCTCCCTATGATCCCGTCAATACAAGTTCAATCAAGTGCTTCACATGTGGCGGCCGAGGCCACAAGTCATTCCAATGCACCAACAAGCGAACGATGATCTTCAACGATGACGCACATATGACTCAATGAGTGAAGAAGAAATGGAAGCCATTGAGCACGTGGCCATGCACCGGCGCGTGAATGAAGATGAAGATGACCAAGTCTTTTGTGACAATGATTCAGGTCCCTCTCTCGTGGTCTCCAAGGTCTTGACGCTCCAACACCACCAAGAAGAAGACCAACGGTGCCACATCTTCCACACCAAGGCCGGCATCAATGGAAGGTCCGTCAAGGTCATCATCGATGGAGGTAGTTGCCACAATTTGGCAAGTGAAGAACTATGCTCCAAGCTTCAGTTGGTCAAGAGGAAGCATCCGCACCCTTACAAGGTTCAATGGCTAAGTGACTCCGGCACTATCCGAGTTGAGCATACGGTCCAAGTCTCCTTCAAAATTGGTGCATATGAGGACACTTTGGAGTGTGATGTGGTCCCAATGACCGTTTGCCACCTCCTTCTTGGTCGGCCATGGCAATTCAACCGTGGTGTTATCCACAATGGGCGTACCAAACACTATAGCTTCAAGATGAAAGGGAAGGAATATGTGCTACGACCTATGTCTCCTAGTCAAGTGATAGCCGACAAGCAAGCCACCCACCATGGAGAGAAGAGTGAGAAAGTGAGCCACCCAAACGTGAGTGAGAGCCACAAGCCAAACGTGAGAGCCTCTTCGCCTAGAGAGAAAAACCTCATACTATTTGCCACAAAAAGTGAGATGAGAGAAGTGTGTGAGAACCCATCGAGTGTGATGCACTTTGTCCTTGTGTGCAAGGATGGAGAACCAAAAACTAACACCGCTCACGAGCTACCTTTGGTGTTTCAATCTCTTTTGCAGGAATTTCAAGATGTTTTCCCCGATGAGCTACCTCCGGGTCTCCCTCCTCTTCGAGGCATTGAGCATCGAATCGACCTCATCCCCGGAGCTCCTCTTCCAAACAAGGCTCCATACCGCGTCAACCCCGAAGAGACAAAGGAGAATCAACGTCAAGTACAACAACTCATCGACAACGGTCATGTACGTGAAAGCTTAAGCCCTTGTGTCGTTCCCGTTATACTTGTGCCCAAGCAAGATGGTAGTTTTCGCTTGTGTTCCGATTGTAGACCCATAAATGCTATTACCATTCGCTATAGGCATCCCATTCCTCGATTAGATGATATGCTTGATGAACTTAGTGGAGCCAACTTTTTTCTCAAAAGTTGATCTTAAAAGTGGCTATTATCAAATCCGCATACAAGAGGGTGATGAATGGAAAACCGCTTTCAAAACCAAATTTGGCTTATATGAATGGTTAGTCATGCCTATGGGTTTATCGGAAGCTCCCGGTACTTTCGTGCGTCTCATGCATCATGTGCTTCGCCCTTATATTGGAGTCTTTGTTGTGGTTTACTTCGATGATATTCTTGTGTTTAGCAAAACCATGAAAGAGCATCTTAATCATGTTAGGGCTGTTTTGCAAACACTTCGCAAGGAAAGTCTTTATGCCAACATGAAAAAGTGCACATTTGGTGTTGACAAAGTGGTTTTCTTGGGTTTTGTTGTATCTTCCAAGGGTGTCCATGTTGATGAAAATAAAATTGAAGCAATTAAAAATTGGCCCCAACCCACCAATTTGCAACAAGTGCAAGTTTTCTTGGCCTTGCGGGTTTTTATCGTCGCTTTGTGAAAGATTTTAGCACTATTGCCGCTCCTTTGCATGCTTTGAGCAAGAAGAATGCTCCTTTTGTTTGGGGACCTTTGCAATCAACCGCTTTTGATAAGCTCAAATCTTTGCTTACACATGCTCCGATTCTTGCTTTACCCAACTTTGACAAAACTTTTGAGGTTCATTGCGATGCAAGTGATACCGGAATTGGTGGAGTTTTGATGCAAGAAAAACGAGCTCTTGCTATTTTAGTGAAAAACTTTCTGGTGCTCAACTTAACTATCCCATCTATGACAAAGAATTGTTTGCTTTAGTGCATGTGTTACATGTGTGGGAGCATTACCTTAGACCGCATGAGTTTGTCATACATACCGATCATGAAACACTTAAATACCTCAAAGGTCAAACCAAGTTGAATAAATGGCATGCTAAATGGAGTGAATTCATTGAATCTTTTCCCTATGTGATCAAGTACATTAAGGGCAAAGAAAACGTGGTGGAGGATGCCCTTTCCCGCAAATGCATGTTACTTACTCAACTTGAATTGAATGTCATAGAATTTGATCATATCAAAGATTTGTATGAGGGTGATGTGACTTTTGCCACTCCTTACGCTAAGTGTGTGACGCATACTTCTTGGGAACGATATTATATCAAAGATGGTTATCTTATGAGAGCTAACAAACTATGCATTCCCAAGTCTTCTCTTCGTTTGCTCCTTTTGCAAGAGGCTCATGGAGGTGGACTCATGGGACACTTTGGACGCGACAAGACTTTCGCCACGCTCTCCAAGCACTATTATTGGCCCAAGATGTTTCGCGATGTTTCCCGCTTCACCAACCGGTGATCTACATGTTGCAAAGCTAAGTCACACTCTCAATCCCATGGTTTACATATGCCTTTACCTATTCAACATCAACCTTGGGAAGACATTAGCATGGATTTTGTGCTTGGATTACCTAGAACTCAAAATGGCAAGGATTCGTTTTTTGTTGTTGTGGATCATTTCTCTAAAATGGCTCATTTTATCCCATGGAATAAGATAGACGATGCTTCACATGTTGCCAATCTCTTTTGTAGGGAAATCTTGCGGTTGCACGGCGTGCTAAAGACAATTGTGTCGGATCGAGACGTCAAGTTCTTAAGCTACTTTTGGAAGACACTATGCGCCAAGCTCGGGATCAAGCTATTATTCTCCATGGCATATCATCCTCAAACCGATGGACAAACGGAAGTCACCAACCAGACGCTTGCGACTCTCCTACGTGTGTTGATCAAGAAGAACATCAAGGAGTGGGAGGAGTGCCTACCCATCGCCGAGTACGCCTACAATCGTGCAAGACACTCTACAACCGGCAAGTCCCCCTTCAAGGTCGTCTACGGTTTCAACCCTTTGTCGCCATTGGACATCCTTCCTCTAACGCTTCAAGAACAAGCAAACATGGACGCAAGTGCAAGAGCCGCCTACCTCAAGAAGATGCATGAAGAAACACGTTCCACGATCGAGCACCAAGTGCAACGCCTCTCCGCCAAGCTCAACATCAACAAGTCTCCGATGGTGTTCCAACCGGGTGATCAAGTATGGATACATCTCCGCAAAGACCGCTTCCCCAAGGAATGCAAGTGCAAGTTACTACCACGAGCCAACGGCCCATTCAAGGTGATCGCATGCTACAACGACAACGCCTACAAGGTCGACATCCCACACGACAAGTACAACGTTAGCGACATCTTCAACGTCAAAGACTTGGCCAAGTACCATGGTGATGAAGAGCACGATCCGTGGACGGATCTCTCCCAAGGGGGGGAAGATGATGCGGAGCATCCCTCGACTACTCGCACCGACACTCCATCACCAACGCAAGCTCCAAGTGGACCAATGACACGAGCACGTGCACGCGCCATCGAGAACGAGGTTGATTCTCTCCTCTTCGAGTTCGCTCGGTTTAACATGAGAGTTGGATTCTACCGTCATCAAAAACATTGTGCATGCTTAGGTACCAAGAAGACAATAGTAAGAAGGAGAGGACGAAGACTCAAGTGACCTCGAAAGGAAAGGAAGAGAAGGAAGAAGAGAACGAGAAGGATGAAGAAGGAGGAGAAGGGGCAAACCCCCTGGACGCACCGGGTGCCCGGCCCCTGCAGCCCCCGGGTGCCCGGCCCCGCCACCCACGATCAAGCCCGGTGCCTGGCCTAGGCTGGCCGGGTGCCCGGCCCTTGCTGCCCCAGCCGCTGGCTCGCCCAGTGCCTGTGCTTGGGGCCTGGATGCTTGGCCGCGCCACCCGGCCATCTCTAGCGCCCCCGGGTGCATGGGACTTGGGCCCCCGGGTGCCCGGCCGCCTCGCCCGGCCATCTCCAGCGCCACCCGGGTGCCCGGGACTTGGGCCTGGGTGCCCGCCACATGCCACCGCCCTCGAGCAGCCAGGGTGCCCGCCCAAGTTGCCGGGTGCCCCCCTTCGTCCAACCGCACGTTGATGGCCTTTTTGGCCTTGTATCCCGCTCTTTTTGCCTTGTTTCGCCCCTAGACTATATAAGGACACCACCAAGGTCATTTGTAGAGCTAGAAAAGATTAGATTAAACATTGTGAGCCTTTGCTCCTTGTATCCCCTCCTCTTAGGAGCTCAAGCCCCCACCTAGGGAAGAATCCATTGGATTATCAAGGCCTCCTCTTGGAGAAGATCATCAAGACCTCACATAGTGGGAAGAATTTACCAAGTGCTACTCTCCTTGTATTGATCTTGTAATCTTGTGGATCTCATGTGTGCTACTCTAGTGGATGTGATACTTGGGTTTGTTTGAGAGATTTGTTCTTGGTGTTCTTGGTGTTCTTGAGTTTTTCCTCCTTTCCCCCCCTCCAAGTGTGAAAAGATCCTTCCTAGGGTTTGACCCTACAATAGATGAGGATGTCCACCTCCCCCGTGGCCACACCCCCACACTGGCAGTTGGGCTGCCACCTCCACCTACAACGTCTACATGGTAGACACTCCCAAGGACGACGGGGAAAATAAGGAAACATCCAAATGCCGTCGAACTAGGCAGCGATCAAGATGCACAGGACGAGGTAGGCAGAGCCATAACAAAAATACAGATGCCACCGATAACGGTGCAACACTAGATGGTGCCGAGAAGGATGGCGAGGATGATCAAGCCTCACCTGGCCATCCTAATGGACCCATGGGGACGTCCGACGAGAACCCCGAGGGTCTGGAGGACAGGAAGATAGTAATTATCTCCCAGAATCCGAGGACGATGTAAGCCTCAGACCTGAGGACTTTCTTGTCCCTGAGGATCCATTCCAACAAGAAAGATCCGGCGACAGCTCATTGTGACCGCCCAGAGTATGAAAAATAAACATCAATAGCTTCAGGCCGATCAAAACACACTCAACGTCAAGTGGGTAGAGGTCCTTGCAGCCGAGCAAGCTTTGAGGCACGACGCAAGGGGCAAACCAAAATCTACCCGCGACGACGTTTGCTTCCTGACTTCCACGACGAAGTAGCAAAAAAACGTGCCTTTTAAGCATGGCCGAACTAATCAACCTGGTCGCTCTCCTAGAGGACTTGAGAGGCCAACAAGGGAAAACAAAATCCCCTAATAACACCTCGCCGTGAAGGCAAGGACCCGGTCCAATACCCTGAGTCGTACGATTTGCGAAAGCGGTTAAACGCAATGTTGACACCAGATTTTGCCATCACAAAAAGGACCCGCAAGATATAGTCAGTTTAAACCAAACAGTTTTGGAACGTTCAGATAAAACCAGTCCGAATTTGACTAGGGTTTTGGACGTCAATTAATGTAATTTCTTGTAAGGAAAGCCTAGATGAATCCTTTTCTTGTACGGGAAGTCCAGCCGCCTCTTATATATGTTGGGGGTGACGGCCGATTGAAACAACACACAATCGAACAAATCAATATACTACTTTTTCCCCGCTCACGCTTTATCTCTCCACCGCTTTTTCTCTCGTTCTTCGTTGTTCTTCGTGTTTGAGAGCTGCGAATCCCGAGGCTCTAGGGCGAGCGAATCGACCTAGGGCAGCCCATAGCCACCGCAATCCGACGGGTCCCTCCCGGTGCGCTGGGTTTCGGGTCTGCAAAAGCGCCCGCCGACTGTCTTGCGTATCGCGTTGTCGGTCGGGTCTCCTTCGACGTGATCTGTGGTGCATCACCCCCGGCATCAAGGGTACACGTGACGTGTTAGTGTGTCAACACACTTTTTGGCGACTCTGCTGGGGACGAAGATCAATCATCATCATCCACCATGTCCGATCTTCCCAAGCCATCTGAGGTAGACGCCGATAACATCATTAAGCCCAGTCTTGATGAGATATCGGCCGATCATCGCCAAGTCTATGAGGAGTACAAGAAGGTGCGCGAAGAGAAGGATTTGCAGGAGTTCCTTGCAAAATTCAAGAAGGATCGCCAAGGCAACACCACTCCGATTGAAGAAATCAAGTTCCCTCCTCTTCAAGCCGAGTAGGTTAAACCCGCTGTGAGTACTACCTTTTCTCCTGAGCAGTGGGCTGAGATTGAGAGTCGTATTGTCCATGGCAACAATTTGGTCTATCAAACTTTCATAGAAAATACTAATGCTCAGAAAAATATATCTCAATCATCTAGTGGTAATGATGGTGTAGCTGCTAGTTTGCAAAACCCTAATCTGGCTTTACCTATCTCATCGGCGCCTCCCATGCCGATGACTTATTATCCTACTCAAACAAATCAGATTGTGACTGCACCCATTAATCCTATTATGAGTATGCCAGGTTCGGTGGCAACGCCGAACCAAACCCTACCTACAGCTGCAACCACTCGGCCATTACCGAACTATAGTTCGGCATACATGCCATAGTTCCTACCTACAGCTAGTAGTCCTACTCCTCCTATGCCGCTGCCACAAGTTTCATCGTCCACTGTGGATGATGGTCTAGCTAATCTTAGAGAGGAGATGGCTAAGATGCTCCGAGACAATTTTGGAGTTAAGTTACCTCGGAATCGGATTTACCAAAAGCCGTACCCCGAATACTTTGATGCCATCCAGTGCCATCCAGGATATAAAATTCTAGATTTTGTTAAGTTTAATGGAGAAGGCACAAAAACCACATGGGAACATGTTAGTCAATATTTAGCACAATTGGGTGAGGCAGGCTCATTGAATGAATTGAAAGTGCGTTTATTTCCTTTATCATTAACTGGTACCGCATTTTCATGGTTTTCTTCTTTACCACATGGTTCCATTCGAGTTTGGTCGCAGCTAGAGCAGAAATTTCATGATCACTTTTATAGCGGCGATAATGAACTCAAGTTGTCACATCTAACATCGGTTAAACAGAAGCATGATGAATCGGTCTCCGATTACGTCAAGAGATTCAGAGAAACAAAAAACCGGTGTTTTAGTTTGGTGATAACCAAAAGGGACTTGGCGGACCTAGTGCTGAGTGGTTTGAGAACTCCCATTAGAGAAAAGCTAGAAGGCTATGAGTTCTTAAATATCAACCAAGTCTTACAAAGGGCTTTGGCTCAGGAAAGCCGAAGCACAGATCTCAAAGAAGTGCATAGATATAAAGCCAATCGTCCAAAGATGAATATGGTCGAATATGATAGTGATCACTCGGACGATGAGGGTGATATTTTTGCTACTGAATTTGTATGGCCATCTAAAGCCAAACCATTTACTTGCAATTATCTGAAACTGATTCATAAGAATCGTGATGAAGAGATGAAGTTTACTTTTAACATTGCTAAGTGTGATAGAATATTTGATGCTTTGCTGCAGGCTAAGATTATTAGAATATCTCATACTTTACCGCCATTTGAAGAGCTGAAACGGCGCGCTTATTGCAAGTATCATAATTCTTTTTCTCATGCTACTAACGATTGCAATGTTTTTCGACGACAGATACAATCGGCCATTAATGACGGACGATTGAACTTTTCTGAGATGCAAGTTGATAAACAGCCTTTTCCAATGAATACCATGGATTTGGAGGGGAAGAAGCTACTCATTCGGCCGGAGGTAGCCGAATCTGCTAATAAAGCTAATGTTATTGTTGGTGAGCCCAGGAAAGACAAGGAGGACAACGAGATCTTGGGAAGACAGGTTGTGCTTGATAAGCAACCCGGTGGCAAGGAGATAATCAAGATCACCATCAAGAATCTGACACTCGGGGGGCAACCACAAGTGCAAAAGAACGCTCATGTCAGATTTGTTAAGCCCAAGAGTCCAGAAGTTGGTAAGTGGAAGACGAATGAAGCTAAAGTGTAGCGCAAGAAAATCAAGCTAACTTTTCATATGTTGTTGTCCAAGTATGCCAATCATGCGGCCAGTTCTAGCTCTAATCGGTCATCAAATTCGAAGCGCTCAAGGTCACCTCCTCGGGAAGAATTTCAGCATCATGCGAGGCCATATGGGTCGTGGGCGCCGGGACCGTGGATGCCGCCACTCCCCTATGCGCCATACTACATGGGAGGTTTCAATTGAGGATGGGGGCAGCCTCCAATGGCCCCTTATGCTTTTCATCCGGGTTGGGCAGAACCAAGGAGGCCCCTTCATGAGAGACTTTCTTATCCCGCACGAGGCCGTTTGAACAATGGTGTCAATCAGCCAATGCAAGATAATGGAAAAAGGGTCGGCAAGCAAGAATGGCATGTTAAGTCGCCAAGTGCTGCAATGTTCGAGTCAGGAAAAGGCAAGGAGAAAATGGATGTCGACTCACTTATCTTGGGCACCGAAACATTCCCCATACAGCAACCGACTGTGCATAACCACTCGACTGAGCCGATACTTGCTATCGCGCCAAAGCACTCGGCTAATGACCATGAAGCAAGCACCAGCCAAGTAAAGGCGAGAGATCATAAATACACTCAGCCAAAGTGGTGTCCTCCAGGGCTAACAAAGACACAAAAGAGGAAACTACAGAGGTTAAGGAGTCAAGAGATGACAGAACAAGAGGCCGAGAAGCAAAGGGAAAAGTTGTTCAATGACACCCGGCCCATGGTGCCTACAAAGCAAGTGTGGAGGCCTAAACAAATACAAGATGCAATGGCTTCTACACCTATCACAGCAGCACCTGCGCCACCAAAGGAGGACGATGCGACAACTATTACATCGTCTGCGACACTTCTTACTTCTCCTTCACTTGGACAGATTTCAGAATCGGTGGATGCACTTGAAGAAGGGGATGATATGTTGGACTAAGAGTCTACGCCGGTTCATGAAGGTATGGATATCAATATGGTATATTACTTACCTGCTGAGTTTCGTGCTGTAGATGAGGAAGGGGAGGTGGCTCAGCTGGATTTTGGCCCTAAAAATGCAATATTCGAGAAGCCAAAAGACCCAGTAACGCATCTGAAACCGTTGTATCTCAGAGGTCATATCAATGGATCACCGCTCACTCGGATGCTTGTTGATGGTGGTGCTGTGGTGAATCTTATGCCGTATTCGGTCTTCAAAAAATTAGGGCTGCGTGATGAAGAGTTGATAAAGACCAACAGGGTGCTCAATAGATTTGAAGGCAAAGAGAAAACTGAGGCCAAATGTGTGATGTATTTGGAGCTCACGGTGGGAAGTAAAACTTTGGCTACCGCATTCTTTGTCGTCGAGGTGCAAGGTAACTACAATGTGATATTAGGCCATGATTGGGTTCATGCAAACCAATGTGTGCCATCTACTATGCACCAGTTTTTAATCCAGTGGGCTGATGATGAAGTGGAAGTCATTCATGTGGATAACTCGGCCTGTGTTGCTTTGGCCGATGCATCGGTGGATTGGCAGCATCCCAATGCTACTGGCTTGACGGGACGTGACTTGTCAGAGTTTGATTTTCTCAGCACGACCAAGAATGGTTTCGTGCCCGTCTCTTTAAAGCCGACTAAATGCAATCGGCTCCAAGGTATGATATGTTTAAATGGATCCTAACTCAGAGTGGATACAAAAGCGACTTGTAGAATATCGGTCCGATGAGAATTATATGTATGAGTCCATAGAAGAGTTAGATGATATGGATAAATTAGGACAAGGTTTTACATCGACCGATCCATTAGAAGAGATAGATATAGGAGATGGTTCAATTCCTAGAACGACATTTGTAAACGCAAATTTAAGAGCCGATCATAACTAAGTTGATCGAGCTTTTGAAAGAGTATGTTTGCTGTTTTGCATGGGAATATCATGAGATGCCAGGTTTAAGCCGAGAGCTAGTGGAGCATCGGTTACCTATAAAGGCCGGTTTTAGACCATACAAGCATTCGGCCAGAAAATTTAATCCAAAAACATATGCCCGGATCAAGGAAGAGATCGGTCGTTTGCTTAAAGCTAATTTTATTAGACCTTGCAGGTATGCCGAATGGATTTCTAACATTGTCCCAGTGGAGAAGAAAGGATCCGGCAAGTTGAGGGTGTGCATTGACTTCAGAGATTTGAATAGGGCTACACCCAAAGATGAGTATCCCATGCCAATAGCCGATATGCTTATTAATGATGCTTCTGGACATAAGGTTATTAGCTTTCTAGATGTTAATGCCAGATACAATCAAATTTTTATGGCCGAAGAGGACATGTCCAAGACAGCTTTTCGTTGCCCTGGTTTTCTTGGTTTATTCGAGTGGGCGGTGATTACATTCGGATTAAAAATGTCAGCGCCACATATCAAAGGGCTATGAATTTGATCTTTCATGATTTACTCGGTGTCATACTTGAAGCTTATATTGATGATATTGTTGTCAAATCGGATGCTTTTGAGTCTCACTTGGCCGATTTGCGTTTAGCTTCTGAAAGAATGAAAAAGTATGGACTGAAGATGAATCCTTTGAAGTGCGCATTCAGTGTGTCAGCTGGCAAGTTTTTGGGTTTCATTATCCATGAAGATGGAATAGAGATTGATCCCAAAAAGATAGAGGCCATACAGAAAGTGGAGGCTCCAACGTGCAAGAGAGATATGCAAAAGTTCCTTCGCAAGGTCAACTACTTAAGGAGGTTCATAGCTAATCTATCAAGGAAGGTTGATGCGTTTACTCCTATCCTTGGGTTAAAGAATGATGCTGATTTCACTTGGGGGGCAAGATAGCAAGAAGCATTTGATATGATCAAAAATTATTTGTGCACTCCTCCGGTGATGAAAGCATCCAAGCATAGGGAACCCTTCAGGCTTTACATTGCAGCAGAGGAAGGAGTTATTGGTGTTGTTCTGACTCAAGAAACCGAAAGAAAAGAGCATGCCATCGCTTATTTGAGCCGCCGCTTATTGACGCCGAGACAAGGTATACATTTATTGAAAAATTATGTCTATGTTTATATTATGCTTGCACAAAATTGAGACATTATTTAGTACCGAGTGCTTGCATAGTAGCTTGTCAGACCGATGTCATTAAGTACATGTTGCATAGACCAATTCTTAGTGGTAGAATTGATAAGTGGGCATATGCTTTGATTGAATATGATTTGGCTTATGAATCTCTAAAATCCATGAAAGGCCAAATCATTGCTAATTTTATTGTTGAACATCGGATTGATGACAAGCATGATGTTACTATAAACCTTGTCTGACTAGTACCATGGAGATTATATTTTGATGGTTTAGTTTGTAGCAATGGCCAAGGTGTTGGTATTGTTTACATATCTCCTCATGGTGCTGTTTTTGAAGCCTCATGCCGCTTAGAATATTTTTGTACGAACAATCAAGCCGAATATGAAGCATTATTATTCGGCCTAGAGATGTTACTTGCTATAGGTGTTACACATATTGAGGCTTATGGTGATTCGTTATTAGTAATGCAACAAATATCCAAAGTCTTTCAATGCTTTGACGAATCACTTAATGTTTATCTTGATAAATGTCTAGATATAATTTCTACTTTGGATTATTTTAGCATTGCTCATATATCTAGACATGACAATTGGAAAGCAAATGATTTGGCACAACAAGCATCCGGCTATCATGTTGATCATGGCATGTTTCATATTTCTGAAAAGCCGATGTCTAGTCTTTACAACATAGGGGAGGCCAAACCGGAGCCCACTATTTCGGCCACTAATGAAATATTCAATGCAGGAGAAAATCAAGACTGGAGGAAACCCATCATTGATTATTTGTGTGATCCTAGTAGAAGGGTGGACAGGGCTGTTCGGCGTATGGCTTTCAAGTACACAATGAGAGATGATGGTCTCTATTGCCGAAAGGTTGATGATGTTCTTTTAAAGTGCTTGGACGAAGACCAAGCAAGAATTGCTATGAGAGAGGTCCATGATGGTATTTGTGGCACTCATCAGTCGGCTCCCAAGATGAAATGCTTACTACGACGTGCTGGGTTTTATTGGCCGACCATGATTAATGATTGCTTCAGATATTATAGAGGGTGCGAAGCTTGTCAAAAATTTGGTGATATTCAGTTGGCTCCTGCTGCTATGCTACATCCCATTATCAAGCCATGGCCTTTCATAGGATGGGGTTTAGACTTTATTGGACAAATTCATCCATCTTCATCAAAGGGGCATCGGTTCGTATTAGTAGCAACCGATTATTTCACTAAATGGTCTGAAGCAGTGCCTCTCAAGAACATGACACATACAGAGGTAATTAAGTTCATAACCGAGCACATTGTTCATAGATTCGGCATTCC
Organism: Aegilops speltoides; assembly: GCA_021437245.1. NCBI lineage: Eukaryota > Viridiplantae > Streptophyta > Magnoliopsida > Poales > Poaceae > Aegilops > Aegilops speltoides. Next base: position 525,714,390 of record CM038145.1, on the reverse strand, counting down.
TCAAACGTTGACTACAGATCAAGGCTCATCTTTCATGTCACACCAAGTCAGAGAATTTGCCGAATCTTATAACATAAAGTTGCTCAATTCCTCTCCATATTATGCCCAAGCCAATGGACAAGCTGAGTCTAGCAATAAAATTTTAATCAAACTCATCAAGAAGAAAATGAAGGATAATCCGAGAAGATGGCATGAGTTGTTGTCTGAAGCATCATGGGCACATAGAATATCAAGGCATGGTGCTACGAAAGTGACTCCATATGAGCTAGTATATGGTCAAGAGGTTGTTTTACCAGTGGAAATAAATTTGAATGCTTTGAGAATAGCCAAACAAAATGATTTATCGGCAGTAGACTTTTATAACTTCATGATGGACAATATTGATGAGGTTGCCGATAAACGTTTGGCTGCTTTGAAGGCCATAGAGAGGGACAAGTTGAGGGTAGCAAGAGCTTACAATAAGAAAGTTAAGTTGAAGAATTTTCAAGTTGGTGATCTCGTCTGGAAAGTGATTCTGCCGATTGGTTCAAGAGATAAAAAATTCGGGAAGCGGTCTCCAAGTTAGGAAGGTCCTTTTAGGATTACAAGAGTAGTTCCCGGAAACTCATATTTGGTGGAATCCGTACAAGGGGCATTGTTACCTCGAGCTCTCAATGGCAAGTACTTGAAGAAGTACCATCCGAGTGTGTGGCAAGAAGCCTGAGTAGGCAATGGCCGATGTACGATTATCGCCCTTAGCACAAACATGGCCGATACATAATTATCGCCCTGAGAAAAATAAATGGCCAATGGAGTGTTGACATCGTCCTTAGAACAAACACCGTGCATATTATTTTTCGGCGTGCAAGCTTTGCCGAAAAACAGGGGGCATATGTTGACACCAGAATTTTTCATCACAAAAAGGACCCGCAAGATACAGTCAGTTTAAACCGAACAGTTTTGGAAAGTTCGGATAAAACCAGTCCGAATTTGACTAGGGTTTTGGACGTGAATTGATGTAATTTTCTTGTAAGGAAAGCCTAGATGAATCCTTTTTTTTGTACGGGAAGTCCAGCTGCCTCTTATACATGTTGGGGGTGACGGCCGATTGAAACAACACACAATCGAACAAATCAATATACTACTTTTTCCTGTCTACGTTTTATCTCTCCACCGTTTTCTCTCTCGTTCTTCGATGTTCTTCGTGTTTGAGAGCTGCGAATCCCGAGGCTCTAGGGGCGAGCGAATCGACCTAGGGCAGCCCATAGCCGCCACAATCCTGACGGGGTCCCTCCCAGGTGCGCGGGGTTTCGGGTCTGTAAAAGCACCCGCCGACTGTCTTGCGTATCGTGTTGTCGGTCGGGTCTCCTTCGACGTGAGCTGCGGTACATCACCCCCGGCGTCGAGGGTACACGTGACGTGTTCGTGTGTCAACACGCAAATCTAGTCCCAGCGTGATCCATTTATGGATCACGAGGAACGCGCCTGCTGGACAGGTCAGTGATGACCCACAAGTATAGGGTATCAATCGTAGTCCTTTCGATAAGTAAGGGTGTCAAACCCAACGAGGAGAAGAAGGGAATGACAAGTGGTTTTCAGCAAGGTATATTTTGCAAGCACTGAAAGTAACGGTAACAGATAGTTTTGTGGTAGGATAATTCATAGCAAGTAACAAGTAATAATGATAACAAAGTGTAACAAGGTGGCCCAATCCTTTTTATAGCAAAGGACAAGCTGGAACATTCTTTTATAATAAGCAAAGCGTTCTTGAGGACACATGGGAATTATCACCTAGTCACTTTCATCATGTTTATTTGATTCGCGTTCGCTACTTTGATAATCTGATATATGGGTGGACCGGTGCTTGAGTGATATTCTTACTTGAACAAGCATCTCAGTTATGATTACCCCCTCTCGCAAGTATCCGCAACTATGATAGAAGAATTAAGATAAACCTAACCATAGCATGAAACGTATGGATCCAAATTAGCCCTTACGGAATAACGCATAAACTAGGGTTTAAGTTTCTGTTACTCTAGCAACCCATCGTCTACTTATTACTCCACAATGCCTTCTCTTAGGCCCAAGTATTGTGAAGTATCATGTAGTCAACGTTCACATGACACCACTCAAGGAGGCAACAACATACATATTATCAAAATATCGAACGAGTAACAAATTCACATGATTACTTATAACCGTACTTCTCCCATGTCCTCAAGAAAAAAAGTAACTATTCAAAAATCATATCCATGTTTAAGATCAAAGGGATATTGAATATCATTAATGATCTGAACATATAATCTTCCACCAAATAAACCAATTAGCATCAACTACAAGATGTAATCAACACTTCTAGCAACCCACAGGTACCACCAATCTGAGGTTTTGGGACAAAGATTGAATACAAGAGATGAACTAGAGTTTGAGATGAGATGATGCTAGTGAAGATGCTAATGAAGATTGGTTCTTCCATGATGAGAGGATCGTTGGTGATGTCGATGGCTTCCATTTCCCCCTTTCGGAGGCAAGTTTCCCCAGCGGAATCGCTCCGCCGGAGAGCAGAAGTGCTCCTGCCCAGGTTCCTCCTCGAGACGGTGGCGCTTCGTCCCGAAAGTCTTCTTCTGATTTTTTTTTCTAGGGAAAATAGCACCATATAGCAGAAGATGGGCACCGGAGGCCTGCTAGGGGGGGCACAAGGTCATAGGGCGCGCCCTGGGGAGTAGGGCGCGCCGCCTGAGCTTGGCCCCCTCCTAGTATTTTTTCAGCCAATATTTTTTATATATTCCAAAATTATTCTCCATAAATTTTCAGGTCATTTAGAGTTGTGCAGAATAGCTATCTCTGTTATAGTCTTTTCCAGTCCCCATCTGTTCTAAACTCTCTAGTCCAATGAAGACGTAGGCCCATGGTGGATCCCTATATGCAAAGATGCTCGTGTGCCTTTTAAATGAAACTAGAACGAAACGAGATCATCTAACTTTTGAAGAACTTCGTTGGAGGGATGTAAATGAATACAGTTTAGCTGCACTTCAGTCGCATGAAAACACAATTTGGGTCAGTCGATTTTAATTTGAAGGAAGGAACGACGGAGGGAAGGAAGGTGCTCGCCGGAAAAGGCTACCCCATTATCTATCTTAGGGGTGTGGGGATGATGAGCTCGCCGGAGAAGGCTGCCCCATTATCTATCTTAGGGGTGGGGGATTGGGGGTGGGTGCTGCAAGTTCACCGGAAAAAAACTGGCCATCGTCGGGGCTAGAGGGATGGCCGGGGGCAGCGGTGGCATGGCGGTGGGAGGCGGTTGAGGGGAGGGCGGGGCGGCGAGGCTGGCGCGGGAGCGCCTCCGGCCATGGGCGGTGGTGGCCGACGGTTCAGTCGGTGGTACATTCGGCTGGGGAAGAAGGGATTGAGATTGAATAGGGCTGCTGACAGTTGGATCTGTAAAGGACGTGGCTACGAGTAAGTCCACTGAAAACGCAATTTGGGTCAGACGATTCATTTGGGACGTCGGATCAAATTGCTTTGTTTTTTTTTTTTTTTGCATAGATTTGGTTTTATATGACTTTGCTATTTGTCGGCGTGTTTTTGTGTGCGTTCATTGATGTTTTGCTATGTGCATTGCATCCTAGCTATGCAGTTAATATTGGCTATGTGCATCCTAGCTATGCAAAGGTCAAATGTGTACTCACTACGTTTGTATCCTCTTGATGCTCCATTTCAAGTCAATTAAGGTGCATGCTGCATAGAATCTGCTGGTAGTCCAGTTATTTTCCAAAGGTTGGTGTGTAGGCTTTATTTGACATTCCAAAAACATTCGTTTCCTTGATAATTTAGCAATGCTTCAAAACCAATCTATGCAACGAACATTTTGAAAACATCACTATGGGGCATGCATAGATAGAAACTATGGGTCTGCAGACCATAGCATATACTCCCTCCGTTCCTAAATAGTTGTCTTTCTAGATATTTCAACAAGTGACTACATACGGAGCAAAATGAGTGAACCTACACTCTAAAATATGTCTATATACATCCGTATGTGGAAGACCATTTGAAATCTCTAAAAAGACAACTATTTAGGAACGGAGGGAGTATATTATAGTCGCACGGACTACTATGTATGTATATAGTTCAAAGAACCGCCGCAAAAACACTTTTAGTTACCTCCAGAAAACAACAGATTCACAGAGAAACTACCAGTACAATGCACGTTTACACAACACGCTATCTCTCTTTTTCTGTAAAACTCTCGCCACCCAGGGCTCTGGGCTACTCTCAAGCTCGAAGGAACCCAACTGCAAACACTGAGGTTTTAATCTTCCCTTGTTTCTTTTTGTTTCCTCAGGGAAGCTATCTAGCAGAAGACGCTCATGTCGAGCTCACCTCCGGAGCTAACCACAGTTTCACCTTTTTGTCGTCCCCACAACTCGCCAGAATGAACGCAGGAGCACCACCTGAGAAAATCAACAAGCAATGTGATTTAGACACCTTAAACACATAATATTTCCAGATCAAATAATTTACAAGATGGTGACAAGGATGAGTGAGCACGACACCATCAAGTGCATCAGCTATATATATATATATATATATATATATATATATATATATATATATATATATATATATATATATATATATATATATATATATATATATATATATATAGGAAAAATCCATCCTACCACCTGGGGGTAGTTACCTCACATGTCTCATATACTACCATGTGGTAGTATATATTCTACTTTATCATTTTAAGTATGTTCATATACTATATATAAGATACTCCAAAGTGAGTTACATGAAAAAATTGCAAGTTGGCCCATGGTTTTTATTATATTTGTGAAATACGTACATATTTGTACGTAAAAAAGAGCATACTCAAAATACGATACATACTACGAAAAAAAGTATATATACTACCTAAACATTCTTATATACTACATACTACGCGTACATACTCTTCGATTTGATAGATACTACATACAACATACAAAACTCAAGTGGTGGTAACTACAACTGGTGGTATATATATATATACAGCCCACAAATTCCATTGCATTTGCACTACTAACCTAAGCAGGTTCCTAAGAGCTCTAGTGCAAGATCTAGCAAACAACAGAGATACGGATCACAAAAGAAATGGAGATAAAACGTTACCATTTGGAATTGTCCGTGGAGCCCACGCAATGCCAGAAATAGCACCTGAGTATATACATAAAACACGTCAGCCCATACATTTTTATTTTAGAGCAGGAGAACCTTCACACTGGAAAAATAGGAATATTACACACCTTCATGAGCCTTCTCAGCTGTATCCAAAACCGCGCCAGTTTCTGCACATAACCATTGCAACGTCGATCCGCTAGTTACAGCCAGAACTTTACCATCTGGGGAGATGCCCATGTGTTCATACAGGCAAGTAGAGCCTTTTGAATCATGCAGAGGGACTGACAAAACTCTCAAGGTTTTGGGATCCTCATCAAGGTGATACCTTACTGCAGAAGTAACAGAAACAATTAACCCCTGAGAAAGGCTTGTACATTGCAGTATCTGACAAACAACAGGGTAACAGTTGACAAGAACCATGACCTCAAAAGAGGACTATATATTCATGCAAATGTGACAACTTTAGCCATGTTCACTCATCTCAATAGCCTAAACTGATTGATTAACATTTCTTTAATCAAGGGCTTATCAACCTTGGTGAAGAAAGGCAAAAAATAAAAAGGTTTTCATGCATTATCCTCTTGATGAAGACCGATCAATCCCAGAAAGGATGAGAAAATATTGGATATATAAAAATACAAAAGAAGCTGACATGACTTTATGGCAACTTCCGGTAAGCAGGGTTAACATATTAAAAATCAACAAGCGCAACTGTTGGTAGAACATACCATTGATATTCCATACTCGGATGGTACCATCTTTCGATGCAGTAATAATCTTCTCAGAATCCGGAGTGAAACACAAACTAGTAACAGCACTCTGAATTGAAAACTTGTCAGTCTCGGCTCACAGGAATAGTTTGAAACTTGCGTAATAAAATGTAAGCAGGGAGGAATTTGACCTTGTGACCCTTGAGCTGCATGACCCTGTTAACCTCCTTCACTGAACTATCCTTCGAATAAACAATCTCCCACACCTAAAAAAATGTGAATACTATCATAACTGGGAGACAGTTAATGGGCAAAATAGTGAGTTTTATTACAATGAACACTCTACCAACCTTGACATCAGCAGTGAAAGCTGCAGCAGCAATGAAGCGGCCATTTGGGGATATGTCAGCCATATTGTTTTTCAACTGATTAGTGTCAACTGTTCCCAACTCTTTGCCACTCTTTCCATGCCATATTTTGATATCAGTTGCTGCAAACAGTTTTCAAAAACAAATGTTAATACAAAATAGAACTTGTAACCTGGAATTAAGTACATAATGTCACATGATTATATCTAATAAATTTGTTATATGTCTGCATATTCCCAGTGCACATGTGTTGCATAAAAATATTGAATGTTGCTTCGCAAATAATAGACGCAGAACTTCAGGCTCATGGATCAAGAAAGGAAAGCAGAGGTGATTTTTTTCAATTACTACCCTTAAACAGTCACATGCCATAACTGCCCAATTCCTCAATCAAAGCATGGTGGGCCTCGACGTTTCCCACGCTACCCAATAGCAAAAGTAAGTGTGACTTTAATTTTCCGGCTAACAGATTGGGAAGAGAGCACCGTGGAGTGCCAAACCGAGAACCTCAACCCATAGCATCACGTGCACGCAGAAACCACAACACCAGTTGTACTATCAATCATTCTAATGGTATTGCAAGCAAGTAATAACATATTAGGTCTTTTCAAAGAATATAAATACAAAATGACCAAAAAAATTGATGCCCAATTAATTCTGTAGAGCAGTTGGACAGGTTGATCGGGACAAATGAATGGTGAGGCAGATGGTTGACCAGTTTCCTTACTGATCCAGTTTTATAAACTGGCATTTATTCTACCGCTCAAAACATCATACCAGCCCCAAGAAAATAAATCCTTGCAACCTTGCTACCCTCAATCCCACTATATGCATGCACCTGAAAGATCCAGGCTAATTAGAGATGGGTCAGGCCACCATGGACCCTAATCAGCACTTAATTGTAAAGAGTGTATATTACTGCCAAGAGCAATGGCAGATTTACAGGAGAAGGCCTGTGGATTTTTGTTTACCCTCCTCCCGTATGTCTAGCATTTTGTTTTTCGCAAAAGAAAATGTAGTAAATCATAGTGCAGTGTTACTCATTAAAACTTACCAGTTTAGTAAATTTCATTAAAGCTTACTAGTTTAGTAAACATTCTACACTGTACCGTATTGCTTGCAGCATACATGAAAAAAGCTACTGCAGTAATTATGCATATACAGTATTACGATTCATGGCGAAATAATGAATGGTGAAATAAAAATTAAGATCTAAATTGACATATTGATTATGCATGTTCACAGGTCATTACATCTTGATTTAAAGGCTACTGCAGTAAGCAATCCTGATTCATGAGTAACTACTTAAAACGGAAACAATCCTAAGAAAGTATACAGCTCATACCTTCAGAGCAAGAAATGACTATTGTGCTCCCATCACCAGTCCCATGAGTTGCACGAGCTGCCGCAAGGTTCAGCACCGATTCCTTGCCGTGAATCTTTTGTGGTCCCACTTGATCTCAGGAGGCGAAAGCTTGCCCTGCTGTTTGTTTCCACCAGTTGGAGGAGCACCAACATCCGGGTGCATGTAGAGAGATGAGCCTAAGAGTGTCTGTGCTGCCACAACAACGGAAGATGCCCCTTCTGAGAAAGCAATGGCAGTGGGATGTGCCCCAGCAGGCAAGTTTATCTTCAGAATCCTGCAAAACCCTCATAGTGTTAGAATATGTTGTAACAAGGGATAACTCGCATAGAACGAAATGACTTAAAAGCTCTTGCTTGAGAAATCATCAAACCTGAATACTCTCACAACCCCATCTGCTCACACTGCCACAAGAAGATGCAGCAAACATATAAATACTGAAACTCAGGGAAGCAGACGTGATTGGTCGATCAAGTGCAACGTTTTCCAAACTGGATGAGCCATCCAAGGCAGGGTCCTTTAATTATCACTAAGCAAGCCGTATGAGCCCGACAAATAACTGTTCCGTGCGAGAAAAAAAATAAGAAACTTATGGCGCAAAACAAATAACTATCTTCACAGCTCCATCCGCGCCACGAGAAGCAGCAAATATATAAATATCAAACAAATTCAGGGAAGCAGCCGTGATTGGTCAAACAAGTGCAACGTTTTGCAAACTGGATTTGCTGTGCCAAGGTGGAAACCCTTTAATTTATCACAAAGGTGTGCCGTATCGGCCAGACAAATAAATGAGGCACGCACCGTTTCGGCCGACAAATAAATGGCCTCATACAAGGGAAAAATTAAAGGTTTGCGTGCGAAGCAAGATTGATTCTGATCGAATGGGAGGCTGAGGGTAGGCTCACCGGTGGCTAGGTTGCAGGCGTCGCTGGAGAAGTCGAGCGCGGTGACACAGTCGGTGTGTCCCCTCAGGGTGTTGACGTCGAGGTGGTGGTGCTTCTTCGCCGCCTCCTGGAAGAAAACAGACAATACAGCTGAGACCTCATTCACTGCACATTCCAATATGTCCATGGAACTACGCATGTCCACATTTCATCACAGTTGGTGGTACCAATGAACGAACTAGCAAGATTATGCTCTACTCTACTAGGATACACCCCGAATCGAATCGAATCCAATCTAATCTGACAAGAAACACTGTTGCTTGGGGTCTGTGAGTGGGCGCTGTCTGATCAGAATTGAATCGAAGACACCACTGACTGATCCCTGTCTGTGAGAGCAAGATCGATACTACTCCTAGCTAGTACTACGTGTGTTGAATCATGGATCCCATCCCGGTGTGTGGTATGCGTGTGAGCGAGATGGGGGTGGGGGTGGGGGTGGAGACGAGATGAGATGGGGGACCTTGTCGGCGGCGGAGGCGTGGTGGTGGTGGACGCGGGCGTGCCCGCCGCCCTTCTTGTTCTGGCCGGAGGGGCGGACCTGCTTGGGCAGGTCCGGGGCGGCGGCGGCGGCGGAGGGGGGCAGGTGCGCGATGTCGGCGCGCTTGCGGCGCAGGTAGCCGGCGAGGAAGACGAGCGCGACGGCCCCGCCGAGCAGCGCCGAGAGGAGCGGCACGGAGAGCGCGGACGCGACCTGCACCGCCGCCATCGCTTTGCTCGCCGGAGAGGGGAGGGGTGGGGTGGGGGGGTGTAGAACTGGAACTGGAACTGGATCGGCTTTCCTTCCTTCCGTGCTCAGGAAGAAGAGCGCGCCGGCTGGGCCGGGCCGTTCTGGGCTGGGTGGTCCGCGCCGCGTAATGGGCCGAGCAGCCCGAGCCTCCTGGTCCCGGAATGAAAAAGAAAATCGAGATCGTCGGGTTCTTCACGCTCTGCTGTATCGTCTACTACCTCGCTGGCGCTGGGAAACGGGATTTTGAGGAGTATAGGGACGAGGTGATGGCCCAACAGAAAAAGGAGAAGGAAGAGCGCGCGCGATCAAGGCAACACCGTCTTCTTCTTGCGGAAAAATGTATGTATGACCAAAAAATGTATTTTATTCTCTATACTTCTATGTGTACTAGCAATGTACCCGTGCGTTGCAACGGATCCAAAGTAAAATAGTACATATTCATAAACTTAAAAGAAATACTCTAGTTTTGATATACATATATCACTAAAAAATATATTATATTTCACTCCAAATATGCTCCTCGAGCTGTGTTGATGAGGCGATGGAGGGACGTGTTTGGTTTTAAGATAATAAGGGATTTTCTACAAATTAAGGTAGAGAAGTGGGCTATTGTTGCAAAAAGGCCACAACTTACCTCACGGTCGTTAGATGCATATCTAATGGTCAGAAATGACAGATGGCAGACACACCATCATCACCAACTGAGTCTTTTATAGGAGTAGAGATACAATTGGAAATAAATATAAAGATGTTGCTGACACATTATATTGGAAAACACATTACAAATATTGAAGTATTTATAGTTTCAGTCCTTTGAGTTTTAGTTGAACAAACTCCTCCTGTCTTTTACTTAACCGGGGCATTTTATATCACGCCATTAGACAATGTTGATATTAATCTTTTAGTGAATTAATATAAAAGGAATATGGTATGTGGCCCCTCAAGATATTCAAAAAAAAAATTGACATGATCGATGGAGTCACAAAAGTTATGTGGCCCCTCAAGATATATATTTATATTGAAATGGTTAAAATAATTACGTTATTACATGAAATCCATGCTTTTAGATAATATATAGTAGGGAAATTCCCTACAATTTATTTATTTATTTTGGTCACAATATAAATAGAGATTGCTGAATTATGTGAAGCCAATTACATGAACTTATGTTAATTTTTAAAACATATTGTAAAAATACACCTTTAATATGGTATACATCTAAAATGGCACATAGTACACAATGAATGTGGGAAACTTAAATTCAAAGAGATAAATTTAAATACTTAACACTTTCGGTGCACTAAGAATGTTGCCCTCGCATTTTGTGAGGGCCATCTTGCTAATTTTGACTAATAAGACTATGAATTTCAGCTTATTGTTCAGGACAAAAAATTGTACTTACATCCAGTTTCACCTATTCGTCATGATAAGGAGGAAATTCAATTTCTCCAACCATAGTGATGTTTCCTTGACGATCCTTTTTGAAGTTTGCAAGATAATCTTGCAACTCCTTCTCGTCACGTGCCTTCATATGCTCCTCACAAGCTTGACGTTGTTCGGCCGAAAATTTGCCAGGGCTAGGCTTGATGATGTTATCAGCGTCAACCTCGGATGGCTTGGGAACACCAGACATGATGGATGATGATGATCTTGATGTCGCCAGCTGAGTCGATAGAAGGAGTATTCACGTCAACACCGAACACGTTCATGTGTATCCACGGAAGCAGGGGTGATACACCGCAAGCTTCCACGTGAGGCCAACTGGAAGCGTGATCCGCAAGACAATCCAGCAGACGCTTTTCAACCAGATGCCCCACTTTCCTAGGAGGGGCCCCATGTAACACCCCGGATGTATCTTTCCATATTTGTAACTCCAACTCTTGCCATTTTCGGATATGTGCTATGTAATTCCCTCCGTGGTTGGGTTTTGTTTTCATTTTGCATTTTGTTCATGTCATGCATCTCATATCATGTCATCATGTGCATCTCATTTGCATACGTGTTCGTCTCATGATTCCGAGCATATTCCCGTTGTCTGCTTTTGCAATCCCAAGCACTCCTATGTTTCGGCGTCCCCTCTTGTCATTTTCCGTGTGCGGTGTTGAACATTCTCGGAATGGACCGAGCCTTGCCAAGTGGCCCTGGTATAGCACCGTAGACCACTGTCAAGTTTCGGGTCATTTGGAGTTCGTTTGGTACTCAACGGTTAACCGCACCTCGCAAAGGCCTCTCTTAAGTTGCAGCCCAACAACCCTCCAAAACAGCCCAATAACCCATCTAAGTCACTTCCATGCCCTCGGTCGTTCGATCACGATCGTGTGGTAAAACTACACCCATTTGGACTCTCCTAGCTCCTCTATGCCTATTTAAAGACCCTCCCGAATTCACGGCAAACCCTAAAATTTTCCTCTCGCATACGGACACGTCCGGACGGAGCAGACGCGTCCGCCCGCCGCCCGCCACTCACGAAGTCGCCACGTGGCGCTTGCTGCCCCCCCCGCCGCCATGGCCCTTGCCATGGCCTCCCCTCCGCCGACCAGGCCACGCCCTGCCACACCTCATTGCCTCCATGGCCATTGCCAGCCATGCCATCATTGACTGCGCCGCCGTCTGCCCTCATGCCTCATTGCGCCATGCCATGCACAATGCTCACCATCTGCCGCTTGCATGCCCTTGCCCGCCCTCCTCCGGCCGCCGTCCACGGCCACCTCCCCCCTCGGCGCCGCTCCTCCGTGAGCAACCGCTCGGCGACCTCGGATCCGCCCGATCCAGATCTGAGATTCCTAAGGTTGACTTCTTCTCCCCCCAAGATCCACTAAGTCCCAAGTCTGTGTTAATTTCGGGCATTTTTCATAGCATCACATCTCCGTAACCGTGGCTCCATTTTGGGCGTATAATATGTCAAATTGTTCGTCTCGAAGAGTACATCATTACATTCCATTGCATCATTTGCATTTGAGCTCATCTTGATGCCCGAAATGCTGTTGGAAGATGGCTTCAGATCGTTAGTTTCAGAATCTTATCAGTTCGAGCTCTATTGTTATTTTTGCCATGAATTATGTGTGCACCCTATGAACTTGAGTCCTACATGTGAGTTGAACATTGCCATGCCATCTTTCCATGGGTGTTTGCCATGTATTTTTGTGAGCTATGTGTTGACTAGAACAAGCATGCAAAGTAGGGATGATGATGTTGCTGATTTCAGGAACTTAGTGATATTTCACTAAGTCTTGTCCTGTTGTTAATTTTATGCCATATGTTCATATTGTTACAGAGAGATCTATGCCCTTTTTGAGCATGATCAGTAAGGGTGTTTTGAACATATGGTTGTTCTCTATCCATCCATGCCTTTGTTGGTATTTATGGAGTAGTCTAGCATGTCATTTTCGTGCTCTACTTTTGCTTGAAAATGTTTCCTGGCAGACTGTTTGCGTGAGATTCAATTTTCACGAGGTCGTTGTAGTTTATCCGTGTATGCTATGATGTTGTTCTTGCTATGTATAGCTCCTTTGCCATGTCTTATTGATGGGTGTATGCTTAGTTTATCATGAGATGCTCTGTAGTGAGTGCATCGAGCTCACGAACATGCCATGTTGAATCTGTTTTTGCCATGTCCTGATATTTCACTAAGTCTGAAATCTGTAATAAAACTTGCAATGTTTACATGGGTGCCATCATTTCTTAGAGTCCTTTTTGGCTTATGGTCAGTAAGGGACTATTGAAATATGCTTTGAGTAGAATCATGTCATGCTTTGCTTTGCTATTATAAGTTCCTGTAGCATGTTGTTTGCTTGCTCTAAACATGCCTTCCTGATGTTAATTCCTGGCATGTTAGTATTTTCACCAAGTCTGTGAACCTGATATTTTGAGCACTTTCACCATGCTTGTTTGAACGTGTTATGATGTGATTTAGCCGTAGCTCAGTGTTCCTCTTTTGTTAAGCATCTCCTGTAGTTCGCTGCCATATGCTTTGTTTTTATGTTGGGGTGCTGTAGCATAGTTTCGTGTTGCGTGCTAAGTAGTATCGGGCTGTTAAACGCAGTTTTGCGTCATTCTTGTTTTGCTTGTCATTTGCAAAACGCATCCGATTCGGTGATCTTTATATCGATTTCAACCGAAATCACCCCATCTTTCCAGCGGCATACTTGGTTTGCCAAGTTGATGCCCGTTCATCATTTTCCTTCCGAGCATACATATGCATTGCATATCACATCTCGCATCGCATGTCATGTTTTGCATCATATTGCTTGTGCATTGTTCCTTGTTTGATTGTGGTTCCGTTGCTTGTGTTCTTGCTTTGGGTAGAGCCGGAGACGAGTACGCGAACGAGGAGCCTGTTGAGAACGCCTCGAAGATCAAGCCTTCGACAACTCGAGAACCTTACGAGCAAGATGACCATACCTTCGATATCACTTCTATCTTTGCTTGCTAGATGCTCGCTCTTTTGCTATGCCTATGCTGCGATACCTACCACTTGCTATATCATGCCACCCACATTGCCATGTCAACCTCTAACCATCCATGTCCTAGCAAACCGTTGATTGGCTATGTTACCGCTTTGCTCAGCCCCTCTTATAGCGTTGCTAGTTGCAGGTGAAGATGAAGTTTGTTCCTTGTTGGAACACGGATATTTTGGGATATCACAATATCTTTTGTTTAATTAATGCATCTATATACTTGGTAAAGGGTGGAAGGCTCGGCCTTATGCCCGGTATTTTGTTCCACTCTTGCCACCCTAGTTTCCGTCATACCGTGTTATGTTCCTTGATTTTATGCTCCTTACGCGGTCGGGTGATTTATGGGACCCCTTGACGATTCGCTTTGAATAAAACTCCTCCAGCAAGGCCCAACCTTGGTTTTACCATTTGCCACCTATACCCCTTTTTCCTTGGGTTTTCGTGAGCCCGAGGGTCATCTTTATTTACCCCCGGGCGGTGCTCGTCGTGAGTGTTGGTCCAACTCGTCACCGCGGTGTATACCAGGCAACTCGGGATGGCCTATCGAAGTTTGGACAATCCGTGTGCCTCGAGAAAGAGATATGTGCAGCTCCTATCGGGATTTGTCGGCACATTCGGGAGGCTTTGCTGGTTTAGTTTTACCATTGTCGAAATGTCTTGATGTACCGGATACCGAAGTCGATCGGAGTGTCTTGGGTGAAGGTTTATTCCTTCGCTGACCGTGAGAGCTTGTTATGGGCTAAGTTGGGACACCCTGCAGGTATTATCTTTCAAAGCCGTGCCCGCGGTTATGAGGCGATGGGAATTTGTTAATGTCCGTTGTAGAAAACCGAAGTTGACCTTAATTAAAATACATCAACCGTGTATGTAACCGTGATGGTCTCTTCTCGTGGAGTCCGGAAGTGAACACGGTGTTGGAGTTATGCTTGACGTAAGTAGTCGGGATCACTTCTTGATCGCTAATAGCTTCACGACCGCGCCTTGCTTCTCTTCTCGCTCTCTTTTGCGATGTAGCCACCATATATGCTAGTAAACTTGCAGCAGCTCCTCCTTTTGACACCAGCCTTCCCTTGCTTAAATAGTCTTGATCTCGCGGGTGTGAGATTGCTGAGTCCCTGTGGCTCACAGATTCTACCAAAACAGATGCAGGTACCGGTGATGCCAGCGCTGATGGCACAACTGAGCTGAAGTGGGAATATGATGAGGCCCTTGGTCGATACTATGTTTCCTTTCCGGACGATTAGTAGTGGAGCCCAGTTGGGGCGATCGGGGATCTGTGTTGCTTGTGGGGTGTTCTTCTTTTATTTTGGTTCCGTAGTCGGACCTTGATTGTATCTGGATGATGTAATGCTTTATTCATGTAATTGTGTGAAGTGGCGACTGTAAGCCAACTATGTACCTTTTCCCTTATGTATTACATGGATTGTGCGAAGATTACCTCACTTGCGACATTGCTTTCAATGCGGTTATGCCTCTAAGTCGTGCTTCGACACGTGGGAGATATAGCCGCATCGAGGGCGTTACAAGTTGGTAATCAGAGCCATCCCCGACCTTAGGAGCCCCCACTGCTTGATCGTTTTTAGTGGCCGAGTTGTGTCTAGAAAATTGTTTTGAGTCATTTAGGATTATATATATCGGAGAGTTTAGGAATTATTTTTACTCCCCAGTCCCTTCGACCTTCTGGTGAGGTATCCTGACGTAGAGTTTTGACTCTTCTCTTCTCAAATTTCACTAAAAATTTTTTTAGGATCACGCGGGTATCTTAGTATCGTTCCGATGGTTTTATGATGACAACATTGTCTTGGTGCCTCCTGACATTTAGGGGTTGTGGCAGTGTCCCGGGGAGTTGAGCTCCGAGGTGTTGTCGTCATAATTTTATTGTTGCAGTTCTGGAATACCTGAGTTTAGTACGCCGACATCGAAAATCTCTTTTATGCGCTTGTTGGTGAGATAACCCGCTAACCCAATCTTCGTGGTGAGTACGGAGTATTGCCATGACTCAGATAACGGATGCTTTTCAAGGTTGAGGTACACGATTTCCGAAGGTTTCTTGGTTATGTGTTGAAGGATGGATACAGCTAGATGTAGGGATTGTTAGCTTGGGTGAGATATATATTGCTCCCCTGTATCCCCAACACCTGATTTCATAATCGGAAAGTTTCGGGAGTTTATAGGTGGGATTCAAGTAGCTCTAGCATTTCTTCCGCGGATATTTGGTTTGTGATTGGGTAATCCTTACCACTTATTTGTTCCATTCATACCTTGTTTTTATTTTCATTCATCAATCAATCTCTTATTAAGTGGCTTCTCACCTTAATGGACATGATGTTTACTTTGGAATTCATTCGTTCATCCCTGTTCGAATGTTTATTGTGAAGACTATATGTTGCAATTTCTATCCGTTGATTCAACTTGTCTATCTGTCTATCAAGATGCTAACGGATGTCACCCTCTTCAGATGGCTCCGCCTCTGGCGTCGTAATCCGGAACGCAGTGATGGGAGTCGGCGAACCCTCCACCTCCACCTCCGCCTCCGGAGGCATGGCAAACTTTGATGGCAACCACTAACGCCAACGCCGCTTGTTGATCCAGTGATGCAAGAGCGTAACCAAGGGAATCAAGGTCAAGGCAGTTCTATCATCACCACGCTTTCCTACACTCAACCAGTTCCTTGCCAACCAGCCAAAGTCTTTCACCATCTTGTCGAGGCCACGACGCCGACGATTGGCTCGTGGATATCAACAAGCACTTGAATGCAGCAATGTCGGATCCGAGGACTACGTCAAGTTCGCGTCTTTTCAGCTCAAGGATCAGCAACTGATTGGTTCCAACAATACAAGGATTCCAGAGGTGGTCGAGTGATTACTTGGACTGATTTACGTCGGGACTTTAAAGCTCACCACATTCCTACCAAGGTTGTTGAGAGCAAGCGTGAGGAGTTCCGCAATCTCAAGCAAGGAAACATGTCGATGTACTGAATACAACATACTGCTTTGAAACTTGCTCGATTCGCTAAACAAGACGTTCTCGATGAGAAAAGTATGATCTATCGCCTCAGAGGTGGCCTTAGAGAGGATCTGCAGTTATCTCTTGTTCTTTCCGAGCCTACTCGGTTTGATCAATTCTATAATATGGCACTCAAGCTAGAAGGTGCTCAGCTCAAGTGTGAGGCTTCAAAGAAGAGAATCGGGGATGCGATTCAGTCTTCTTCTTCCTCTCAAGTGGCAGCTAAG
Source organism: Aegilops speltoides (assembly GCA_021437245.1). Classification (NCBI taxonomy): domain Eukaryota; kingdom Viridiplantae; phylum Streptophyta; class Magnoliopsida; order Poales; family Poaceae; genus Aegilops; species Aegilops speltoides. Next base: position 525,697,440 of record CM038145.1, on the reverse strand, counting down.
CAGCAAAAGTTCTACCTTCCTCCTCCTCCGTTCACGGCCTTACCAATGAAGAACTCAGGTGGTCGTGGATCTTCCCACCCACCCAACCCAAGCTACTGAGAACAAGTCTCAGCCTCAAGCTCCAAGGTCAATGCTCCTTATCACCGTCCGCTCTCGGAGGTGACTGCAACAAGTGCCAGCAAAAGGGTCACTATGCGAACAAATGCCATAACCAAAGGCGCCTTCCTCCTCCTCCCCCGTGAGGTCTTCAAGCAATGCAAAGGTCAAGCATAATCCCAAGTATGCAAAGGTGAATATGATGAATGCAGCTCAAGCGGAGGATTATTCAGATGTGATCATGGGTAATCTTCCATTAATGATATTCTGCAAAAGTTCTTTTTGACACTGGTGCATCGCTTAGTTTCATCTCAAACCATTTGCATCTAAGCATGAGTTGTCTTTCCAAGATTTGCCTAGACCATTAGCAGTTGTCTCTCGGGTAAATGCATGAGCGCAAGCTACATGGTTCCGGATGTTTCTATCGAGATGGGCGACTATAGATTTACGGCTAAACCAATTGTTCTTGGTGACTCGATATTGATCTAATTCTCGGGATGGATGGCTTTCAAAGCACAAGGCTCAACTTGATTGTGCTGCCAGACAGATTCAATTGACACACCCTTCTGAGGATGTTATCATCTATGCCGCTTCGTGATGAAACCATTCGGTTGTTTTCTCTCAATGAGAAGGGCGAGTTGGGCGCTATCTCTCGATTCCAATCGTTTGTGAGTACCAAGATGTCTTTCGGAAGAGCTTCCGGTATGCCTCCTCATCGGCCACCGAATTCGTTATTGATCTTGAGCCCTGCATCGAACCCGTTTGCAAGCGTCCTTACAAGCTTGGTCCCAAGGAGCTGAAAGAATTGAAGAAGCAGCTCGATGAACAAGAGCGTCTGGTTTGATCGGACCGAGTTCATCTCCATGGGGATGTGGAGTTCTTTTGTCCGAAGAAGGATGGCACGGACCGACTTTGTGTTGATTACCGTCCATTGAACAAGAAGACAATCAAGAACAAGTATCCACTTCCCAACATCAATGAGCTATTCGAGCAACTCAAAGGTGCTAAAGTATTCTCCAAGCTTGACCTTCGTATGGGTTATCATCGATTCGCATTCGTGAACAAGATATTCCCAAGACAGCTTTCGAACAAGCTTTGGTTCTTATGAATATACCGTCATGTCTTTCGCCTTGTCAATGCTCCTCCAACTTTCTCTCGCATGATGAACTTTATCTTCAACCCCTACACAAATGATTTCGTCTTGGTGTATCTCGATGATATTTTGGTCTTCTCCAAGAACAAGCGGGATCATGCCAAACATTTGCGATTGGTGCTCGACAAGCTCGAGAGCATCAATTCTATGAAGTTTTCCAAATGTGAGTTCGGCTTGATGAAGTTCTTTATCTTGGTCATATCATCTCAGCCAAGGGCATCGCTGTTAATCCCGAGAAGGTGTCTTCAATTGTGAATTGGGAACCTCCTCGGAATGTCAAGCAGCTCCATGATTTTCTCGGTCTTGCAAGCTATTGCCGAAGATTCGTTGAGAACTTCTCCAAGATTGCAAAGCCTCTTTCCAACCTCCTCCAGAAGCATGTCAAGTATGTCTTGACGCCTGAGTGTGATGTCGCCTTCAACACCCTCAAAGAGAAGCTAGTCACAGCTCTGTCTTGACTCCTCCCGATGAATCCAAGCCATTCAAGTTTTCGTGATGCTTCCTTGCAAGGTCTCGGTCTGTGTTAATGCAAGAGAAGAAGGTTGTGGCCTATACATCTCGTCGATTGAAGCCCAACGAAAAGAACTACCCCACTCATGATCTTGAGTTGGCGGCGTTGTCCATGCATTGATAACATGGAGACATCTCTTGTTGGGAAGGAAAGTGGACATTTTCACCGATCACAAGAGTCTCAAGTATATCTTCACTCAACCAAACCTCAACCTCGAGCAAACTCGATGGGTCGAAATGATTCAAGAGTACAATCCAAGTATTGAATATACTCTGGCAAGGCGAATGTGATTGCAGATGCTCGAAAGCAGAAGGCTTATTGCAACATCTAATTCTCAAGCCCTTCCAACGGATCTTTGTGAAGCTTTCCATAAGCTGAATCTTCAAGTTGTTCCTCAAGGATTTCTTGCCAACCTCATAGTCTCTCCTACTTTGGAAGATCAAATTCGTGAGGCTCAACTTCGGATACCATGGTGAAGAAGGTGAAACGTGGTATTGACAAGGGCATTTCAAATACAAGTGCTATCGCTTGGATGACAAAGGCACTCTTTTCTTTGAGGATCGTATTGTGGTTCCTAAAGGCGATCTGAGAAAAGTCATCATGAATGAGGCACACAATTCCCTCCTATCCATTCATCCTGGAAGTACGAAGATGTACCATGACCTCAAGCAGTCATATTGGTGGACTCGAATGAAGCGAGAAATTGCTCAATTCGTGAATGAATGTGATGTCTGCAGAAGGGTGAAAGCAGAACACCAAAGACCAGCTGGTCTCCTCCAACCTCTTGCTATTCCGGAGTGGAAGTTTGATCATATCGAGATGGACTTCGTGACTGGTTTTCCTAAGTCCAAGCGTGGAAATGATGCTATCTTCGTTGTCATTGACAAGCTTACTAAAGTGGCTCATTTTCTTCCTGTCAAAGAATCTATTGAAGGAAATATGCCCTAGAGGCAATAATAAAGTTATTATTTATTTCCTTATTTCATGATAAATGTTTATCATTCATGCTAGAATTGTATTAACCGGAAACATGATACATGTGTGAATGCATAGACAAAACAAGATGTCACTAGTATGCCTCTACTAGACTAGCTTGTTAATCAAAGATGGTTATGTTTCCTAACCATGAACAAAGGAGTTGTTATTTGATTAATGAGGTCACATCATTAGTAGAATGATCTGATTGACATGACCCATTCCCTTAGCTTAGCACACGATCGCTTAGTATGTTGCTACTTGCTTTTATCCATGACTTATACATGTTCCTGTAACTATGAGATTATGCAACTCCGTTTACGGAGGAACACTTTGGTGCTACCAAACGTCACAACGAATCGGGTGATTATAAAGGAGTACTACAGGTGTCTCCAAAGGCGATGTTGGGTTGGCGATTTGAGATTAGGTTTTGTCACTCCGATAGTCGGAGAGGTATCTCTGGGCCCTCTCGGTAATGCACATCATCAAGCCTTGCAAGCACTACAACTAATAAGTTAGTTGTGAGATGATGTATTACGGAACGAGTAAAGAGACTTGCGTAACGAGATTGAACTAGGTATTGGATACCGACGATCGAATCTCGGCAAGTAACATACCGATGACAAAGGAACAACGTATGTTGTTATGCGGTCCGACCGATAAAGATCTTCAGAGAATATGTAGGAACCAATATGGGCATCCAGGTCCCGCTGTTGGTTATTGACCGTGAATGGTTCCGTCATGTCTACATTGTTCTCGAACCGTAGGGTCCGCACGCTTAAGGTTTCGATGATGCTTATTATGAGTTTATGTATTTTGATGTACCAAGGAGTTCGAGTCCCGGATGTGATCACGGACATGACGAGGAGTCTCGGAATGGTCGAGACATAAAGATTGATATATTGGAAGCCTATGTTTGGAGTTCGAATGGTTCCGGCGGCGAACGGAATTTACCGAGTACCGGAGGTTACTGGAACCCCGGGAGGTAAATGGGCCTCGATGGGCCCTAGTGGAAAGGAGGAGGGCAGCCCAAGCCTGGCACACGCCTCCCCTTCCCTAGTCCTACTAGGACTAGGAGAAGGGGCCGCCCTCTCTCTCTTTCCCCTTCCGGAATCCTAGTTGGACTAGGATTGGGGAATCCTACTCCCGAGGGAGTAGGACTCCTTGGCGCGCCCTCCTTGGCCGCCGCCCTCCCCCTGGCTCCTTTATATACTGGGGCAGGGGGCACCTTGAACACACAAGTTGATCGTGAGATCGTTCCTTAGCCGTGTCGCGGTGCCCCTCCACCATATTCCACCTCGGTTATACCGTCATGAAGCTTAAGCGAAGCCTCGCGCCGTGAAACATCAAGATCGTCACCACGCCGTCGTCTTGACGGAACTCTCCCTCGACACTCGGCTGGATCGAGTACGAGGGACGCCATCGAGCTGTCGCGTGTGTCAAGAACTCGGGCGCTGGAGTAACGGCGCCGGATCGGTCGGATCGCGAGGAGAACGTCGACTACTTCCTCTACGCCAGATCGCTTCGCTTGGGTCTACAAGGGTATGTAGACAACACTCTCCCTCTCGTTGCTATGCATCACCATGATCTTGCGTGTGCGTAGGAAAATTTTGAAATTACTACGTTCCCCAACAAAGGGTATCGAGCCTAGGTTTTATGGTTTGATGTTTTGCACGAGTAGAACACAAGTGAGTTGTGGACGATACAAGTCATACTACCTACCAAATGTCATACTTTGGTTCAGCGGTATTGTGAGATGAAGCGCCCCGCACCGACATTACGCGTGACGCTTACGCGAGACTGGTTTCACCGCTGTGAGCACTCGTTGCTTAAAGGTGACCGGTGGGTGCTGTCTCTCTCACTTTAGTTGAACTGAGTGTATACGCCCGTCCTTGAGAAGGTTAAAACGGAGTCTATTTGACGAAATATCGCTGTGGTTATGATGCGTAGGTGAGACCGGTTCTTGCTTAAGCCCGTAGCAGCCACGTAAAATTTGCAACAACAAAGTAGAGGACGTCTAACTTGTTTTTGCAGGCATGTTGTGATGTGATATGGTCAAGACGTGATGCTATATTTTATTGTATGAGATGATCATGTTTTGTAACCGGTTATCGGCAATCGGCTGGAGCCATATGGTTGTCGCTTTATTGTATGCAATGCAATCGCTACTGTAATGCTTTACTTTATCACTAAGCGGTAGCGATAGTCGAGAAGCATAAGTTTGGCGAGACGACAACGATGCTACGATGGAGATCAAGGTGTCGCGCCGGTGACGATGGTGATCATGGTGGTGCTGCAAGATGGAGATCATGAAGCACAAGATGATGATGACCATATCATATCACTTATATTGATTTGCATGTGATGTTTATCCTATTATGCATCTTATCTTGCTTTGATTGACGGTAGCATTATAAGATGATCTCTCACTAAATTATCAAGAAGTGTTCTCCCCGAGTATGCACCGTTGCCAAAGTTCGTCGTGCCCAGACACCACGTGATGATCGGGTGTGATAAGCTCTACGTCCATCTACAACGGGTGCAAGCCAGTTTTGCACACGCAGAATACTCGGGTTATACTTGACGAGCCTAGCATATGCAGATATGGCCTCGGAACACGGAGACCGAAAGGTCGAGCGTGAATCATATAGTAGATATGATCAACATAAGATGTTCACCATTGAAAACTACTCCATTTCACGTGATGATCGGTTATGGTTTAGTTGATTTGGATCACGTGATCACTTAGATGACTAGAGAGATGTTTTTCTAAGTGGGAGTTCTTAAGTAATATGATTAATTGAACTTAAATTTATCATGAACTTAGTACCGATAGTATCTTGCTTGTTTATGTTTGATTGTAGATAGATGGCTCGTCTTTGTTGTTCCGTTGAATTTTAATGCGTTCCTTGAGAAAGCAAAGTTGAAAGATGATGGTAGCAATTACACGGATCGGGTCCAGAACTTGAGGATCATCCTCATTGCTGCATGTAGAGCTACGCCCCGGATGCACCGCTAGGTGACAGCTTCTTCTTTGGAGCAACACCAGATGTTATGAACGTCTGGCGAGCAAAGTGATGACTACTCTATAGTTCAATGTGCCATGCTTTACGGCTTAGAACCGGGACTTCAACGACGTTTTGAACGTCATGGAGCATATGAGATGTTCCAGAGTTGAAGTTAATATTCCAACAGAATGCCCGGATTGAGAGATATGAAGTCTCCAATAAGTTCTATAGCTGCAAGATGGAGGAGAATAGTTACATTAGTGAGCATATACTCGTAATGTCCGGTACTACAATCACTTGACACAATTGGGAGTTAATCTTCCGGATGATTGTGTCATTGATGAAATTCTCCAATCACGCCACCAAGCTACAAAGGCTTCGTGATGAACTATAATATGCAAGGGTTAGTAAAGACTATGCTCGAGCTCTTCGCAATGCTAAAGGCTGCGAGGTAGAAATCAAGAAGGAGCATCAAGTGTTGATGGTCAATAAGACCACTAGTTTCAAGAAGAAAGGCAAAGGGAAGAAGAAGGAACTTCAAGAAGAACAGCAAGCAAGTTGTTTGCTCAGAGAAGAAACCCAAGTCTGGCCCTAAACCTGAAATCGAGTGCTTCTCTACCGCAAGCGATAGTCACTGGAAGCGGAACTGCCCCAAGTATTTGGCGGATAAGAAGGATGGCAAGGTGAACAAAGGTATATGTGATATACATGTTATTGATGTGTACCTTACTAGAGCTCGTAGTAGCACTGGTATTTGATATTGGTTACATTGCTAATATTTGCAACTCAAACAGGACTACGGATTGCTTAACTCGGCAAAGGACGAGGTGACGATCTTGCGTGGGAAATGGTTCCAAAGTCGATGTGATCGCGGTCGGCACGCTACCTCTACATCTACCTTCGGATTAGTTTTAGACCTAAATAATTGTTATTTGGTGCTGCGTTGAGCATGAACATTATATCTGGATCTTGTTTGATGCGAGACGGTTATTCATTTAAATCGAGAGAATAATGGTTGTTCTATTTATATGAGTAATATCTTTTATGGTCATGCACCCTTGAGGAATGGTCTATTTTGATGAATCTCGATAGTAGTGATACACATATTCATAATGTTGAAACCAAAAGATGCAGAGTTGATAACGAAAGTGCAACTTATTTGTGGCAATCGCCGTTTAGGTCATATCGGTGTAAAACGCATGAAGAAACTCCATACTGATGGACTTTTGGAGTCACTTGATTATGAATCACTTGGCACTTGCGAACCGTGCCTCATGGGCAAGATGACTAGAACACCGTTCTCCGGTACAATGGAGAGAGCAACGGATTTGTTGGAAATCATACATACAGATGTATGTGGTCCGATGAATGTTGAGGCTCGTGGCGGATATCGTTATTTTCTCACCTTCACAGATGACTTAAGCAGATATGGGTATATCTACTTAATGAAACATAAGTCTGAAACGTTTGAAAAATTCAAAGAATTTCAGAGTGAAGTTGAAAATCATCGTAACAAGAAAATCAAGTTTCTACGATCTGATCGTGGAGGTGAATATTTGAGTTACGAGTTTGGTCTACATTTGAAACAATGCGGAATAGTTTCGCAACTCACGCCACCCGGAACACCACAACGAAATGGTGTGTCCGAACGTCGTAATCGTACTTTACTAGATATGGTACGATCTATGATGTCTCTTACAGATTTACCGCTATCGTTTTGGGGTTATGCTCTAGAGACAGCCGCATTCACACTGAATAGAACACCGTCAAAATCCGTTGAGACGACACCTTATGAACTGTGGTTTAGCAAGAAACCAAAGTTGTCGTTTCTTAAAGTTTGGGGATGCGATGCTTATGTGAAAAAGCTTCAACTGATAAGCTCGAACCCAAATCGGAGAAATGTGTCTTCATAGGATACCCAAAGGAAACAGTTGGGTACACCTTCTATCACAGATCCGAAGGCAAGACATTCGTTGCTAAGAATGGATCCTTTCTAGAGAAAGAGTTTCTCTCGAAAGAAGTGAGTGGGAGGAAAGTGGAACTTGATGAGGTAATAGTACCTTCTCCCTTACTTGAAAGTAGTTAAATCGCAGAAACCAGTTTACGAGACACCTCGCCAAGTAGTGAGGAAGTTGATGATGTTGATCATGAAACTTGAGATCAAGTTACCGCAGAACCTCGTAGATCAACCAGAGTAAGATCCGCACCAGAGTGGTACGGTAATCCTGTTCGGAAGTCATGCTACTAGATCATGATGAACCTACGAACTATGAAGAAGCGATGGTGAGCCCAGATTCCATAAAATGGCTTGAGGCCATGAAATCTGAGATGGGATCCATGTATGAAAACAAAGTATGGACTTTGGTTGACTTGCCGAGGGTAGGCAAGCAATAGAAAACAAGTGGATCTTCAAGAAGAAGACCGACGCGACGGTAATATTATCGTTTATAAAGCTCGACTTGTCGCAAAGGTTTTCGGCAAGTTCAAGGGATTGACTACGATGAGACCTTCTCACCAGTGGCGATGCTTAAGTCCGTCCGAATCATGTTAGCAATTGCGCATTTTATGATTATGAAATTTGGCAAATGGATGTAAAGACTGCATTCTGAATGGATTTACGGAAGAAGAGTTGTATATGATGCAACCGAAGGTTTTATCGATCCAAAGGAGCTAACAAAGTATGCAAGCTCCAGCGATCCATCTATGGACTGGTGCAAGCATCTCGGAGTTGGAATAAACGCTTTGATAGTGTGATCAAAGCATTTGGGTTTGTATGAGACTTTTGGAGAAGCTCAGATTTACAAGAAAGTGAGTGGGAGCTCAGAGCATTTCGATATTATATGTGGATGACATATTGCTGATCGGAAATGATATAGAATTCTGGATAGCATAAAGGGATACTTGAATAAGAGTTTTTCAATGAAAGACCTCGGTGAAGCTGCTTACATATTGGGCATTAAGATCTATAGAGATAGATCAAGACGCTTAATTGGACTTTCACAAAGCACATACCTTGACAAAGTTTTGAAGAAGTTCAAAATGGATCGAGCAAAGAAAGGGTTCTTGCCTGTGTTACAAGGTGTGAAGTTGAGTCGACTCAATGCCCGACCACCGCAGAAGATAGAGAGAAATGAAAGATGTTCCTATGCTTCAGCCATAGGCTCTATCATGTATGCAATGCTGTGTACCAGACCGATGTGTGCCTTGCTATAAGCCTAGCAGGAGGTACCAAAGTAATCCAGAGTGGATCATCGGACAGCGGTCAAGAACATCTGAAATACGAAAAGGACTAAGGATATGTTTCTCGTATATGGAGGTGACAAAGAGCTCATCGAACGGTTACGTTGATGCAAGCTTTGACACCGATCCGGACGATTCTAAATCGCAGACCGGATACGTATTTACACTAAACGGAGGAGCTGTCGGTTAGTGCGAGTTCTAAACAAAGCGTCGTGGCGGGATCTACATGTGAAGCGGAATACATAGCAGCTTCGGAAGCAGCTAATGAAGGAGTCGGATGAAGGAGTTCATATCCGATCTAGGTGTCATACCTAGTGCATCGGGTCCAATGAAAATCTTCGTGACAATCTTTGGAGCAATTGCCTTAGCAAAGGAATCCAGATTTCACAAGAGGACCAAGCACATCAAGAGACGCTTCAATTCCATCCGGGACTTAGTCCGGCCGAGACATAGAGATTTGCAAGATACATACGGATCTGAATGTTGCAGACCGTTGACTAAGCCTCTTCCACGAGCAAAACATGATCAGCACCAAGACTCCATGGGTGTTAGAATCATTCTTGTGTAATCTAGATTATTGACTCTAGTGCAAGTGGGAGATCAAGGAAATATGCCCTAGAGGCAATAATAAAGTTATTATTTATTTCCTTATTTCATGATAAATGTTTATCATTCATGCTAGAATTGTATTAACCGGAAACATGATACATGTGTGAATGCATAGACAAAACAAGATGTCACTAGTATGCCTCTACTAGACTAGCTTGTTAATCAAAGATGGTTATGTTTCCTAACCATGAACAAAGGAGTTGTTATTTGATTAATGAGGTCACATCATTAGTAGAATGATCTGATTGACATGACCCATTCCCTTAGCTTAGCACACGATCGCTTAGTATGTTGCTACTGCTTTTATCCATGACTTATACATGTTCCTGTAACTATGAGATTATGCAACTCCGTTTACGGAGGAACACTTTGGTGCTACCAAACGTCACAACGTAATCGGGTGATTATAAAGGAGTACTACAGGTGTCTCCAAAGGCGGATGTTGGATTGGCGATTTCGAGATTAGGTTTTGTCACTCCGATAGTCGGAGAGGTATCTCTGGGCCCTCTCGGTAATGCACATCATCAAGCCTTGCAAGCACTACAACTAATAAGTTAGTTGTGAGATGATGTATTACGGACGAGTAAAGAGACTTGCGGTAACGAGATTGAACTAGGTATTGGATACCGACGATCGAATCTCGGGCAAGTAACATACCGATGACAAAGGAACAACGTATGTTGTTATGCGGTCTCGACCGATAAAGATCTTCGTAGAATATGTAGGAACCAATATGGGCATCCAGGTCCCGCTATTGGTTATTGACCGTGAATGGTTCCAGGTCATGTCTACATTGTTCTCGAACCGTAGGGTCCGCACGCTTAAGGTTTCGATGATGCTTATTATGAGTTTATGTATTTTGATGTACCAAGGAGTTCGAGTCCGGATGTGATCACGGACATGACGAGGAGTCTCGGAATGGTCGAGACATAAAGATTGATATATTGGAAGCCTATGTTTGGAGTTCGAATGGTTCCGGCAGCGAAATTCTGAATTTACGGAGTACCGGAGGTTACTGGAACCCCGGAGGTAAATGGGCCTCGATGGGCCCTAGTGGAAAGGAGGAGGGCAGCCCAAGCCTGGCACAAGCTCCCCCCTTCCCTAGTCCTATTAGGACTAGGAGAAGGGGCCGGCCCCCCTCTCTCTCTTTCCCCCCCTCCGGGAATCCTAGTTGGACTAGGATTGGGGGGGGAATCCTACTCCCAGAGGGAGTAGGACTCCCAGGGCGCGCCCTCCTTGGCCGCCGGCCCCCTCCCCCCTGGCTCCTTTATATACGGGGGCAGGGGGGCACCTTGGAACACACAAGTTGATCGTGAGATCGTTCCTTAGCCGTGTGCGGTGCCCCCCTCCACCATATTCCACCTCGGTTATACCGTCGCGAAGCTTAGGCGAAGCCCTGCGCCGGTGAAACATCAAGATCGTCACCACGCCGTCGTCTTGACGAACTCTCCTCGACACTCGGCTGGATCGAGTACGAGGGACGCCATCGAGCTGTCGTGTGTCAAGAACTCGGGCGTCGGAGTAACGGCGCCGGGATCGGTCGGATCGCGAGGAGAACGTACGACTACTTCCTCTACGTTGTGATCGCTTCCGCTTCGGGTCTACAAGGGTATGTAGACAACACTCTCCCCTCTCGTTGCTATGCATCACCATGATCTTGCGTGTGCGTAGGAAAATTTTGAAATTACTACGTTCCCCAACATCTATCACAGCAGCTCAGCTGGCAGAGCTATACACCTCCAGAATTGTCTCCTTGCACGGTATTCCACAATTGATCTCTTCAGACCGTGGAAGCATCTTCACTTCTAAGTTCTGGGACTCTTTTCAGAAGGCCATGGGCACCAACATTCGTTTCAACACAGCTTTTCATCCTCAAACTAGTGGCCAAGTCGAGCGAGTCAATCAAATCCTTGAAGATATGCTCAGGGCTTGTGTCATTTCTTTTGGCATGAAGTGGGAAGAGTGTCTCCCATATGCCGAGCTCTCTTACAACAACAGCTTCCAGCGAGTTCGGCAAGGCCCCATTCGAAATTCTATATGGCGAAAGTGCCGACTCCTCTCAATTGGTCCGAGACAGTGAACGCCAACTTCTTGGCAACGACTTGATCACGAAGTGAAGAAATGTGCAAAGTCATTCGTGAGAATCTTAAAGCCGCATAATCGCGCCAGTAGGGCTATTATGATGACAAGCACCGTGATGTGGCTTTTGAAATCGGAGACCATGTCTACCTCCGCGTCTCTCAATGAAAGGTACTCGCCGCCCGGTATCAAAGGAAGCTTGCCCCTAGATACGTGGGTCCTTTCAAGATCATTGGCAAAAGAGGCGATCTCGCCTATCAACTTGAGCTTCCACCCAACTTTGCAAGCGTGCGATGTGTTTCACGTGTCACAGCTCATAAGTGCTTCAAGATTCTGAGCGCACTATCAACTTTGAAGAAATTGACCTCCAAGAAGATCTCTCTTATCATGAGCACCCCGTTGCCATTCTTGAAGAAACCGAGCGCAAGACTCGCAACAAGTCAATCAAATTCCTGAAAGTAAAGTGGTCACACCATTCCGACCGAGAAGCCACTTGGGAGCGCGAGGATCACCTCCGTTCCGAATATCCGGAGTTCTTTCAGTCCTAGATCTCGGGACGAGATCCTCTTGTAGTGGTGGAGTGTTGTAACACCCCGGATGTATCTTTCCATATTTGTAACTCCAACTCTTGCCATTTTCGGATATGTGCTATGTAATTCCCTCCGTGGTTGGGTTTTGTTTTCATTTTGCATTTTGTTCATGTCATGCATCTCATATCATGTCATCATGTGCATCTCATTTGCATACGTGTTCGTCTCATGATTCCGAGCATATTCCCCGTTGTCCGCTTTTGCAATCCGCACTCCTATGTTCCCGGCGTCCCCTCTTGTCATTTTCCGTGTGCGGGTGTTGAACATTATCGGAATGGACCGAGCCTTGCCAAGTGGCCCTGGTATAGCACCGGTAGACCACCTGTCAAGTTTCGGGTCATTTGGAGTTCGTTTGGTACTCCAACGGTTAACCGCACCCTCGCAAAGGCCTCTCTTAAGTTGCAGCCCAACAACCCTCCAAAACATCCCAATAACCCATCTAAGTCACTTCCATGCCCTCGGTCGTTCGATCACGATCGTGTGGGCGAAAACTACACCCCATTTGGACTCTCCTAGCTCCCTCTATGCCTATTTAAAGACCCCTCCCCCGAATTCACGGGCAAACCCTAAAATTTTCCTCTCGCGCCCGACACGTCCGGACGGAGCAGACGCGTCCGCCCGCCGCCGCCTGCCACTCACGAGTCGCCACGTGGCGCCGCCCTGTCCCCCCCCGCCCTTGGCCCATGCCATGAGCCTCGCCCGCCGGCCGGGCGCGCCCTGCCTGCCGCCGCCTCCTCCGCCGCCCGCCAGGCAGCAGTCGCCACACCAGCGCCCGCGCCGTTGCCCATTGCTTGTTCCATGCCGCCGCCCGCATCTCGCGCCATACAGCGCACATCATGCCTGCCTTGCCGCCGGCTGCCTCGCCAGCCATTGCCCTCCCTCCGGCCGCCGCCGTCCGCCACCACCTCCCTCCTCGGCGCCGCTCCTCCGGCGAGCAACCGCTCCGGCGACCTCGGATCCGGCCCGATCCAGATCTGGAGATTCCCTAAGGTTGACTTCTTCTCCCCCCCGAATCCACTAAGTCCCAAGTCTGTGTTAATTTCGGGCATTTTTCATAGCATCACATCTCCGCAACCGTGGCTCCGTTTTGGGCGTATAATATGTCAAATTGTTCGCCTCGAGGAGTACATCATTACATTCCATTGCATCATTTGCATTTGAGCTCATCTTGATGCCCGAAATGCTGTTGGAAGATGGCTTCAGATCGTTAGTTTCAGAATCTTATCAGTTCGAGCTCTTTTGTTATTTTTGCCATGAATTATGTGTGCACCCTATGAACTTGAGTCCTACATGTGAGTTGAACATTGCCATGCCATCTTTCCATGGGTGTTTGCCATGTATTTTTGTGAGCTATGTGTTGACTAGAACAAGCATGCAAAGTAGGGATGATGATGTTGCTGATTTCAGGAACTTAGTGATATTTCACTAAGTCTTGTCCTGTTGTTAATTTTATGCCATATGTTCATGTTGTTACAGAGAGATCTATGCGCTTTTTGAGCATGATCAGTAAGGGTGTTTTGAACATATGGTTGTTCTCTATCCATCCATGCCTTTGTTGGTATTTATGGAGTAGTCTAGAATGTCATTTTCGTGCTCTACTTTTGCTTGAAAATGTTTCCTGGCAGACTGTTTGCGTGAGATTCAATTTTCACGAGGTCGTTGTAGTTTATCCGTGTATGCTATGATGTTGTTCTTGCCATGTATAGCTCCTTTGCCATGTCTTCTTGATGGGTGTATGCTTAGTTTATCATGAGATGCTCTGTAGTGAGTGCATCGAGCTCACGAACATGCCATGTTGAATCTGTTTTTGCCATGTCCTGATATTTCACTAAGTCTGAAATCTGTAATAAAACTTGCAATGTTTACATGGGTGCCATCATTTCTTAGAGTCCTTTTTGGCTTATGGTCAGTAAGGGACTATTGAAATATGCTTTGAGTAGAATCATGTCATGCTTTGCTTTGCTATTATAAGTTCCTGTAGCATGTTGTTTGCTTGCTCTAAACATGCCTTCCTGATGTTAATTCCTGGCATGTTAGTATTTTCACTAAGTCCGTGAACCTGATATTTTGAGCACTTTCACCATGCTTGTTTGAACGTGTTATGATGTGATTTAGCCGTAGCTCAGTGTTCCTCTTTTGTTAAGCATCTCCTGTAGTTCGCTGCCATATGCTTTGTTTTTATGTTGGGGTGCTGTAGCATAGTTTCGTGTTGCGTGCTAAGTAGTATCGGGCTGTTAAACGCAGTTTTGCGTCATTCTTGTTTTGCTTGTCATTTGCAAAACGTGCATCCGATTCCGGTGATCTTTATATCGATTTCAACCGAAATCACCCCATCTTTCCAGGGCATACTTGGTTTGCCAAGTTGATGCCCGGTTCATCATTTTCCTTCCGGAGCATACATATGCATTGCATATCACATCTCGCATCGCATGTCATGTTTTGCATCATATTGCTTGTGCATTGTTCCTTGTTTGATTGTGGTTCCGTTGCTTGTGTTCTTGCTTTGGGTAGAGCCGGGAGACGAGTACGCGAACGAGGAGCCTGTTGAGAACGCCTATGAAGATCAAGCCTTCGACAACTCTGAGAACCTTACAGGCAAGATGACCATACCTTCGATATCACTTCTATCTTTGCTTGCTAGATGCTCGCTCTTTTGCTATGCCTATGCTGCGATACCTACCACTTGCTATATCATGCCACCCACATTGCCATGTCAACCTCTAACCATCCATGTCCTAGCAAACCGTTGATTGGCTATGTTACCGCTTTGCTCAGCCCCTCTTATAGCGTTGCTAGTTGCAGGTGAAGATGAAGTTTGTTCCTTGTTGGAACACGGATATTTTGGGATATCACAATATCTTTTGTTTAATTAATGCATCTATATACTTGGTAAAGGGTGGAAGGCTCGGCCTTATGCCCGTGTTTTGTTCCACTCTTGCCACCCTAGTTTCCGTCATACCGTGTTATGTTCCTTGATTTTGCGTTCCTTACGCGGTCGGGTGATTTATGGGACCCCTTGACAGTTCGCTTTGAATAAAACTCCTCCAAAGAAGGCCCAACCTTGGTTTTACCATTTGCCACCTATACCCTTTTTCCCTTGGGTTTTCGCGAGCCCGAGGGTCATCTTTATTTACCCCCGGGCGATGCTCGTCGTGAGTGTTGGTCCAACTCTGTCACCGCCGGTGGCTACCGGGGCAACTCGGGATGGCCTATCGGAAGTTTGGACAATCCGGTGTGCCACGAGAAAGAGATATGTGCAGCTCCTATCGGGATTTGTCGGCACATTCGGGAGGCTTTGCTGGTTTAGTTTTACCATTGTCGAAATGTCTTGATGTACCGGATACCGAGTCGATCGGAGTGTCTTGGGTGAAGGTTTATTCCTTCGTTGACCGTGAGAGCTTGTTATGGGCTAAGTTGGGACACCCTGCAGGTATTATCTTTCAAAGCTGTGCCCGCGGTTATGAGGCGATGGGAATTTGTTAATGTCCGGTTGTAGAAAACCCGAAGTTGACCTTAATTAAAATACATCAACCGTGTATGTAACCGTGATGGTCTCTTCTCGTGAGTCCGGAAGTGAACACGTGTTGGAGTTATGCTTGACGTAAGTAGTCGGGATCACTTCTTGATCGCTAATAGCTTCACGACCGCGCCTTGCTTCTCTTCTCGCTCTCTTTTGCGATGTAGCCACCATATATGCTAGTTGCTTGCAGCAGCTCCTCCTTTTGACACCAGCCTTCCCTTAAGCTTAAATAGTCTTGATCTCGCGGGTGTGAGATTGCTTTGAGTCCTGTGGCTCACAGATTCTACCAAAACAGATGCAGTACCGGTGATGCCGGTGATGGCACAACCGAGCTGAAGTGGGAATATGATGAGGCCCTTGGTCGATACTATGTTTCCTTTCCGGACGATTAGTAGTGGAGCCCAGTTGGGGCGATCGGGGATCTGTGTTGCTTGTGGGGTGTTCTTCTTTTATTTTGGTTCCGTAGTCGGACCTTGATTGTATCTGGATGATGTAATGCTTTATTCATGTAATTGTGTGAAGTGGCGACTGTAAGCATCGAGGGCGTTACACCCCATCAGGGCTTGCAGCGACGATTGGATGAGCTAGATTGAGTCACTCACATCTAGTTAGATTGTCGATCAATGAGCAATTCTCTGGGGTAACGGAGTTACCGATGAACGGAAGCAGGGACAACAGAGGTAGAGGAAACGAAAGTAGAGATAATAGTGCAATTGATTGATTTGTGTGCTTATGCTAACAACCTGCCATCACCCTTACATTAGATATGGCACCTGGACTTCCTGTGCAAGTCATGGTTTACATGTTTGAATTCGAGTACAATCCCTATCCAGCTAAAACTAGGCAAGACTACGACTCTGCATTGAAACAAGACTCCCAGTGTTCGTTCCCATTTTGTTGCACCAGCCTTCCTTCGTGTTGGTGTAGTTGCCAAATCTTCACGCCCCAAATCTGAAACCATGTCCCTTTCAGTTGGTTCAAATCTACCGATTGGGACATGGTAGCTTTTCTGCTCTTTACTGCCTACTTTTCATATGTTGCTTCTTCCAAGATTGTTCCTCTGAGGAACTTATACTATTAGAATATCTTCTTAAGAAAGAGCGATGTAGAAAACGAGCATAAACACCACCAAAATGACTAGTACCGCCACAAGAATGAGACAACGACGTGTTGCTGTTGTCACTCCCGTATCAGAGTCAGCTTGACCTTGTCAATGATAGTTGACAAGTCTTCGTGAACATTTGACCAAGGCCCGGCACCGTGGAGCCGCAGTCATCGCGGTTGAAACCTTGAATAGATCAGAAGCACTTGACACTAAACCTTACCACATGCCAATAAACCCTAACCTCACTGCCACATCAAGATGGCAGGAATCTACGTTGGAGCTCCATTGATTACATCCAGGAGGACGTACTCGAGGAAGATCGGAGCATGTAAGACAAACTCAAAGAAGAAGTGTTGCCATCCTTCCGAGCGCAGCAACTACAAGACTAAAAACCCTAACTTAAACTACTAACCAGAATGGAGTACATGGATTCCCCTCACCGCCACCGGCCGTCGGAGCGGCAGGCGAAAGGGAGACAAATCCACCGGTTCACCAACGAAGCCTGGAGGGAAGAGTTTGCCCTAGCCTCCAAGGGATAGGAAAAGAAAACAATCTCCTTTTTTTTTGACGTGCTCTGCTCTGAAAGTAGATGATCGATAAGTTTCTACACTTTCCTTAAGGACGTCGAATTACGTACTAGAGCCATAACTAAGTCATAAAATACTACGAGCTTTAGCCGTAATAGTATTCCATGACGGCAAAACATGGAATGACATTTGTAAGATACTTCAATAGAGCAATTCCAATTGAAATAGTAAAATATTACGTGGTGCACAATAAGAGATACATATTTATGAAAACAAAGCAAGTATGTAACATTACGCAGCCAATACTCTTCTCCTTAGGAGGGAATGAATAAAAAGAATATTTATCTCAATGAAAAATATTGGGATTCTTATTTCTTTTCAAATATTTATCTCATTGAACATTGTTGAGTGCTCGCTCGATGAACGGGCTCTCATTGAATAGCTGCTTCCAGACCACTCTTTTCTACAATTTAGGACCATTTTTCAAACTCATGAACATTTTGCAAATTCATGAACATCTTCCGAGTATATGAATATGTTTTTAAATTCACGATCATTTTAATGTTTTTGAAGTTTTTTCAAGTTTGGGATCATTTTTCCAACTCGTGAACATTTTTTCTAATTGCAAATATATTTCTAGTGTGCGAACATTTTTTCAAACTCGTTATTGTTTCAGTTGTGCGAGAAAAATCAAATTGACGAACATTTCAGAATTCATGAACATTTTTTGAATTTCTCAACTAATTTCTTAAAGTCATGGAGCGTTTTGAAATTAATTTTTTTAATGCAGTAGCATATTTTCGTATTCACGAGCAATTTTAATTTCTATAACATTTTTGCATATTAACAAAAAATAAATAAATTCACAAACATTTTGTAAAGTTCATGAATATTTTTTTACCAAATTCGTGATCATTTTGTTAATTCTCTAATATTTCATCATATTCGTTAACATTTTTGAGTACAAGAACATTTTTTCAGATCCGTGAACATTTCTTGAGTTCTTGATTTTTTTAAATTTGCAACCATTTTATTAATTTGCTATTTTTTTGTATTCACAGACATTCATTAAATTTGTGTTAACATTTTGTAATTTGCTAATTTCTTTATATGTGCTAGCACATTTGAATTCATGATTTTAAAAAAAAAAAGTTCACAAACATTTTTCGTCTTTGTGAGCATTTTATGAATTCCTGAATATTTTTTAATTAATATATATGTTTTTACAAATTTATGAACATTTTTTGGAGACAGATTGCATCATGCTACGATTCGGCGCGAGCTTAATAAAGCAAGTCACACACTTGTTGTCCTAGAACTGTTGTGTGGTGAAGATGCGCCCCGTAAAGAGATTGACCTGTTGTGCCAAGGCTGCAACGAACCTGTTTGAAGTAATAGAAGTGTTTTATTCGCACAAAAAATGACGTGCTAGTATGCTTTTTTTCCTCTCCTATTGCTACCGAGCGTATTTGTTGGGTCGGCCTAATTATACTGTGTTGGTGAGCGACCCGACTGTATTTTATGGGCCGTGCTAGGCTGGGTTGGGCCGCATTGCTTTCGGGGCCGAGCAGCCATCCTGCTTCTTCTTTCTCTACAAAAATAGTCCCAGACGAAAAACATTCCCCACCCACCCGCTACCGCTAGGGCTCCTCCTTCCCTTCCCCGCCGCCACCGGCCCCTTGGGCCATCGCCGGCCGGCGAATCGGAGAAGACGCCGCGACTATCCCGTTCCCGGAGCGCAGGGACGCCGCCTCCACTCGCCACCGCCCTCTCCCCGTCACCAGGCCGCATCCATCCGAGTATCCGACGCCCCGACGCGAAGGTACGGTCCCCTCCCTCATGCTCCTCTCTCCCTCCCTATGCACTGTCTCGTCTCCATGTGTGTGCTGTGCCTGTGCGTCATGGCCGCGTGTGTGTGATCCGTCAAATTTATTAGCCATTTATATAAACTGAAAATTTGACTGTTTGATTTGGTACTAGCCAACTGCTAGTTTGTGTGTATACTGTCTGCTTATATAAAAGAGTGCAAATTTGACTGCTCGTTTGGGTAAAGACATGAACTGCTAATGGTATTTTCATCTACCACTAGTGACACTGCTAGTGTGTATGTATTCTGCTTATATAAAAGAGTGCAAATTTGACTGCTCCTTTGGGAAAAGGCATGAACTGCTAATGGTATTTTCATCTGCCACTAGTGACGCTGCTCATAGTGATCTATCTCTTTATATATAAATGTGCAATTTCCAGCTACAGCCAGCCGGAGCCCTTGCAGCTGCAGCCCGAACAAACACACCCTAATTAGCCCAGCGACCAAGAAGCCGAGGCCAGCGACGATCCATCTTCGATGGCCGCAGTTCGACACGCAATGAGGAGGCTCGGCGGCTCCCTGCTCCAGCGAACAGCCACCTCACCGGCAGCGGCGGCGGCGCCAAGGCGGCTCATGCACAGCGAAAGCTTGGCCTCGGACCAAGCTCGTCACGAGGAGGTGCTGCGCAAGGTCCAGCAGAAGACGGACGAGCTGTACGACGTGCTGTGTGAGGCGGAGCGGGACTTCTGCACGAGCAGCTGGCGCAACATGCGCATGCTCCAACACCTCTCCATGCGGGTCACCCCAAGGCCGTGGGACTGGAGGTGGCGCATCCGGCGCTTCAACAGAAGGTTCCACAACGTGGCAGAGCTCGCCGGGTTTATCTCGCTCTACCTCGGCTTGCAGGTGCTGAAACAAGACCTCGAGGAAAAGGAAAAGCATGCGGCCGAGGCAACGATGGCATCTTGCCCGATCGACGGAGGACCAACCAAAGATCCATGAAGGACAGGTAGGAGAGGCGATAACATTATCTTGCATTGGGTTGCGTTACGACGGACAACTAAAGATGAGATCGCGATCTTGTCTAGTGTTATTTTGGTAGCCATCTTTTGTGATCGATATTGTCTTGTGTGACATGGTACTAGGTTGTTATATCCATGAAACCATCACTTGTTTTGGTTATCCGCGAATGCACCAAACCCTAGTCTAATGTTAAATGTATGAGGATTCTCCATCGAGCTGGATTTTATAGGAGAGTTGGTTCTTTAACCAAGCATGATTCTCCATCTATTAGCTAGTCTTGTATATATTCTTTAATTAACCAAGCATTGTGTGAGCCGAACATTCATATATAGGATCACTTGATGCAAGCAGATATACTATTTATAGGTATATGGCTAGCTACCTTCAATGTTAACCGTGCAGTGCTTCGAGCTCCAACTAATGAGGGAGGAGAGCAATGACCTTGTAGCGGACTGTATGTTGTTAGAATCAATTCTCCAGGATTAACATAACAGGATCATCGTAGATCTCTTAATTAGAACACCTCTGGAGGAGAATAGTAGTCAGTCACTAACCGTGATTGGCAGGGCACAGTGGCGGTGGAGACGGTCTTATGGACCCTTAGCGCTTCTTTTCGATCGGTATTGAGGGGCCTTTTGATAACTTATTACTTGTATGTGATTTATTATCTGTATAGGGAACACAACTCCCTTTTATATAGGCGAGTGATAGGTGTCGGTTAGCCGGCTGAAATTTCAGCTGGTCACCGTGTGGCCGTTTGATCTGTTAAAACCTGGGCCGATGCGAGAGGATAAGGCAGCTAGAGAGATAAAAATAAAAATCATTAGACAAGAGCGCGGTTGAAGTTTCGCGTGTATCAGCTTTTGGATTTTAAAAGCGTTTCTCTAGATTAACAGCCTGTGCCCTAAGCGTTTCTCTAGATTAACAGCCTGTGAAAAAAACACGGATTAGCTAGCGACAGTGGATATACTACAATGAACAAAGAAGATCGACTAGCAGTAAAACAAGCAATCGGCCTGAGAGGCTAAAGTGCTCTTTTGATCTGAGCACACATGCTCCCTCGTGAAAGAAAATTCAAAGAAATGGTATGCCTCGAAAAAAATAAAAAAATTCAAAGAAATTGTATATAGTACTCCATCCGTTACATAACTGCTGTCCCTCCTCCTCTTCCCTCCCTAGCCGCCCCTCCTCCTCCCTAGCCGCCCCTCCTCCTCCCTCCTCCTCCCTAGCCGCCCCTCCTCCTCCCTCCTCCTCCCTAGCCGCCCCTCCTCCTCTTCCCTTCCTCGCTGCCGCCTGAGGCAGCCGCCGGGCAAGCCCAGGGCGCCAAGGATGGTGGCGGCGGGGCCTCGGTTGCCCTGTCTCTGAGCGGCGGCTCCATTGGCAAGGCACGGCCGCTAGCAGCCGTGCAGGCGGTGGATCTGGCGTCCCGGCTGCGCGGGCGGCGTGATCCGGTGGTCGTTGGCGGCCGGCGGCGGTTTCTGCAGTGGCTGGTGCGCGCGATCTGGTGCCTCCCCTCCTCCCCTGTTCGGCGTGCGAGCCAACCTCGTCGGGTCGCGCTTCCTTGGGTCGCCGGTTCTGTACAGGAGGCGCTGCTGGTGGTGGGGATCTAGTTCGGGAGAAATCCCTGGTCGGCCATGGCCGGCCTTGTCGACGGCGACGCCTGAGGGCCCCGTTTCCCTCCTTGGAGGCGTCGGTATGGACTGATCCCCTCACTTCCCCTTCCCCTAGGTCTCCCGGGCGAAAGCCCTAACTTTGTTGGGCGGCGATGGCGCTAACGGCGCCGTTCCCTTCTTGAAGGCGCCGCTTTCGGAACCTTGGGGCTGGGTGGCGCTTGTGGGTGGTGGGCGACGGCGGTGGTGGGGCCCTATCCTAGCATGAATCTGTGTCCGTTGCTTGGAGATGGACTCGCGTAGGTGGAGGTCGTCGTTTGGCGTCATGGTGGCGTCGATGACGGAGGC
This sequence comes from Aegilops speltoides, assembly GCA_021437245.1. Lineage (NCBI taxonomy): Eukaryota > Viridiplantae > Streptophyta > Magnoliopsida > Poales > Poaceae > Aegilops > Aegilops speltoides. The sequence goes on along the minus strand of CM038145.1, from coordinate 525,675,239 downwards.
TTGCACCTCAATCTGCTCTGAAGATGGACCAGTAGAAGATGGCGGCGACGACACATGTGAGTGCGTCGGACCGGTTTGTGCCCCGGACCCGGTATGTGGGTCGGTCGGGGCCTCCGGCTTGAGATGTTAGGCTTAGGTGAGAGGTCTGGGTATTTGGCCCAGCTTGCACCCCTTCATCATATGGATTGAAGTAGCGGCAGATGTTGCCAAGATGGCGGATTCAGGCATATTATTGTACTACTTTGTAAGGTCCTTGAGAATAATCAATAAAATGGCCACATGCATCTCGCAGATGCAGAGGCCGGGGGTCATCCTCCTTTTCTAAAAAAAACATAACTGTTGTCATGGTTTGAGTTCAAATTTGATCTAAAACCATGATAAGCATTAGTAGAATGGAGGGAGTGATAGTACTTAAGAATTCAGGCCGCACAAAGTAGTACTTCAATCAATGGGGCAAAACAAGCAATGGGGTCGAGTACATCCATCATAAAACATTAGTAAGTAGGCGCGCAATTGGCGTTGTTCTCGTCAGACAGCAACGGCAGCCGGGAGTTGCCGACTAGTTTGAGCGGAATGCAGATGTAGGTGGCGCGGTGGGCCACACCCGGGCCATAGTCGGTGAGGAAGCCATCCACCTCCATGGCCACCTCGATGCTGTTGCGGCTTGTTTCGTCGGGGAAGAGCTTGTGGACGTACGACAGGCTCAAGTTGATGCCAACAGGCTCCGTCAGGAAGTAGTCGGCCTCCTTCCCTTGAGACAAGAATATCTTAGCCGCCGTCAGGTTGAAGGTAGCGATGAAGGTCCGATCCTCCCGTGGCAAGGATAGGTACTCGTGGCTGTCGGCGAGCCGGATGGTGACGTTGTGGTAGTAGATGGAGGTGCGATTTCTGATGTTGGCAGCCTGGAGATAGAAGGTGAAACGGTACTGGTCACCGGATCCGGAGAGCCTTCTTACCGCCACGGAGCTGCTAGGGATCCGGAGTTGGAGCTTGAGGGGATTGAACAGCAGGAACACCGCCCAGACAACGAGGACGCCGGCGAACACGCCGACGGCCGTGGCGACCACGCTGCGCACCAAGCATAGCCAACGGAACCTCGAGGCCTTGCAGAAGACGCCGGCTCCGGCTGCCATGTATGAAAATGATGCTGATAGCTGGTGTGTGAATCAAGTTACGTTCGTTTATAGCTAGTCTGTTTCTAAATTCTGAACCCATGAGGTACGTACGTACCTATGCAGCGCATAAATATATGTTCTTTTCAAAAAGAAAAAAAAAGGACCAGTTGTGTGTATCAGAGAAAAGAAAAAAGAATCAACTACCCCAATGGCAAAGAAAGGGCCCTACGTAGATTTTGGCTGATTTCAATGAGGTAGGTACCCATGCAGCACATGATTATCTTTTCTTTACGAAAAGAAAAAGAAAAGGCTGTGTGTTTCAGAGGAAAAAAATAGTTGATATAACTTTATTTTAGGGCAAAAAATTATATAGAACCATCCCAAAGGCAAAGAAAGAGGCCCATATGCCTATTTTTAGGGCAAAATCGATTGCTCCGCCGGCCTGGCTGAATTTTAGTCAAATATATGTTTAAAAAAGTTAAAAACAAGCACATGGGGCCGACCTTGGGGGCGTCGGCTGGGAACCCGATCGCGCCCAAACCGATTTTAGCGCCGGTTCGCCTCCAGGCGGCGATTTTTGGAGCCGGGGCCAACGGCTGGAGATGCTCTAAGCATCCCTCTTATCAGGGCTGCAAGATGACTTTGAGATCGGCACTAGTAGTTGTATTCAAATGAGCTTATTGTAAGTACCCCTTCCATTTCAAAATAGAAAGGATCCCAGCCCAAACACATGTCATATATCACTAATTTTTTTCATAGCTATCTGGAAAATATTTGATAGTTTACAAAAGCTTGATCAAATTATTTTAAAAAATTCAGACGTAATAAAACCTTTCTGTAGTTTTCCAAAGTTCATAAAAACTTGTTGACTATCTGAATTCTCCATTGTTCGTGACAAGGTGTCCAGCAAGAATGCAGCGCATCAAGCACATCCAACGGTGGATATAGTTTGAGTATACAATCAAATACATACCTATCTCACTGTCTGTTTCAATAGTTTGAGAGATTGTGTGTTTCAAAAGGAAAAGTGAGTAGCAGACCCAGAAGAGCATCTACGATTTCTATCTCAAAGGGCAAGGTGACATTTTCCAAGAAATCTCTCTTCCTCCATGTTTCCTATTGCCACTTGTTATGGAGTTGCCATTATGGTGGGATCCTGGTGGCGAGGAATTGTTTGAGTACTTCATGCACACCGAAGCTGAAGGAGGGAGGAACAACAAGTCCGCACCCTATTGTGCTGACCAGTTCTCCTGCTTTGACCTCACTTGTTCCTTCAAACAAGTTCCTGTCGTCCACAAGTTCTACTTCAACTTCGACCAAGTCCATGCCGGCAGCGACGACCAACTTTGTGATGCCGCTTCCTTCGACCTTGCTCAAGTGTACTTCGAGAGTGGTTACCATGTCAATACCAAGAAATGTCGAGTATCATGGGACCCAGGTGCCGGCATCGGCTTGGGGTCAAGCCGAGTTTCAAGGAGGGAGGGGTGTTAGCAACCGTCCACTGCTGGGCCTTGGGCCGGCATCAAAGTAATAGGCCCAACGTCCACGCCAGGGAAGCCAACTACAAATACCTAAAGGAGTGGATCATGTAGGTCATCCGGTTGGATCACGACTGAAACGGCACGGCAGCTTCCTCTCCCACCTCTGGCTCTCCTCCTCAATCCCCTTGTTCTTGCTTGTTCGTGTAATCTAGCTACCCAAATCCTTGTATCTGTAAGTGATTCGTGAGATCAGTAGAGAGACCCTAACAGGTCCATAGCCTCTCCGTGCAGGTCAGCCCCAGGCCATGGGACCCTAGGTGGCGAGATTTTCAGTTCAACAGAAAGTCATGGAACCTCGTCGCCTTCAGCTTGTTGTACTTATTCGGCCTGCCCCCGCTGCTCAGATGTTGTGCGTCCAAGGTAGCAGCATCTCTCCCGACAGACAACGAGCCAGAGATGTTGTGACCCATGCATCCCTGGATCCAGCATACCACATCACCTTGTCTTCTTTAATCAATTGTACTATAATCATGATCGGTTGTTAGCTATAGCTATCTTCTTTTGTGATCTTGTGCGACCTGATATAGAATTTTCGTTTATATACATCTCTAGTGGAGTCGATTGCGTGGAATAGTTGTTTTATTTTTTTCAAAACTGAGCGCTGCTGTATGCCTGTATCTATTACTCCCTCCGTTCCGAATTACTTGTCTTGGATTTGTCTAGATACAGATGTATCTAAACTCATTGTAGTGCTAGATACATCCGTATCTAGGCAAATCTAAGACAAGTAATTCGGAACGGAGGGAGTAGATGAGAAAGAAAACAAATTTTCCTTCTTTTTTCTTTTTTAAAACTTTGGCAGGAGCGCTGCTGTCGAATAATTGGTTTTTATTTTTTATTTTCTTCTTCAAAACATTGCCAGGAGCACTGCTGTATGCCTGTATCTATTAGAGGAGAAAGAAAACCAATTTTTTGGCCAATCCAGCCACCAGGAGTAAACGAACCCTCCCTGAGAAAGACCATCCATAGGCGATATGGTCGCGACACCAGACCAAGTTGCTATCCTCCAAACCTGGCGAGTTCAGAAGAAGATGCTCCGCCAACTCCTCCTATGAACCGCACATCGAGAAGATCGCACTCCCTTGCCATCCTAGTCGAAGCAGCTTGTCCGTGGCCAGAACCCTCCCATGCGCCATGTTTTCTACCAATGCCTTCCAAAGGGTTTGGGCGCACGTGCTCAAGTAAGAGCCCTAGAACATTGCCTTGTAGGTTGCACCAATGCCAGAAATTATGTACACGGGAGAGCATTTTCGGCATAGTGGAGAGGAATTGTGGCGTCTAGGTACGAAGGCATCGAGCCCCTCACGCGTCCTTTTTTTTCTTTTGGCTTTTGATTTTCAATCTTTCATATCTTTTGAACAAAAAGTTCAAATTATGTTCTGTTTTCATATCCATATTTCTCATGAAGAGGGCTTTTAAATAAGATCCATTTTGAATATGTTTTGATGAATATTTTTTAAAATACTGTGGTTTCAAATTTTTAAACTTAGGACGAGCGACCGACAAAATAGAAAATTTAGTACTTGCGACCGACAAAATAATCGCTTAGTGTTTCAACCTTGCTTGATAAGAATGAGCTAGAAAAATGTATGTTTCATATGCAAAATTATAATTTTCAGAGATTAAAAATGAAAACTTACCATGCCCTCATGTGAGATCCAACAACTTTGCGGATCGCGAGGCAATGAGACGACCGGGAAGGGATGGGCTTGTGCGTGCGGCCCGCACCTACGTCATGAGCCGTAGGGTGGCCAAACCTTAGACCTGCCGAGCATGAGGTTCCCTATCATGTAATAGCCGATGTAATGGCGAAAGCCATGGTGGTGGCGGCAATACTAAGTTCTCATCCTTTTGATGGACAACTGAAATGCCGGTGTAATCATCAGTTCGTTTCAACCTCATGTTGTCCTGTATAGTCACTGTAAATACGATGGAAGTTCATCCTTTTGATGACAGTTTTGAAACAACCTCCAAAATTTCATATATTGTAGGATTGACACTACAAAATTATGCTTTGACTCATGGAGAGAGGCAATACATGCCGAAACATCTTGTTGCTTACTCGACCCACTCGGGCGCCTTAAATTGCTCTTAAACGTCCGGTCTATCCGGTACCCCTCATATCCAGGCCAAATGTAGGGCCGACATGGGGTGGCCCGGATGCGCCCGGGCGTGTCCACCACGTCAGCTTGTCCCACCATGATCCACTCCGTCCCCACAAAATCCTCACCCAGAGCTAACACTATCTCACTTCACTTCGCTCTGCTCTGCGTCTCTTCTCATCCCTTTAATTCTTCAACTCGTCCCCCTTCCGATTTCCGCCCACCATGACCAGCAGCGGAAGCCACTCTCACGGATCCGTCAACGAGTCAGATGCCTTCCTCCATGAGGCGGACGACGATGGGGAGAAGTTGGCCCTCCGCATCACATTGCAACGGTCGCTGGTGAACACGGGCGGCCACTCCAGATCTGCTTCGTCCGCAGTCACCCGCCGTTGCAGCAATGACGCCGGAGCTGGCCCTTCCCGTGGCGCTCAATGCTCAGTGTGGTCAGCCCGCTACACACCGCTGGCTCGTCGACCTCCTCCCTCTCCAGCCACTGCTCATCAAGGGTAGCGGTGGGTGTTAGTACCTGCTCCACTGGTGCTGCGGACACGCACGCCCGAATTGGAGGCACTCACCTTCCGATGCGAGAGGCGGCGGGCTAGGGAGAGGGCGGCGACGTCAGAGGCAGACGCACAGTCCTCCCGCTGCCGCTGCGGGTTACACGTGGTGCCTGACTAGGAAGAGTGGCTCCTCATGTGAGTCTGCCGCCAATCACTTACAAGGACAGAGATGGACGCCCGCCGACGAATCTCAAGAGGAAGCAGGACCGCGTCGTTGTCCGGAGGTCGTTGGGCTATATCGATGACCCCCGGCTTCCCGTCGCAGACGTCTACAGCTGCGCCGATGACCGGAACGGCAAAGACCCGGCAAGGAAGTGGTGAGTAAGCTCTGCCCTCCATGCCATTCTATATTTCTGTTTTTAAGTTGTTTTAGTTTAGAGCCATTCCGGCAATGAACTGCGGTGAGCTTTGGTCGACATAAAGTGGATTATGTGCATTTCGGTGTCCGTTTGCTGCCGACTTCCATGTCCGTTTTTTGATTGTTCGTCTATTTTGTTGATGATCTACGTATATTACTTTCACGTTGTATGCGTAGTATGGATTGAGGGTGCTAGGTATGAGGTACACGAATGAGAATTTCAAGTGTGATCGTGGATGTATAGGGTGCCGGATTTGGTATGCGTGGCTGTAGATGCTCTTAGTTTGTGTTTGCCCAGTGAGTGTTCACTCTTTCTCTCTCTCGACCATACAGGAGCATGCAGTGAGTTGAACTAGAGCTGGCGTGCAACGCACGCACGTCCCATGGTCCTGTTTACCTTATCTCTACTCTGCTCAAAGGTATAGCTACCGCATCTGCACGGCTGTCATGTGGGCACTAGTGTGGGCTTTTGACCCATGCATGGTCCAAGCAATGCATGCGCGCGAGGCCTCTGTGTGTGTGTGAGAGAGAGAGAGCTATTCCCCGCTGAGCTAGAGCGGGCGTAGTGGCGTGCTAGTGTGCTACACACTCCCGTGACATGGTGCTGTTTATCTTCTCTCTCCACTGTGCACAAAGGTATAGCTAGCGTATGTATCTGCAAGGCAGAGATGATGTAGGCACTAGTCCATGCATGTGCGCTAGTAAAACTGTATGAGAGAGAGAGAGAGAGAGAGAGAGAGAGAGAGAGTGCGCATGATTAGCTAATTAAGGCATGCACGTCAACACATGTCAGCATTTTTCTTGTGCGTTCATGGGCAACAAGCCCATGCATACTTCTATATCCACGGCAATCGACAAATACAACAAAGATTTCGTGATGAATTGCACATAGTTTGACATAACCGTAATCGTGAACAATCATTGTAGTGTATGTGTGTCTATGTGTACGGGGCGAAAGCCTATTTCGAGAGATGTGTCTATGTGTTTCTCGCAAAAAAAAGTAGTCTATGTGTCATAACAAGCCCTGGACCTTGACAAACGCGGCTTTGTTAACCAACGACAATGATGTGCTAAGTGGTAAGTGCTATAAGATGGACATTTAACCTGCGGCTCTCATCGTGGATAAGAAAATTGAGACTATAAAAAAGAATTAGTATCACAGACACTGATTAGTAAGAATGATAATAGTAAGTTGTTTGATGTCTTAATCCAAGCGCGTCAGACACAAGATCTGGATAGCACCACCGCCACCTTTATCAGCTGTTGGCAAGCTAGCTAACCATTTACACACAACAGAGAGTAGCATTGCACGTGAAGCCAACCGATCGAACAACTAACACACAACACAGAAATAATTAAGCCAACACCGGTGGTACGGTACACATTTTTCTTCTTCTTGCTAAACTAAACTAAACGCACTCCCTAAGATTTAAGAACAGTAACTTGATTGATGTGTTTGTCCAGGCGAGCCGGCCGGACACATCATTTGGAGATCGAACACCACCGCCACCCTAATCAGTTGTTGGCTAGCTAGCTCGACGGAGGTAGCTTCAGTGCCCGGTGACCCCGAACCAGACGGTGACGAGGTGCGGGGCTACGACCAGCACGGACGCGAGCACCACCCACGGCCAGCAGGCGTCGACGCGGTAGAGCTCGAAGGCCAAGGCCACGATGGCCAGGATCGAGGACGCGGCGGAGAGGCCGACGCTGAGGAGGAACAGCGCGCGCAGCTTCCTCCCGGTGACGCTCATGGCGTCGTCCGCCTTGCCGACCAAGAAGAGTATCCCGGCGGCGAGGGGGGCGGTGCGGACGAGGAGGTAGCGGGCCAGGAGCACGCGCTCCCGGAGCTCCATCGCCCGGTGCCCGCAGCCGCAGTCCACGAGATGGCTCGTGTTGGCCATCCCGACGAGGAACATGCACCATAGGCACTGGAGCGTCACAGGCGCCAATGCCTTGACGATGGCCATGGTTAGCTTTAGCTAGCCTACCCGCGTCTTCTTCGCTCTACGACTATGCTCTACTGTCTCTCTCTGTGTCGCTCGCTCTGGCTAGATGGCTGGCTTTGCTAGAGAGGAGTGTTGGGACGAAGGGGGGGATTTATGTAGCCAGAGTCGAGACCGCGTAGCACACTGGCTCTTCTCAGAGTACTTCTGCATGGATCAGGCACGCTGGTTCATGGGTCCACAGATTGTAATCGACTTCCTGCATGGATCAGGCACGCTGCCGTGCCGCAGGATACAAAATATAATCTGTGCTAGAGCCGCAGTATTGTGCATGATAGATCAACACATGTTGTGCAACAACGTAGAGTACTCAGCAGCAGCATTGATCACCGATTTGCAAACATGCATGGTAACCCCTGCTAACTGTACTAGCTAGGTCCTGACCTCTGTGGCTGCCGTGCATGGTGATCAATCAATGGTCAAATCGACAGAAGAACGCAGGGCATGGACCGCTGGCAAAAGGATGTGCTAGTGTGGGGCTCGGACTACCTGTTAAAGATACTCATGCGTTGGGTAGTACAGTGAAGTGAGATATACCAAAAGCAACAACACTCTGCCTTTACAATGTGTGAAGAATTTCATTGCATGATACAATAATTTGTAGGCCACAAAAAAAGGAGACACAATTCTAGCCTCAAAACAACATAAACAAAGGCCCATTATGATCCATGCATGTATCTGGTTTTGTATACACCAGATATAAATACATATAGAATTTCATGCACACATACTTCACATCTATGTATATGTACAATGTTTTCCAGAATTTCTGGGTTATTAAAAAGTAATTTATTTTTTTGATTTTTTAAGGGCTACCAGGAGCCCGAGCTTCGAATCACTTTTTCGGAACACTCTTCATAGCATAAGCATACGACTTTTATTTATTACTTCGTAATTTTTTTGGAATAATAAATGATGCATCCATATCTTCTGTAAGATGAAGCATTTTCTTTAAACCCTTCTAATTAACTTGCTATTTCAATACTGTCAAAATTGTTATTATACGAAAGCATTTTTGTGGCACTTCTATAAATTTTACTTATACATTAACAATCAATAAACCGTAAAAAAATGTTGCCCAAGGTTTTGCAATTCTTCCTGATAAAAAACTAAAAATATTGTTCCTAAAAAATAAATACGATGCCTTTATAGACATGATGCATTAATTAGTTATGAATTGGAAATAAATTAAGACATGTTAAATAAAAAAATGGGCCAAAGAATACTTTAATGCATCTTTGATAGGGGAGTGGCTTAATCACACGCATTGTATATTAGGTTAGTCTTTTGATGTCGAGCGACAACTTACGTTTTAAGGTCTTGATATGTTTTTTCGGTTGTTCCAAATCTCTGAGGTCAAGATGAACATGTGTCTGCTTTGTTTGCGTATGTGCGTTATTTAGCCTTGATAGGTTTCTTGGTGTTAGGATAGCAGTGGTTACGAATCGCATTCGCTAATCATTGAGTGCAATTAATGTTCGGCAGGCAATTAGTGCTTCTTTTCCTGACAAATCCACAGGGATCATGTATTCATTGTTTTCTCTTTGTTGTTGTTGGCCTGCACGCTGGTGATATATGCAGGGGCTTTTACAGGAAGCGTGCTATAGGAGTACCTGCAAGCGTACAGTAGTTTGACCAGAGGACGGGTTTGAATGACGCGTGATGCATGCTAGCGGTGGCGTGCTACAGACTCACGTGACATGGTCCTGTTGATCTTCTCTATCTACTGTACATGTACAGCTACCGTATCTGCGAGGCAGAGATGGACTGGAGGCAGTAGTAGTATTAGGCTTTTGACCCATGGTAGCTATAGCTAGCGTATGTCCATGGCAGAGATCTGGACATTGGCGTGCGCTTTTGACCCATGGTCCAAGCCTATGCGTACAACACACCGGCAAAAGGATGGGCATGCAAGAGGATCCCCAAGACTAGTGCCTTTAGCTAACTCTGCCCTACAGGTCAGGATCACCATGCATGAATGATTAGCTGATCAAACGTACGGTAACTAAGTGCCTTTTCAAGCATAGACATGGACACATCTCATCGTTTTTGTTGTGCGTCCATGGGTAACAAAATTGACCGATATACAACAAAGATTTCGTGATGCACCATAATATATGAGTAGACAATCAATCTAGTGCATGTGTCACAATATAAGCCCTTGAGCTTGCTTGAGTACTTGACAAACAGGGCCTGTTTATACCAACAAAATATCAACAACACCAAACATTGTTGGCTAAAGACCGTAATGGCGATATTAGATGATATGCTAATGACAGGGTCATATAAACCTGCCGCTCTCATCGATGAGAAAAATATTGAGACTGCGAACAAAGAGCTAGGCAGTTTATGCTTTGAGACCACACCATCGACATTGAACTATTTTGGTTGTTCACATGATATGCATGCAACACCATTTAGAACTACTCCCTCCGTTCCTAAATACTTGTCTTTCTAGAGATTTCAACAAGTGACTACATACGGCGTAAAATGAGTGAATCTACATTTAAAATATGTCTACATACATCTGTATGTTGAGTCCATTTGAAATGCCTAGAAAGACAAGTATTTGGGAACGGAGGGAGTAATTGCTATTGCTAGGACAGAGACTAAGTGACTAACATGCATTCTTTCTGTTCTTGCAATTTGCACAAGTAAATCATTCAGCAACAAACTCGAGTTCATGGTTATTTAAGACATTGCGTCATTCACAACAGAAACAACTTTGTTATCAATAAGCCTCTCCAAAGAGACAGTTCAAAGTTTACTTGTCACTAGTATGTAATCGGACATGCTTTGGATTTGTGAAGCAAGTGTCATCCCTTTCATGCAATGCAAGTTCTACTAGTACAACAGTACCCTGCCAAAAATACATGCCCCAAGCCCCCAATGACTCATGCATGGATCCTTGCATGCAAAAAAAAGTACCCTTGCATTGCATGCATGTGTTTTATTTACGGTAATGACCAGATAGATGCCAACATGCATGGATCTAAGTATAGTGCAGTGAAGTTTAGGAAGGATCAAGTAGCCAACAGAACTAACACGCAAGAGATAGTCGATTAAGATTTAAGCCAACACCGGTGGTACTACAGTTTCTCTGCTTCCTAAAATAAACTAAACACACTCCCTAAGATTAATTAATAAGAACAATAATAGAAAGTTGATTGATGTCTTTGTCCAGGCGCGCCAGACACATCATTTGGAGAACGAACATAACCACAACCCTAGCTAATCAATGGAGAGAGACAATCCCACCGGCTCATTGTTGGCTACCTAGCTAGGTAGCTCGACGGAGCCTCAGTGCCCGGAGACGACCACGGACAACCCAGGCGGCTACGAGATGCACGCCGATGAGCCCCGCGGCGATGTAGTAGTTGACGACGGGGTCGCAGGAGAGCTCCAAGACGAGGGCGGAGAGGGCGAGGAACGACGAGGCGAGGGAGAGGTTGACGCCGACGATGAACATGGCGCGCATCTCCCAGTCCCACCCAGCCGCGCTCAGGTCGTCGGCCACCTTGCCGACCCAGATGAGTATCCCGGCGGCCGAGGAGGCGGTGCCGACGAGGGTGGTGCGCAGCTGGGCCGCGAGCTCCTTGAGCTCCATCCTCGTTGGTCTTCCGCAGCCGGGGAGACCGCTCATGTCCGCCATCCCGACGAGGAACATGACCCCTAGCACGCAGAGCGCCACAGGCGCCATTTCCTTGACGACGCCCATGGCTACCCGCGCCTTCTTCTTTCTACTACTACTACTACCTCTAGCTCTAGCTCTAGATGGCTGGTTGGCGTGCTTCGCAGGAGAGGAGAGGAGTGTTGGGAAGAAGAGAAGGAGGGTGGGTGTTTATGTAGGCAGAGTCCAGTCGGCGCAGCACATCACTGGCTCTTGTTGGATGTTGGGTGGGAGAGAAAATTGAATGATGGATCCATCGGGTTTGATGCAATTTTTTTTTAATTTTCAGGGTTTGATGCATTGTGAAATCGAGGACTCCTGCCTCCATCATCCATGGCGTGCAGCAGGATACAAAATATATGCTGTGCTAATGCTGCTGTAATGTGCATTGATATGGTCACCACATGTTGTGCAACAACATATCTTCTGCAGCATGGGTCACAGAATTCCAAACATGGTAACCCCTAGCACTAGCTAGTTAGTACCTGGCCTCTGTGACTCCGTGCTGCCGTGCATGGTGATCAATCAATGGCCAAATGGCCAGAACGCAGGGCATGGACCGCTGGCTAGAACGCAGGGCAGGAACCCATCATGTGCTCATTCCGTAGTTTTGTGCGTGATAGTAGATTACATGTTGTGCAACAATGCAGATTAATCAGCAGCAGCATATCTTATGCAGCAGAGGTCTCACACTTCCAAACATGTCCCAGTAACTAGGTAGGACAGGACCTCTGTGCAGCCATTCATGGTGACCAGTCAATGGCCAAACGAACATAACGCAGGGAATGGACCGCCGGCCACAAGGATGTGTATTAATTGTATGGCTCGGACTTCGCGTTAAAGAATTCCAACGCTTTAAGTAATGTACCAAAAACAACATTGCCATTGTGTGTAAAGATTTTCAATAAAATGATGCAATAATTTGTAGGCTAACAAAAAATAAACACAATTCTTGCCCCCAAAAAATATAACAGAAGCACTTGTTGATCATGCATTTGGTTTTGTACTATACATCCATGTGTAGGTACAATGTTTTAACAGAAAATTTTGGTTATAAGAAGTAACTTATTGACCTTAAAAAAACATAACTTATTTGTTTTTTCTAAAGGGCTACCCGGAGCCAGAGCTTTGAATCGCTCTTTTGGAAGACTCTATAGCATGAACCTATTGTTTTCATTTTTTTTAACTTCATTAGAAATACAGAAAATAATTAATGATGGCTCCATGTGTTAGGAAATAGTATGTTTTGTTCATTACCATGCTCTCTAAAATGTAACATTTCCTTTAATGCCTAGAAACTTGCTATTTTTCACACTATTCAATTTGTTATAATATGAAAACATTTTCTGGGATATTTCTGTAACATTTTATTTTTACACTTACAATCGGTACTCAGTTTCATTTAATGATGCCGAATGAATAACCAAATATTCTGCCAAAAAAACAAATGCCACGCCTTTGCAGAACCAAAATATGAAACATGTTTGTGATATTTCTATAGATTTTATTTTTACACTTACAATCGGTGCTCCAAAACTGCCAAAAAGAAGTACTTATTATTTTGTCAACTTGGTTGTTTTTCTCGTAGGAATTTTTGTCAACACGGGAATCCAGAACAACATGGTAAAATCAAAGTCAAACCAAACGAAAATTTATAATTAGAATGTTATTATGCCACTAAAGATCATACTACTCGCTATTCGTACATATGAATCTGAAAAGGAGGTCCAATTGGATGTCTGAATTCCTGCATTTTTCCTTTGAAACTGAGGCCAAACTAAGATTTCCTCCATTTTTACTTTGCCACATAACCTTGAACCAAACTCGTGAATAGTGTCATCGGCAGCTTGCTTTTGCAGCACAGATCAGAACTGCAAACATGGTAACACCTACTAACCAGCTAGAACTTGATGACCTCTGTGGCTGCCGTGCATGGTATGGACCGCTGGCCAAATGGGCAGAACGCAGGGCATGGACCGCTGGCTAGAATGCCGCAGTGTTGTGCGTGATCATAGCTCACATGTTGTGCAACAACGCAGAGTAATCATCAGCAGCATAGGGTCACAGAATTCCAAACAAGGGAACCCCTAGTAACTAGCTTGGACAGGTCTCTATGCTGCCGCTCATGGTGACCAGTTAATGGGCAAACGAACATAACAGTGATGAGAACCTGTCCAAAATATAATGAGGTGTTCTTCGCTGGCAGGCAAGGCAGCACTGCACTTATTCACTGCACCGATCGATGCATTATGCATATGCATTACTGATTACTCCTCTACTAGGTGACCTAGCAACTAGGTACATCCTGCTGCACAACATACACAGGAGTGAGTAACACATGCACAAAGGATTGCGCGGACATGATAACTCATGCATGCATGCATGTGTGGGTGCCACTCTCTCCCTCCCTCTCTCTCTCTCTCTCTCTCCTCCCAATGAAGTTCCTGTAGCACACACTCCCACCTTCAGAACGTAGGTCGTGCGTAGAACGTAGCACTATAAAATTACCGACGTAAATCCAGTCATAAAATTGTTAGACGTCTATAAAATTACCAACGGGTTAGTGAGAGTGTGGCGGGTGGTGCAGAGAGACGATTGGTGTTGGTTGATTGTTCAGTTAATTTCAACATTTTCATGCAGGCTTGCTTGGGACATGAGTGAAAAGATTCACCAGCCCAGAACTGTGGCATCTTTCGTGTGCACCTCATTTGCCATATTTAAATGCATGCGTGTTATCCTGGCTCTGCGTGCCTTTACTCTCTCCCGTTTCCTCTCACGAGTATAGCTGGCCAAACAGGCCGGCCCGGCACGGCCCATCCTAATCGTGCCTGGCACGGCCCGGCCGAGGCACGATTATTATACGGGCCGTGCCATGTCGGCCCGCGTGCTGCAGCGCAGGCACGGCCCATATGCTAATCGGGCCGGCCCATCGGCCCGCTAGGCCCGCTAATCTGCCTCCTAAAAGAATAGGATACATAAAAGAATAAAAAAATAAAAAAAAGATAATCGGGCCGTGCCGTGCTGGCCCGCGTGCTCAGCCTTCAGGCCCAGGCACAGCCCCTGGCGTGCCACGTGCCGGGCCTGACCCGTTTAGCACGCGTCGTGCCGGTCGTGAAACCGGGCCTTTTGGCCACCTATACTCACGAGCAAGCAACACCAAGAGCAAGCCATGGGGAGAGAGAGAGAGAGAGAGAGAGATTCACATTATTTGCAAAAGATTCAAAATATTTTGGCATGGAGCTCCAGTTGAGCTGGGTCGTCTGTGCTCACCTCAGCTCTCTGCTATCGTGAAATCTCAGCTACATTTTCTAGTGTCAATCCGATAATTGGTACACGAATAAATGCAGATTATTTCAAAACTGTCATCAACAGGATAAACATTCCTTCACCTAGTGTTGAATGCTACCATACATGCAAAATTGAGGTTTGAGATAACACACTTAATGCCAATGAGTCCAGTCCTACAACGGCACGTGACGCAACAGGGGGACAAGCCATAGCTTCACCAATAGAGAAAATAGATGGATTATTAAACTAAAAGTCCGACCTCACCAATGAACCTACAAAATCTAACAAGAACAACCAGTTAGTTATTTGTACTCTACATAGATTAATTAGAGAATTGATTCATTTAACATTAAGTTGTTGTTTGATACCTAGCCATTTCTACCCCATAAAACTTCTTCTCCAGAAAATAATGGGAACAAAGGTGAAAATGTGAAACCGATGGAAGAACCCGACCGAGGCAACGGAAGGAGGAAACAAACTAGCCAACAGGTGAGGGAGGTGACATATGTCAAAAGGATGGATGCGACGAACGAGCCCGAGGAAGAGAGGTGACGGAACAATGACACGGTGGGGGAGGAACATGGGTAGAAGAAACACGTGTGCAGGAACACGAAATTTTGAAGGACAAAACTGGAGAACATCAAAGCCGGGAACTGGGAAAACTGATGCTGTTACCTTTCCTGCCCAATAGTGCTACCATGGGGAAGGTTCTAGGTATGGGATGTTCCGATTTTATGAACCTTGCACAAGGTCCCTATTTCGGTTTTTTCGTTTTGTTTTTTAGTTTGCTTTTTACTAGTGTCTTTCCTATTTTAAATTTTTATTTATAGGTTGTTTTATTTCTTAAAAAAGGTTCGCATTATTTTGAAGATGATCCAAAAATCCTGATTCTTTTAGGTGGTTTTATTTCTTAAAAACAATTCGAGTCAAAAAACTATTCATGACTTCAAAAATATACATCAAATTTATAATTTTCTAGAATAAAAAATGGATTTTAAATATGAGCAATTCAAAAAATTGAACTGCCGCATAATCTATACGTTACGTAAATTGAACATCCACATAATCTCAATTTTAAGAGATCCATCCGATTGAGGGATATTATTTTTTTTGGTTAACATGGGATTTTCTACCCTATTTCTCTTGCTCCTGGTTGACCGTGTTTTATTTTGTGTATATAATGTGGATATATTGTTGGCAAGGAGTTTCTTAGCTCGAGCTCATATGAGCTCGGGTGAACAGGAAATTAGAAACCAATTGAAAATAGATTCAAAAAATAGAAAACAATTTTGTGACAAACATTGACAAATGTTATCAATGCTTGCAAGGTTTGATCGTGAAATGAGATTTGTGGAAGTCGTGGCAAAATAATAATTAATGCTCCCAAAATATTATGTCCAAAAGCAAAGCATTTTGGAGTGACGATTTTGTTTTTTTACACGACTTGACAACTGACATTTCATGATGAAATTTTGACCATTGACTGATGAGTATAGAGGCCGTGTCCTACTATCTAAGATATGCCGATGAGTACGTTCATGCCCTGCGTTCTGGCAATTTGGGCATTGATTGATCACCAAGCACGGCAGCACAGAGGCACCATGTTTGGAATTCTGTGATCTATGCTGCAGAAGATACGCTGCTGCTGAGTACTCTATGTTGTCGCACAATACTGCAGCATAATCACATCATATCTTTTGTATCTTGCGGCACGGCTCAGCATTTCAATGCATTTTCTCTCCCACCCAAGAAGAGGTAGTGCTGCGCGGCCTGGACTCTGCATACATAAACACCCACCCCCTTCTCCTTCTTCCCAACACTCCTCTCCAACCAGCCAGCCATCCATCCAGATCTCGAGCTAGTGCTAGAGAGAGAGAGAGAGCAGATCATAGTAGTAGTTGAAAGAAGAAGACGCGGGTAGGGTAGCCATGGGCGTCGTCAAGGAAATGGCCCCTGTGGTGCTCTGCCTCCTAGCTGTCATGTTCCTCGTCGGGATGGCGGACACGAGCCGTCTCCCCGGCTGCGGAAGACCAGAGAGGATGGAGCTGCAGGAGCTCGCGGTCCAGGTGCGCCGCACCCTCGTCCTCAGTGTTGGAGTATTATGTCCGGCCCTCTCTCTCAGATCGGTCTTTTGGTTGCATTGGCTAGAGCATGCACTTCTACATGGTATCAGAGCCAAGAGGTCTTGAGTTCAAGACCCGGCTGGCGCAATTAAAATTGTAGCCGACTTTCGGTCCACGTTCAGGCCTGAGGGAGCCACACGTGAGGGGGAGTGTTGACGTATAATGTGCTGCCTAGTCTCTTCCATCAAATCGGTCTGATGGATGAACTGGTTAGGTGTATGAACTTGCAACCAAGAGGTCCAGGGTTCAAAACCCGGTAAACGCAATAAATAATTACGGCCCGCCCCCGCTTCCGCTGCCCACGTCATATAGCTCCAAATGAGCATAGACGCGAGGGGGAGTGTTGGAGTATTATGTCCGGCCCTCTCTCTCAGATCGGTCTTTTGGTTGCATTGGCTAGAGCATGCACTTCTACACTCAGCGCCTCCACGGCCGCCGGGGTACTCTCCTGGCTCGGCAAGGCGACCGACGACCTGAGCGCCGCTGGGTGGGACTGGGAGATGCGCGCCATGTTCATCGTCGGCCTCAACCTCACCTTAACCTCGACATTCCTCGCCCTCTCCGCCCTGGTCCTGGAGCTCTCCTGCGGCGTCGTCGTCAACTACTGCATTGCGACGGCGCTCGTCGGCGTGTATCTCGTTGCCACCTGGGTTGTCCGTAGTCGTCTCCGGGCACTGAGGCTCCGTCGAGCTAGGTAGGTAGCCAAGAACGAGCCGAGCCGGTGGGACTGTCTCTCTCAATTGATTAGCTAGGGTTGTGGTTGTGTTCGATCTCCAAATGATGTGTCCGGCGCGCGTGCCTGGACAAAGACATCAATCAATTTACTATCATTGTTCTTAATCTTAGGGAGTGTGTTTAGTTTATTTCAGGAAGAAGAAAATCTGTAGTACCACCGGTGTTGGCTTAAATCTTAATTATAACTATCTATTGTGTGTTAATTCTGTTGGCTGCTTGATCCTTCCTTTACTTCACTACACTCTACTTAGATCCATGCATGTTGGCATCTCTCTGGTCATCACCGTAAAACACATACATATGCATGTTAGCAAATGAGTCATTGGGGGCTTGGGGCATGTATTGTTGGGAGGTACCGTTGTACCAGTAGAACTTGCATGAGAGGGGTACCACTTGGTTTACAAATCCTAGCAAGACCGAGAGAAGACGTTTTGTTGATATGGTGGGTCTCTTCTCAGCATGCATGTTACTGTAGTACAAAATGCTGTTTACATGCATGCACGTGCGACGTGGATGGTTAGCTAGGGATAAATAGGCCTTGAAATTAACTCTAGTTTTTCCGATCAGGCTGAATCCATCACCGCTTTATGGTTACGGATTTGCTATTTCACATCTAGATGTGAAATAGCTATCTCACATCTAAGTCCAAAGCCGTTGGATCATCTATCTTTAATATTCGTGCAAAACACAATTGTCTGGCTACTGCGCTGGCTCGCGGCGCGTTGTCTCGCGTTGTGCCTGTGTCCAGGTCGTTGCTAGCTGTCCTAGTTTGTATCATCCTAGTTGCAAGTCGACTCTTGACTTGCAACTAGGCTCGTAGTTTCGTAGTTGTCCTAGGTGCAAGTCCACCCTCGACTCGCAACTGAGCTCGTAATGTCAGACTTGCAAGCCCACCCTCGACTCACAACTGGAGCATGTGTTTTTGTTTCTCATCCCAGTTGCAAGTCCACCCTTGACTCGCAACTAGGCCCATAGCTTGTTTCATCCCAGTTGCAAGTCGACCCTTGACTCGCAACTGACACGTAGTTTCATAGTTGTCCCAGGTGCAAGCCCCCCTCCGACTCACAACTGGGCTCGTAGTTGTCCAAGTTGTAAGCCACCCTCTACTCACAACTAGAGCATGTGTTTTGTTTTTCATCCCAGTTGCAAGTCTACCTTTTGATTGTAACAAGCTTATAGCTTGTTTCATCCCAGTTGCAAGTCGACCCTTAACTCACAACTGGGCTCTTAGTTTCATAGTTGTCCCAGTTGCAAGTCCACCCTTGACTCGCAATTGGGTTTGTAGTTGTCCGAGGTGCAATCCCACCCTCCGAGTTTGCAAGCCCATCTTTGACCCGCAAGTGGGCATGTGTTTTGTCTTTCATCTCATTTGCAAGTCCACCATTAACACACAATTGGGAGTGCAGTTTGTTTCATCCCAGTTGCAAGTCGACCCTTGACTCGCAACCGGGCTTGTAGTTTTGTAGTTGTAATAGTTGCACGTTCAACTTTGACTCGCAATTGGGCTCATATTTCTCCCAGTTGCAAGCTCACCCTCGACTTGCAACTAGGCACCTGTTTTGTTTTTCATCCCAGTTGCAAATCCACCCTTGACTCGCAACTGTGATCGTAGTTTGTGTCACCCTAGTTGCAAGTTGATCCTTGACTCACAACTAGGTCATTTGTTCTGCAGTTGTCTTAATTGCAAGTCAATCCTCGACTCGCAACTGGGATCATAGTTTTTTCTTGTCCCTGTTGCAAGTCCACCCTCCACTCGCAACTAGTCCCATAGTTTGTTGATGCCCCAGTTGCAAGTCTACGCTCGACTCGCAACTGAGATGTGTTTTGTTTTTCATTTCAGTTGCAAGTCCAACCTCAACTCATAACTCGTATCGTAGTTTTATCAGTATTGCTATTTCACATCTAGATGTGAGATAGTTATCTCACATCTAGATGTGAGATACTATCTCACATCTAAGTGTAGAGTTGTCTGATCTGTTTGTCTTTATTTTTTTCCCACAAAGTTGATCTTGATTTTTGCACGTCAACCCATTGTCTTGTCGTGTGCGTCCTAAATCAATCTTCCTGTCTGCCTCAGTCCACTTTATTTCATTATTTTAGCCTATGTATCAGCGCTGGATGGGCTGCTTTGTTTGTTTTTTATCTTTTTTCTATTCTTTTTTCTTTATTTTTTGTTTCAAAATCATGAAAAAACCAGACACATGTTTTTTTATTATTTTTTTTACTTTTTTATTTTTCTCTTCTTTTTCATTTTATATTTTAAATTTATGATTTTTTTGACTTGCAAGTCCCTCCTCGACTTGCAACTCTGGCCTGACTTTTTTTATCCCAGTCACAAGTTCATTCTCGACTCACAACTCTGTATCAACCTTTTTTGTCCCAATTGCAAGTCCATCCTTAACTCGCAACTAGGGCCGACATTTTTTTTTTGCCAGTTGCAAGTTCACCCACGACGGGGTTCCGACTTTTTTTGTCCTAGTTTCAAGTCCACCCGACTCCCAATAAGGGTCGGTCTTTTTTTGTCCTAACTGCAATCCCACTCACAACTCGCAACTAGGCCTCGACATTTTTTGTCTCATTTGCAAGTTCACCCTGAACTCACAACTAGGGGCCGACCATATTATTTGTCACAGTTGCAAGTCCACCCTCGACTCGCAACTATGGCCCAACCATTTTTTGTCTCAATTGCAAGTCCACTCTCGTCTCGGAACTAATGACTAACCTTTTTTGTCTCAGTTGCAAGTCCACCCTCAACTCGCAACTCTGATATGCCATTTTCTTGTCCTAGTTGCAAGTGTACCATCAACTCGCAACTGGGGCCCGACCATTTTTTGTCTTACTTGAAAGTCAACCCTCGACTCGTAACTGGGGCCCAGCCTTTTTTATCCAATTGCATGTCCACCCTTGACTCGCAACTAGGGTCCAAATTTTTTTGTCCCAGTTGCAAGTCAACCCTCGACTTGTAATTGGGGTCCAACTTTTTTATCCTTGTTGCAAGTCCAAAATCGAACTCTCAACGGCACAGAGTTTTTTTGTCCCACTTACAAGTCCACCATGAACTCGCAACTGGGCCTGATATTATTTTGTGCCCTAGTTGCAAGCCCACCGTCAACTCGCAACTGGGCTAATCTAGGCCTGACCATTTTTTTGCCTCGGTTGCAATTCCACCCCGACTCGCAATTGGGTTTGTAGTTGTGTTTCCTTCAAGTTGCAAGAGTCCACTCACGACTCGCAACTGGGACACGTAGTTATTTTTGTCCCAGTTGCAAGTTTGCCCACGACTCGTAATTGGCCTCGTAGTTGTGTTTTGGTCAGTTGCAAGCTCACCCACCAACTCGAGCATTTTTCTTCATGCAATACATGACCATATTTCCAAATTTTACTTTTTTGTAAATGGTTAACATAAAATTAGTGTAGTAGTATATACTCCCTCCGTTTCTAAATATAAGTCTTTTTAGACATTTGAAATGGACTACAACATACGGACGCATGTAGACATATTTTAGAGTGTAGATTCACTCATTTTGCTCCGTATGTAGTCATTTATTAGAATCTCTAGAAAGACTTATATTTGGGAACGGAGGGAGTAGAAAAAAAGCATGCATGTCTTTTAGCTCATGCATGCACACATTTTTTTCAAAACATACTAGGGACTTTATTGATTAATGATCAATGGTAGACAATTCAATCTTGTACTCCCTCAGTTCGGAATTACTTGTCTCGGAAATGAATGTATCTAGAACTAAAATATATCTAGATACATCCATTTCTACGACAAGTAATTCCGAACAGAGGGAGTACATATACATGTACGCGTTGAGGATGACACAGAGATGCATTACATATGAAGCTTAGCTAGCTAGCATTGGTGAGTGGGCCCGGGCGAGTGCATATACCCTGTCTCCATGCATGCATGCACGGTTGAACTATAGAGAACGAAAGCAACTAGCATGGCCATGTGCGTGTGTGTGACACCCAGAAGAAAGACTGGACAATGCGTACAAATGCAGGTGCATGCAGTACATGTATAAATACATGTGCGCGCGTACGAACAAGTGCTGCCGGCCCAGATCTGGCCGTCAAAAACATTTTTTATCACCCTGTATGTTTTGCCTTGTTTGTTCAAAAAATTTAATAGAAAAACCAGAAAAAAGAACAACGAGAAAAAAACATACAAGGCCGGCCCAAGGAATGAGAGTGTCGTTTATGGCGGAGCTGGAGGATAGACAAAAAAAAAAGACAAACAAACAAAATCAAAGACAAAGAACGGGCGGATTTTGTTTTGAGTGAGTTGGCGCTAATGTAGGATGACATCATGTTAGATGTGAGATATTATCTCACATCTAGATGTGACATAGACAGACCCTTATGGTTATGTGCCTCTATCCGCTGCTACTTCTCTCCGCCACTGGACGCTATAGCTTGTCGTGTACCACCACTGATATGAGTCGTACGTCCATGCAAGCCAAAGTTGCTTTCATGTTCCATGTCGTGTGTTTGTGCAAGCAAGAGGCACAGTGCACTCCGATGTGAAACAGAAGCAACGCTAGCAGGGCTTATCGCCTCTGTGCTCGGCGATATGGTTTCGAGCATAGCGCCCCCATTGCATGCGCTATGAAAAAGGTTCAAATTTGAAATTATTTTCGAAACTTAAATCGTGCTACTCTTCAGTTAATTAAAGAGTTGAAACAGTGATTTTACGAGGTGGAGTATTCATCTCTTGTGTGCACTGCAGCAAACCAGTAGCCAACTAGGCATGCATGTCTTCCAATCCTTTCCTATCGCAGCAGTAGGAGCATGCACATGACTCGTCCGTAGCTTGAATTCCTCCCCTGTTTCATGGAAATTTAAAGGTTTTCATTTAAATTTGCACAAACAAATAGTCTAGATATTGAACCATACACAAGAGACCGTTGGAGGTTTAACCGGCCATGCTTGTGAGAAGCTAGAGAAGATTTGCAGATCAAAATTTTACCCTCTTTGCTCACACATCGAAATATCATCATAGGTATCAAGCTGCTCGCTTCTTGAGAAGAGTCAAACTTTGATGTAGGTTATACTAGCACAAGTATACCCGCCAACGACAGATGCCCCAATGACTCGTTTACTCAAATGCATGTGTTTCGCATGATGACAAGATTAATAACTTCAAAAAAGAAAAGATTAATGCTAACACGTTTGAGCACATTTAGAGAGCGTTCCCTCCTATCGAGGTAGTCTTTATGAAGAGAACACTCATTTTGGTATTGTCACATGAAACAAATCTCGTTTGCTGTCCCCTGGCCCCCTTAACTTTTTTCGTAGTTTCAGTCGATCTGCTTGAGAAGCCCCGGGGCGGATATTGTGGCCGCCAAGACCGTGCCACGAATGAGGTGTGGCATCAGGTTGATCGGTGCGGCTAGAGCCTTTTAGATGTCATCGCCACTCGGATTCAATAGAGCCCGGGCTTGAGACGGAGACCCGATGCCCCTAGTTGTGGCTACTATTGGCGAGGGATTGCTAGAACATCTCCGCAGCGGGGCGACACGGCTCGTCACGGAGTCACCAGCAGGACAAACAAGGTAGTGGGCAATTCCGTTGGTTCAAGTAGAACAGGAGAAACAAGAACAATCGACTAAGGAAGAAGATTTAGCCATCATATTTTGATCCAACAATCAAGAACGGCACAACCAGGGAAGAGAAGAGCAAGATAGGCCGCTTGAGGCCCAAGTGGTGTAAGCGGTGCGGCTGAATTGGCCCGCCTTGAGTTTGTCTCGGCAAACTATCTTCTTGAATTGGAATCGAATCAAATTGAGACATGCAAATGAAGACAACAATAATAAGCAAAAGTTCGACAACAGGTTGCAGCGCGTGGCAAGTGAAGCTCAAAGGTTGATCTAGACGAAAATCTTGTCTCCTGTGTTGACCAGAGTTGGCGATGACAATGCTTTCAAGCATCGTTTCCTTTAGTTGGCGTCGTCGAGGTGATACTCGTCATGACAGACTGTGCAGCTTTGGGAGAAACCCTATATCTGTGTAATCAAATTACGATAGCTATGGCGTCGTGTCCCTCCTTGGGGGCATTGTCTTTGGAGCTGAGCATCGGCAAACGGGGTCGGTGGATGTCAGTGTTGTTTGTTTCGTGGCTTCCTCGTCAACAACAAAGGGGGTGATTGATGTCGGGATGATGCAGTAGTTGTGGTAGTCGGCTCTTCTTCGGCAATGGTTGTAGCACCTAATTGTTTTGTTGTTGCGAAGTCGTAGTAGCGGAGGCGAGGCCCGGCGGCGATGACCAAGGCTGATAGTGATCGCCGCAAGAATCGGAGTTGCATTGTCCTCGACATGGGTGGCTGAGTGCTTGGCATGGATATTCATGGGGCACCATGGGCCACTTCGGCGTGGGCTACGTCGACGGTAATTTGACGCAAAGTAGGAGTCGCTTGCTCAGGAAGAAAAGATGGTCATGATGTTTGCTTGGGGAGAAGTGATGACGACGACGCCCACGTGTTTCCTTGGTGAGAATTTTTCTGTAGTCCCTTGTGTGAGGTATCCTCTAGGTGTCACTTAGCAGATTGTGTTGGTTCCCCGGTTTTAGTTAATTAACTATGAAATTCTTTTCTTCTTAATTAATGAATGCTGCAAATCATTTGCCTATGCTTAAAACAAAATGAATGATACTACTAAAAACGAGTTGATAATCCAACTAACGTGCGGTTAACCAAATTCATGTGTTTGGAAAGCTAGCTTTGCTTGGGCTTGGACCGCATGACGGTCTGAGTAAAGAGAGAGGGCGCCATGCTTGGACCATGGGTCAAATGCCTGTTGTCATTTGAGTTTTCATCGTAGCCACGAAGGGCAGGGGGAGAGAGAACCGGGACGCATGCGAGACGGAAACATTCATCCATACATGTGACAGCGCTGCAGGATCAGCGTACATGATCAGTCGGCTAGTCAGAGCTGCCAGCAATAGTACGCAACAACGATACGTAGGATCTTTAATTTAACTCGGGCGCAGGCGCAAACACACAAATTTGTTTTATCACTGCAGGGTGCAGCTGGCAGGAGGCTCCTGTCCTTGGCATTTTGCACATGAGATAAGACAAACTTGTCCTCTGGTCAAACCCCTGTACGCTTGCATGCATTTACCCCACAAGCCCGCTGCGTGCACATGGTCATGCATGTATCACCCGCATGCACGCCAACGACAACAACAAAGAAAACAACGAGTGCAAGTGTAGTAGTACAACACATTGATCCTTGTCGCTTGGGGGATTTGGTAGAAACTACTCCTCGAGACGCCCGTATTAACGTGTGGCGTATACAAAAGCCAAATGCAGGGAGAAAATGGGCTTTCGTTTAGGTTCTGTTTGGGCAGAATTGTGTCTTTTTTATGGTAGTCTAAAAAATATTGTATCACTTACTAAAAATCTTCAGATATCATGGCAGAATATTGTTTTTGGTACATCTTGTGACACCGCCTTACTGCAGCACCAACGTACTATACGAATTCTTTGACCGCTAGTCAAATCCCTACACTACACATCCTTTTGGCCAGCGGCCCATGCCCTGGGTTCTGTGCACTTGGCCATTCCACCGAGTACCATATGGCCATTGATTGATCACCATGCATGCACGCCAGGACAGAGGCCAGATCCTAGCTACTCCCTCCGTTCCTAAGTATTTGTCTTTCTAGACATTTCAACAAGTGACTACATACAAAATAAAATGAATGAATCTACACTTTAAAGTATGTCTACATACGAATGTATGTAGTAGTCCATTTTAAATGTCTAGAAAGACAAATATTTAGAAACGGAGGGAGTAGTTACTAGGGTTTACCATGTTTGGAATTCTGTGACCTATGATGCACAGAGGCCAGTACTACCATATGTTGTTGCACAGCATGTGATCTATATCGTGCACAATGCTGCAACATTTGTGTGGAAAGTTAATACTACTGCAGCATGACGACAACATGTGATCTATCATGCACAACACTGGCGGGATTGGCGCAGAATATATTTTGTATCCTGCGGCACGGCAGCCAGCCCTTGCATGTAGCCGATCCATCAATCAATTTTCTGTAGCCGATCTTCCTCATAAGGGCATCTCCAGCCGCGCCCCCAAGAAGGCCTCCCCAGGCGATTTTTTCGCGCCGGCGCCGGAAAAACGGCCCAGTCGCGCCCCCAGGAGCCCGATTTTCGCCGGCTTGGGCCGAAAACAGCGCCGGCGGACCCAGCCCAACCCGCGCTACTGGGGCGCCGGCGAAGTTTTTGGCGAAGAAACCGCGGGCCCGACGCGTCAGCGACGGTTACTTCTCGCCCTTCGTCGTCCTCATCGCCTCGTTTCCGCGGCGAATCAATGCCAAAGCTGCCGCGCTGCCGCGCCGGTCAGCTGCGCCATTGATGCTTCACGGCGGCGCAGATGAAGGCCGGACGGCGCGTCCGTCGCCCTCGCCTCGCCCGCCACGCGTCGCCGCGGTGCCGCAGC
The DNA here is from genome assembly GCA_021437245.1 of Aegilops speltoides. Classification (NCBI taxonomy): domain Eukaryota; kingdom Viridiplantae; phylum Streptophyta; class Magnoliopsida; order Poales; family Poaceae; genus Aegilops; species Aegilops speltoides. The sequence goes on along the minus strand of CM038145.1, from coordinate 525,649,272 downwards.
GTGTGGCGCGCGCGCCCTATATATACCGTGCCCCGGCGCGCTCGTTCGTCACACTTCCCCTCCGCCGTCGCTCCTTCCTCCCTCTCCTCTCCACCTTTCCGGCGCCTTCCAATGGCCAAACATTTCCCAGGTGACGGCGCGGCGGCGAACGGCTTCGGCCGCCGCCATCTCCATGAAGACGAGGCTCGCCTCCTTTACGAGGCCGAGTACCCGGTCCCGCCGGACATGCGGGTGCCCGGCGCGTGGAGGATCAGCGCGGGCGGCGTGCCGGTGCCACCGGTACCCTCTGGCGCGGTGCGGCGCGCGGAGATCGCCCGCATCCGGTCGAACCTGCCGCCTGCGGCGAGGGACGCGCCGCGGTACGCCCCCGACAGCCCACTGTGGGAGCCCTACTTCCGCCGCCGTCACGTCCAGCAACTCGAGGCCACCAACGGCGTCGTGCCCTCCGGCAGGCAAAACTCCGCCGGCCGGCGTCGATGGTGGGGCGTGCGAAGCGCCGCTGGGCGCCGTCTCGAGTACATCGAGGCGGCAACACGCCGCGCCTCGACTACCCGCTGCCCATTCCTTTTCACGCCGCGGAAGCTCCAGACCACGAGGCGCATGGAGACCGGGGTCCTCCTCTTCGTCCGGCGGCTCGCCCTGCCTCCGTCCCGTCAAGCCGGAGCCCCAGGACACGCCTATGGCCGCGCGCACCCGCAGCTCCGGCGTCCGTATCGGCGCCCTGTCAAGCCGGAGCCCCGCCAGTCGTTTTGTCCTCGTCGAGCCCAAGCCGGAGCCTGGCCTCGTCTAGCTCAAGAAGGAGCCCGGCCTCCCCGCGGAGTACGAGGAGATATCCCGGCGCGGCTTCTCCGACGAGGACGCCATGCGGTGGGCGCGGGACGACTACCTCCGCGAGGAGACGGTCCGGCAGTGCCGGGCCCTGGAGGAGATCGCCGCCCGCAAGCGCGGGCGCGAGGACGAGCACGGCGTCGTGATCCTCGACAGCGACGACGACGACGCCTCCGGGCCTTCCAGCCCGCCGCGCCAACCGGGGGAGGGGTGTAGCAGGGACGGCGGAGGCTTGGGCGGCAGCGGCGACGACGACGACGACGACGACGACGACGACGACGGCGGCGACTACACGCGGTTCTACAGCCTCCTCGGTATGTAGACGCGTTGGGCGGGCGGTGAGGCGGGTGACGAGGAGGGCGGCGAGGCGGGCGGCGAGGGAGACGGCGGGAGTAGCCCGCCGTTTTTTTTTGTAAAATATGTTTATGTTTGAACGAACTCGCCGAAGTTTGCTATGTTTGTGCTGTGTTTGTGCCATCTTAAAAAATTTTAAAATACCGTGGGCGCCGCGACTGGGGGGCATCACGCCGCCCCCAGTGCACCGTTAGCGCCGGTGCGCCCCCAGGAGGCGATTTTTTGCCCCTCCTGAGGGGCCAACGGCTGGAGATGCCCTAACCCACACCAGTAAAGAGAAGAAGCAGTGCTGCCTGCGTGGACTGGACTCTGGCTACATAAACACCCACACCCCTTCTCTTCTTCCCATCACTCCTCTCCTCCCCTCTCCAACCAAGCCAGCCAGCCAGAGCATAGCAAAGCAGAGAATAGTAGTATAGAGTAGAGAGAAGAAGCCGCGCGCAGCTAGCTAGCTAGGCATGGGCGTCGTCAAGGTAATGGCGCCTGTGGTTCTCTGCCTCCTGGCCGTGATGTTCCTCGTCGGGATGACGGACACGAGCCGTCTCGCCGCCTGCTGCGGACACCGGAGCAGGGAGCTCCAGCAGCGCGTGGTCCTGGCGCGCTACCTCCTCGTCCGCATCGCCCCCGTGGCCGCCGGGATACTCTTCTATGTCAGCAAGGCAGACGACGAGCTGAGGGCCACCGGGTGGAAGCTGCGCGCGCTCTTCATCCTTGGCGACGCCCTCGCCTTGGCCTCGTCGCTCCTCGCCGTCGCAGCGGTGGCCCTGGAGCTCTCCTGCGACTGCGTCCTCCACTACTGTCTGGCAGTGGCGGTGGCGCTCGCCGCCATGCATCTCGTAGCCGTTTCGGTAGTCCGTAGTCGTCTCCGGGCACTGAGGCTCCGTGGAGCAAGATAGATAGCTAACAACGAGCCGGTGGAATTGTGTCACTTGATTAGGGTTGTGGTGGGGTGCTCCAAATGATGTGTCCGGCGTGCCTGGACAAAGACATCAATCCACTTTCTATTGTTGTTCTTAATCAATCTTAGGGAGTGCGTTTAGTTTATTTTAGTAAGAAGAAGAAGAAGAAGAAGTAGAAGGTGTACCACCGGGCCGGTTGTCGTCTTAATTCTATGGTTGAGATGAGAAGAAATTCATCTAGTTGTGTAATTCTGTCGCTGCTCGATCCTTGATTTACAGTTTTACACTTCACGGCATGCATACATGCATTCTAAACACTTGCGTGGGCAAAAATGATACACATACAGACGTTTACGGGCTGCTACAAACCCTTTCATAAATTCTCTTCAGGCCCCCCTGATTTTCACCCGTGTGGGGCCCGCCCTCACCCTTCGTCCAATTAAAACGTGCCAGTTCAGGAATTAGCCCGTATACTTAAGTAAAGCTCTGTACGTCTAGCAAAACTCGTGCGTGGGACTGGGGTATAGAAAAACCACTCTCTAATGCAGGTCTCCCGTTGACTAGGCTAAAACATTCGTGCGTGTGGCACAAATGTTTTAGCCTGGTCAACGGGAGACCTGCATTAATTATCCAGGTTAGTGGGAGGAGAGGGAGAGGGAGAGGGAGAGAGAGACGTTTCTATACATTGTGACATCCACGCATGCTCCGCGTACATGATCACTCGGTGGCACCCAGAGCTGCGAGGGTGCAGGCGCCAACACACATTTTTGTTTTGTCACAGCAAGGTGCAGCAGGTCACGCCTCATAGCCAGGCAAGGAGCCTCTTTGCCGATGGCATTTTGCACACGAGATCAGACAAACCTGTCCTCTGGTCAAACTCCTGTACGCTTGCATGCATTTACCACACTGATCCTGGTCGCTTTGAGGAAACTACTCCCTCGGTTCTAAATTATTCGAAGTTTTAGGTTTATTATAAATCAAACTTATGTAAATCTTACCAAGTTCATGAAAAAACATCACGTATTGTAATGGATAATTAGCTGACGAGATAGTTAGCCACCGATGTACGTGAATCATGACAAGACACAACATACGGTAAAAGACCAATTAAGGCATGCCAACAAATATCATCGTGTCCTCGTTGTATCTTGCATGGGCTACGTAACACACAGAAATAATCGAACACACAAGTGTTCATCGTGACCCCTGAAGATCTGCTTGACTCAAATGAATTCCATAGGATTGTTGGAGAATTTGAATCACTAGGACTTTTCCCTATTGGATTGTTCGATTCGCACGATTGGAATACTGAAGAACTTATCCATAGGATTCATGTGTACTCCATTAGGAGGAAAATTTCCATCCACTCAAATATCTAGCTAGGATTCCTTTATTTTTCTTATGCTATGAAAACTCTTATGTCCAAATTCAAGTAGTTCTCTAATTCTTGGGCCTCTTTGATATAAGCCTCTCCTTTACCAAACAAAACTGCACAAGGGCCTCTTTTCTTCAAGTAAAAGTGGAGCAAAATGTAGGAATAGTATATTTTCCTATGGAGACACTATTCATGAGTTTGGTTCAAAGGAATATGTCAGAATACAAATGAAGAATTTTTTTCTTTAATCCCAGTTTCAAAGGAAAAATTGGAGATTCTGATCGCCATTTTTAGATTGATATGCACGAAAAATGATTAAGATCATAACATTCTAGTTATTCATTACCGTATGCTTTGACTTTGATTTGACCATCTTTATTTGGATTCCCGTGTTGACAAAATTCCTGCAGACAAAACACTTAAGTTGACAAAATTCTTCGGATTTCTAATCATATGGTTTGCTCATGATATTTTAGTTCTACAAAGGCATGATATTTTTTAAAAGAATAGTTTGGTTCTTCTTTTGCGAAATTACAAATGTTGAGCACCGATTGTAAGTGTAATACAATGTATAGAAATCTTGCAAAAATGTTTTCATATTTTAGTTGTACAAAGGCGTGACATTTATTTATTTTGGCAGAATATTTGCTTTTTGTTTTGACAACATTAAAATATGAGTACCAATCATAAGTGTAAAAATAAATGTATAGAAAAGTCACAAGAATATTTTTGTATTGTGACAATTTAAGAAATAAGAAGTCAAGTATGCAGTAAAAGGAAAAATGTTACATTTTAAAGACATCCGTAATGAACAAAACATAGTATTTCTAAGATATGGAGGCATCATCCGTCAAAAACAAATATGGAGGCATCATTATTTATTGGTTCTTATCATTTATGCCACCAGTTGTGTCCCACTTTTTAGTTTTGTCATTAGAAGTTACAACCGCTCAGTAATTTCATCATTTCGTGAGATTCTTGCTCAAAAATGCCTTTAGATATCTAGAAAATATCATGATCCCATTAAATGTTTGCTCAAAATTCCATTAATCATGTTTTTGTATGATCAACCCGTTGACCATGTTATATGACAAAAGTACCGCTAGACCCACAAGTGAACTCTCTCTATCTCAAAATGATAAGTGTGGGCCTCACTTGTCAGGAGGAAGAAAGCAAATAATTTTAGAGGAAAATAAGAACACTGTTGGGATCAAGTGGGGCCAAACTTTATCGTAGTGAGATAGATGGAGAGCTGGCATGTTGATCCATAGATATTTTGGTCATCATAACATGGCAAACGAGCATTGAGCTGCCAGTAATGGTGTCTAGTGGCATTTTTTAGCATGCGCCTAGCGAAGCGATGGTATCTTTTTGCAGTTAAAATTCCTAGTGGCAAAGCCTAGTAGTGGGACATAGCCAGTGACATAAATGATAAAAACCTTTATTATTTTTATATTTCTAATGAAGAAGAAAAAAACAGAGTATGTTCATGCCATGGAAAGTCTAGGTAGCCCTTTAAAAAAACAAAAGCTTACTTTTGTAACCCAAAATTGTACCTATACATCTTAGTGTCAGTGTTGCTCCAACAAAGTGCTTTCGGCGTTGGCATTAGTGTTCTTTCGAATCTCAACACATTTCTCCGCTTCACCGGAAATTCCCACTGCCCATACCGTACTCTAGGTTGGTAGTTTCACCGCCTGTCCAGGATTGTGTCTTGGGATTTGAAGACGGACTGGAAAAGTCACCTATAGCCGCAATACACCAAAACGTTCCGGATAACGCTTGCATCATCAGTCTTACCGTGAATACTGGCACCGACCCACGAGCCTAGAAACTATCTCAGGTAGACAACCTCCCAAAAGATAATAGCGGCACATATAGGTTTCCTCGGACCAGCCGGACATCAGTCCTCGAGTGCAAAGGCAGAAGGGATCTTGATTGCAATACTCGTCCGTAATAATACCTGGGGTATACAAAAAACAAATGCACGGAGAAAATGGGCTTTTGTTTAGGTTGTGTTTGGACAGAATTATGTCATTTGTATGGCAGTCTAAAAAATAGTGTATCATTTAGTGAAATTCTTCAGAAATCAAGGCCGAATATTGTCTTTGGTACATCTTCTGACACCGCCTTTACTGCAGCACCAACGTATTCGGGTTCTTTGACCGCTAGTAAAAAGCCCTACACTACACATCCTTTTGGCCAGCGGTCCATGCCCTGCGTTCTGTTCACTTGGGCTTGGCCATTGGTTGATCACCATGCATGCACGGCACGACAGAGGCCAGGTCCTAGCTAGTTAGTACTACTAGTACTAGAGTTTACCATGTTTGGAATTCTGTGACCTATGATGCACAGAGGCCAGTAGCATAGGTTGGTGCACAACATGTGATCCAATATGATGTGATCTATATGGTGCACGATGCTGCAGCATTTGTGTTGAAAGTTAATACTGCAGGATCCTTACTGTAGCACCCGACGACAACATGTGATCACAAAACTGGCGCAGAATATTTATTGCGCATGCATGCATACATAGCCGTTGGGTTAGAGCCCGCGGGACGTTGGCTTAACGTGTGGCTGCTTCCCAGTTCCCTCATGGGGTTTCCAAGCAAGAAAATGCTAGTACTACTCCCTCCGGTCCGGTGTATTAGACGCCCACAAATTGAGTTGCCGGATTGTTATAGGAAACTAATAACAGTAGCAAAATTTCGAGTAGTGTTAATTCATCATCTTTTTCTCTCCTCCGCTACAGGACAGGATGTAGAGAGATATATATAGAGAGAGGGGGCATGTGAAGGCTACTTGGCACATGGGTGGCTCCGTGTTCGGCCATGCTGCAACAGCAGCTCTCATACTCATTCATAGCAAGGAGATTGTCTTTATTACTCTCTCTCTTGCTTGCTGTGCTCCTCCAGTTCCCTCTCTCGTGCAACGCCAATTGCTAGCAGCTCAGCTACCATATAGCTTGTCTTTAATCTCGCCAGTTTCCTCTCTCGGGCAGCCAACGGCATGAGCAAAGCAGAGTGGCACATAGAGAGACATGCTCCACATGCACATGCAGAAGCAACATGCCTTGCATTATGTGACAAGATGTACATCACAAGTGCACAATGGTACAGTTAGCTCATACCATCGATAATCCGGGCACGTACCTAGGCCACGTAAACAAGATTTCCTGGTTGACTTTCTTCTTTTTGCAATTCACTGAATATTTCTTTCATTATCAGGGGAGACCTTAATATCTGGAGACACTATGGAGAAGGAAAAAAAAGATGGTTCACTCTCATCATACTGATGTTTTTAATTCAGTGATTAGTACTCTAGGCTTGAGTTGATGGAGGAGATCTATATTTACTAATGGGGTCCAATAGCCACAGACTTGCGGTTCTAGCTTAGTAGGGGTTACCAGGTTTGCACTTGCGTGACCTGTGCTGCATAAGATATGCTGCTGCTGAGTAGTACTCCCTCCGTTCCAAAATAGACGACTCAACTTTGTACTAACTTTAGTACAAAGTTAATATAAAGTTGGGTCATCTATTTTGGAACGGAGGGAGTACTAAAGTACGTTCATGCACAACATGTTATGTACTACTCCCTCCGTCCCAAAATAAGTGACTCAACTTTGTACTAGCTCGACACACTTATTTTGAGACGGAGGGAGTACTATACTGTATCATACATAGAACTGCAGCTATAGCATATATTATCACAGGCTTTATTTTGTACTCGTCTTGCAGCACGGCAGCGTGCATGCAGGAGTACTTGATTACAATGCATCAAATCCAATGGACACACCAACACGCTACCCACCCGAGAAGACCGGACTCTGGCTACATAAACACCCACACACCCCTTCTCTTCTTCCCAACTCTCCTCGCCAACCAAGCCCGCCAGCCAGAGTGAGTGAGAGAGCAGAGCAGAGCATAGCAGTAGCAGAAAGAAGAAGAAGAAGCCATATGGGCGTCGCCAAGGCAATGGCGCCTGTGGCGCTCGGCCTCCTAGTTGCGGTGGTCCTCGTCGGGACGGCGGGCACGAGCCTTCTCGCCGGCTGCGCAGGACCACAGCGGATGGAGCTCCAGGAACACGAGGTCTGGGTGCGCTACCTCCTCGTCCGCATCGCCCCCGTGGCCGCCGGGATATTCTTCTGGGCCGGCATGGCGGACGACGACCTGAGAGCCACCGCGTGGGAGCTGCGCGTGCTGTGCCTCGTCGGCCTCAACCTCTCCTTCGCCTCGTCGCTGCTCGCCCTCGCCGCCCTGACCACGGAGTTCTCCTGCGACTGCGTCGTCCACTGGGTAGCGATGATCGTGGCGCTCGTCGCCGCGCATCTCGTCGCCGTTTGGGCAGCCCGGGGTCGTCTCCGAGCACTGGAGCTCCGTCGAGCGATCTAGAGTAGAGAGCCAACAACAGGCCGGTGGGATTGTCTAAATTGATTAGGGTTGTGAACTTGTGGTGGTGTTCGATCTCCAAATGATGTGTCCGGCGCGTGCGTGGACAAAGGCATCAATCTACTTATTCTTGTTTTCTTACTAGTATTAGGGAGTGCGTTTCGTTGGGTTTAGGAAGAAGAAGAAGAAGCAGAAGTTGTACCACCGGTCGGTTGCTCTCTTAATTCCATGGTTTGGAAGAAATTCATCTTGTGTTGGGTAACTCTGTTGGCTGCTCGATCTTTGATTAACACTTCACTGCATGCATGTATTCTAATATTTTTTCGCTCTAAACACTTAGTGATTAGTGCATATGTAGTTGGCAGGCATGAAAGGTTTTAGCCTGGTTAAGAGGAGGATATTTGGATCTATCAGCAAAGAGGTTAAGATTTTCGATTTTTTTTTAGCAAGGTGGTTAACATGCACTTCGTCTTCAAATCCTCCATATTTTTTCTCACGCATGGCCGATTACAGGCTGGTGGCAGCATAAGCCGGCTGTCCACCATGTAAGTTTTCAACAAGTTATTTTTCTGTTGTGAATGATGCAATGTCTTAAATAACCTTGGACACCTTTGTTTGATACTTTTTTTTTTTTGCGGGAATCCTTTGTTTGATGCTTGATAGATAAGGATATTATAGACTGTTTACTTGCGCAAACTGCAAAAAGTAAAATAAATGTCAATTTGCATGGAGACGAATTAAAAATATGTGTGAGAGACAGACGTTTCATCGAGAAATTACTAGATCTCTTTCTAGCGTGCTTTCTAACTCTCTCCCGGCTTCTCTGCTACTGGTCTCTCCAGAGTAACACGGTAAATGGTTAAAGGCCCTGTTTGGATTCTCTAACCTGGTTAGAGGTTAGAGTTATTTTTTAACTCTAGACTAACCTTAAACTAACTCTAGCCTTTGGTGGTGTTTGGATGAGAGGGTAAGTTTGAAAATAAATGCACTTTTTTCAATCATTTGACTCTAGAAAAAGAATATTTTTAGGGCCCCACCACAACTAGCTCCAATTAGCACCCCTTCACAGGGATAGTTTTTTTGGTGGGTTAGTTCCAATCTAACTCAAATTAGCCCATGTGTTTGGATACTTCAAGAGTTAGTTCAGCCCCAAATAGCTCAAAGTAGCTCTAGCCCTGTGATCCAAACAGGGCCAAAGTAACTCTAATGGCTAATGGGCCGACCCAAATAGACGCTGACCTTTTGTCCGTCTTTTACCCGTTTAGGTGAGCCAAGCGGACGCTCATGTCCGCTTTTTGATTTGGATCGGCGCTTGCACCCAATGCTGGCCCGACCAATATTTCGTAAGCGCGGACTTAGAAAAAATACATGCACAGAATTAAACATTAAACACTGGTCAACAGCTGCCCAAAGTCCACCTCAACACTAAATCCATTAATTAAACTTAAAAAAGGTCCGCGCCGCCTCACATGCTTCCCTTGGCATCTTCGTCGTCCGAGCTGGGGCCGGTGAGGCTAACCAGCTCCGGCGCCGGGCCAGTCCAGGGTAACGCCGTCTCCAAGGCCCGGGCCACGTCGGCCTGCTGCGGCGGCTGCACCACCGGCTGGGCTGGTGCGGCGCGGGCACGACGCTCCTCCTCTTCCTCCTCACGGCACAAAGCAGCTGGAGCAGCATGGCCCATTCCATCAAGACCGCCGACACCCAAAAAACTGTTGAAGGTGGTGCTTCGGCCATTGGAGGTCTTCACCAACTGACCGGGAGGCTACGTCGATGGGAGGGGTGTGTGGGAGAACGAGAAGAAGAAGCGAGAAGGTGTGGCGGCTACTAAGCGCAATGAGATGAAGGAGGAAAAGAAAGTTGAAAGGTTTGACATGTTTATGGAGATGTGAAAAAACATTAAGCTCAAGGAGAGAAATTGCTATCAAGGCGTTTCCGCGGAGCAAAAGTTCTCTCTCATGTTAAAAAAAAAATCTTCGCACACAAGCCTCCTGTGCATGTACTCTGTGCACGCCAGCAACACCAAGGAAACTACAGGAGTTGAGAGTATTGATTATCCTTTAGTCTGGCTAGTAGGTGAGCGATGACAAAAAAATGTAGAGTAGCTAGGTTCTTCGATTAGTGGTGCTTGTGTTTACTCTCTCTCTCATGAGCTGTGCTCTCCCGGTTTCCTCTCTCGTGCAACGCCAATTGGTAGCAGACAGCCACAGAGTGACACAGACGTCGACGCAACAGCAGCACATACATAGCTCTGAGTAATAATGCATAGGCGTCCGGCCGGTGGAGTGAATAAGTGCTGCTCGCCTGGCCTCCAAGCGGAGAGCACCCCGTTCCATTTTCGACAAGTTATGATCACAGTTTCAGCCAATGAATACTACGTACTGCTGCACGTATGCAACAAAATTTGAAGCGTTACCATTTACCAAGATGACAGTTATGATTACACATGATGCATGTTGATGGTACATGTCCTCATTTATGGGTTAAGTAGGCCCAAAATTCTTAACCACGTGTTCACTGAAACCATGCAAGGGAATAAGTGAGCAGAGCATGGCTCATGCATGGTAGTATGAGCACACAAAGTGCAATTTCAATCTATGGTATGTACTTTGTTGATTGAGTAAACGAAGAAACGAAAGATAACTGCGAGATGATGATCTATCTGCCGGAGGTTAGTTTTTTTAGTTAATGCCGAAGGTTAGTTAACCTAGGGATCTGAACCGGGTCCAGTTTAAGCTCACTTATCGTCAAACAGTTCAATAAAGTCTTTTGTCGAGAAAATTAAATTACCAAGATAGTTAAATCTAACTAAGCAGGACTTGGAGGCACCGTTTATTTGCCATTTACATCGCGAGTTAACCAAATTCTTGGAGATTTGAAACACACACTTAGCTGGCCAGGTAGCTAGCTTAAACAAGTAACATCACGGAAATTAGTTTCCAACACTAATCAGCTACACACTCTGTACATGTCCAGTAAACGGCCGGACGTCAACGTTTTCAACGTCTACTAGCTAACATGGCCAATTAATAATGGTTCACTACATGAAAATATGTTTTTGCCTTGGGTTTGGCCGTTTGCCTGCCGAGTGTTTTCTCATGGGCACTCGGCAATGAACCTTTTGTTGCCATGTGTCGCCTAAATACACTCAGCCTATTACAGCTACACAGTAATGCGTAGTCATTGCTGAGTCTTACTTGAAAAACACTAATCCAATTCCAAAAAAAAAACTCATCTCTAGACACATTTCGAGCTAACCAAATATGTTTACGGTAGACAAACAATAACCTTATTTTGTGAAAAGGAGGGCAAACTCCCGGATTAGAAGAAACCATATGAACTGAAATTAATGCCGGAGCAGCACTATATGGACTCCACAAAAAAAATTCAAATCTATTATATAACAGGCTAACCAGAAAAAGATAAATAGGCTAGAAAATCTCAAAGAAATCAGGAACATCTAGGCTTCTATTAAGTGGACTGTTGTTATTAAGTTTAAATCAACGGAGAAGATATGTACTTAATCTAATAGTAGATATGAAAAAACAACAAGGGAATAGCATATTGGGACGGAGAAGATATGTACTTAATCTAATAGTAGATATGAAAAAACAACAAGGGAATAGCATATTGGGACCTGCTGCTCGTAATCACATGGACGTGTCCCTGAATTAAATATTTCACGATGGGGTGTCAAAAAATTTCTTATGAGGTGGATGTAAAGAGAAGATCTCACGATAGCCTGCCTCTTCCCAAACCCTAGAACAATTAGAGATTTCAGGATGTGTTGTGTTGTCTCTCCCAGGCCAACGGTGCATCCAATCCCACTGCCGCCGTGCTCATCGTCACTAGGACACGGCCAATGTCCTCTCCGACAAGTGACTCCCTCGAGAACCGGGACGACATGCCAAGTTGCGTAGCCCCTGGTGCACTCTCCACCGTCGACTCCCTCGACGACGTGTTGGGCTTGAGCAATTCCCGGCGACTCCCTTGAGGACGACGACGAACACTATCTGCTCACGACAACGACGTGTCGGGGCTGCCATTCGTGGGTAGCCCCGTGCACCCTCTACACGGGAGGACGACGTACCAGGGCTGCCATCCGTGCCAAGCCCCCGTGCAATATCCGCAGTGCGGCCGGCAACTATTAAAGTATATATTTTGTATAGGAATATCGGGAGTACCTAGAACTCATCTAGATGAGATATAATTTGGTCTCATTCACTTTGAAAACAAGAACAGATACATCCCACGTCAGCACACACGCATCTTATAGCATCACATCCAATGGCTATAAAAGGTGAATGAGACCAAACTATATCTCATCTAGATGAGTTCTAGCAAAACTGAGGAATATCTCCACCTGCTGAATATTTTGTGATTCTTTTTTTTTTTGCGCTGTAATTATTTTGTGATTCGCTTGAGCATAATCAAACAAACTCGCAACCGACGGGACAGTGGTTCACCAAATAATTGGACACTACACACACATCCTACCTAGCATTACATCGCAGGGAATTCGATCTAGCTTTGCTTGCACCCACTCACAGACGTAGTACATGTTGATCTCTTTCCGGCAGAAGGCCGGACTTCAACTTTGAAGAAATCTAGCTAGCTTGCACATTAAGCAGCTAACTTGGTTACTTAGTACAGTACTATGCAGTCTCCACCGGTCGTCTGGCAGACAAGTACTCTATCTACACCCCGGCGACGAGGGCCCGTCCGAACTGGAAGTGCGTGGCAGCAGCGACGAAAGCGCACCCAGCTCGGACCAAGCCAAAGGAGGAAACGGATGACCCCTCCTCGCCTAGCAGCTTGCCGGCGACGGCCTCCAGGGCGAGGAAGCAGGAGAAGGTCATGAAGCCGACGGCGAGCAGCATCAGCCCGCGTAGCAGCAGCCTCTTCCAGCGGACCATGTGGATGATCTTCCCTCCTCCGCTGGCGGCGACCACTGCCTTGACGACGCAGAGCAGGAGCACCGTCCCCAGCGAGGAGCCGAGGAAGAGCCACTCCCGGGCGGTGGTGCGCTCGCCGCCGTCCCCGAGACCCAGGACGAGGAAAGCCGGGAGGGTCCACAGGAGCGGCTTGGTGGCGGAGTTGATGATGACCATGGCTACCCACTCGAGTGAATTGCAAAAAACCACCACATTTTAAGTTCATGATCAGATTTGCCACCACATTCCTTGGCCGCCCCAAAAATCTACCAGTTTCCTTACTGATTTTCTTAATAAACCCTTATGACAGGTTTGGAGAGATTTAAACCGATTTCTGACAGAAAAGTCCCACTTGTAAGTGCTGACTTGGCATAAACCGTCAACGCCATTTGTTGACCATCACCCCATCTCTCCCACGCCGCTCCTCTCCCGAGAACGGATTGCACAGCCACCAGGAGTCGCATGCGCGCTCAACGGCGCCGCACACCCGCCTCCCGCCGGCCTCCGACGACGCCACCGGAGTGCGCCTCTCCGTAGGACCTCAGCACCTCCTCCCACTCCTTCCCGTCCTCCATCGCGACACCCTGAGCCGCCTCTAGCTCATGCGTGCTCACGGCCGTGGCGTGCCGGCTCCACGCTCACGCATCCTGCCGGTTTCCGGCGAGCCACCGGAGGGCGCCGCACCGCCGGACGTGCGCACCTCCGACCTCTCCTTCTTGGCATCCCTCGCGACGCCCCGAGCCGCCTCGAGCTCATGCGTGCTCACGGCCGTGGCTCTCCGGCGCCGCGCACCTGCCTCCCGCCGGCCTCCGGTGACGCCACCGGAGAGCGCCGCCCCTCCTCCCCCTCCATTTCGTCCTCCTCGTTGTCTCCGTTCTGTCCTCCTCTCTGCCCAGCTCCTCGGGCCCATGCGCACGATGGCGGTCATGGCGGCCACCCGGAACGGACGACGCCGTGTGCGAGGAAACGGTGGGAGGTGCAGGATGAGTGTCCGTGGGGTTCGCCGTCCCTCCATTGGCCGGAACAACGACGACGTGTCCGGCGGCGATGTCCTCGGCGTTCACGAGCTCAGCGGCAGCCTAGAGCGCGCTGACATGCGAACACACGCATGCAACGTGTTTGAGAAAATGCCTCAAACAGAAAAGTGTTTGTGACGGGGTAGTGCTAACACTGA
>CM038145.1:525017715-525035107 GCA_021437245.1 Aegilops speltoides | reverse complement strand
CGAGGGAAGAAGTGAGAGAGAGCGCCTCTGAATGCACCTTGATGGTCTCAGAAGACGACACCACCACCACCGTCTCCTGAGGCAGCAGACACCGCCCCGTCCACATTAGCTTTAATCCAGCCATACTCCGGCGGCGTCCAGTGTTCAGTGGGCGGTTTGGCTATAGCCCGATCCTTCTTTGGGACCGCATTGGTCCACTCATCCATAGAACGAGATACTGCTGCAGCAAGCTCATGAGCATCTTGAATTCGGACTCCTTCCCGCGTCGCGTTCCTGGCTGACCAGAGCCCGTATGCACCATGCAAGAACACTTCCTTCTGATCCTCGCTTGCATCACCAATCCAGCACCGGAGCCAGCGCCCTAGCTCATGGTTTGAAGCAATGCCACCCGGTGGGGTCATAGCCTCCATGCTCCTTCGCTCGCCTAACTCCCTCCAAAACGCCATGGAATGCGGGCAGGCCCAAAAGCGATGAACCAGCGCCTCCTCTCACCCGCACGCCGTGCCGAAGATGCCAGGCTTAATCCTTCGGCGATGTAGCTCTGACCCGGTGGCCAGGCCATTAGACATGAGTCTCCAGGCATGGATCTTCACCCACTAGTAGAAAAGGGGGCAATGGTCCAGGCAGGGCCAGCCCATTAGTCCAGGTTCAGTCCAGAGCCGGGACCAATGGGGGCATTGGACCCGGTTCGTGAGCCCCGGGGGCCAGCCGGGCCACCCCGGTTCATGCCACCAACCGGGACTAAAGGGTTGGTCCTCGTTGCAGCCAGAGTTTAGTCCACCTCGCCAATCGAAGGGGGCTCAGACCGGTTTATAAGCCCCTCCCTCTCTGCCTTGTTGAGCTCCTCTCAAAATGAAAATAGATGCCCTTATACAGGGAATTTAACCTAAATTCATACTGAATTTCTCTAAAGTTAGTAGAAATTTATTATGAATTTAGGTTGAATTTTCTCTATAAGCGCATCTATGCTCATTTCTGAGTAGTTTTTTATATAGTTTTTTTTTTCTTTTCTGCTATATTTATTTTTTCATTTTTATTTCTGAGTTGTAATAAGTCATTAAAAATAAGCATCTATGCTCATTTTTTAGTAAACTTAATCACAACTTTTTTTTCCTATTTATTTCTGAGTAGTTTTTTATATCGTATTTTTTTCTTTTCTGCTATATTTATTTTTTTCTTTTTATTTCTGAGTTGTAAGAAGTCATTAAACATAAAAAAGAGGCGCAATGCTCGTTAATTAGCTTCAAGCCTTTCAGAATAGTGTAAGCTGCCGCACACAGCTCCGTGCAGTCTACCCTAATCCTCAAGGCTTGAAGCTAAGCAACGTGCAGGTGAGCATTGAACCTCTTCTTTATCGTCTCTGCACTCAGGGCTTATAAACCGCTGCTGCCTCTCGCTTGGCGAGGTGGGACTAATTAAAAACAGCTGCAGAAAGAATCAACTAAAAACAATTGCGAGAAAATAAATAAGTAATTAGACAGGTGCATTGACACGGTTGGTGGCACCAACGGTACCAATCCCCTCTTTGGTCCCGTTGGTTGCACCAACCGGGACAATCTCTTCTTTGTCACGGTTGGAGCCACCAACCGGACCAAAGGTCTTCGTTCCCACCCTTTGGGCTGCTGAAAAGAGCATTTGGTCGGTTGGTGGCACCAACCGACTAAAATAACATTGGTCCCGTTTGTGCACGAACCGGACCAAAGCTTTTATATATAAGTAGCACTTAGCGCTGTCCTCCTCTCCCGACTTGATCTCTCCTCCTCCTCTCCGGCGCTTGTGCTGTCCCTCCCGCCACCTGCCTCGCCGTCCCGCCCTTGCGTCGTCGCCGCCTGCCCATGCCCATGCCGCTCGCCGCCCGCCCATACCCAGCAGCAGCCGCCGCCCACCTGCCGCCCGATGTCGCCGCCCAGACCTCGCCGCCTCGACACTGTCGCCGCCCAGCGCCGCACCTCGCCGTCGCCGTCGCCGTCGCCGTCGCTTTGCCGTGAGCAACTTTTTTATTTTTGTTAGATTTTTTTAGATTTTTTGTAGTTCATAGTTTTTTTGTTAGATTAGATTTGTAGTAATTTAGATATGTAGTTCATATTGTGTAATTAGATTGTGTAATTAATTTGTTAATATTATGTTAGATTTTTCCTGTTATTAGACTTTTTTGGTGATATTATTGTTGAATATGCATGTTTGGTGATATTACTGTTAATAAATCTTTTTGTTAGATTAGATGTGTAGTAATTTAGATATGTAGTTCATATTGTGTAATTTAGATTGTGTAATTAAATTGTTCATATTATGATAGATTTTTCTATTAATAGATTTTTTGGTGATATTATTGTTGAATATGCATGTTTAGTGATATTATTGTTAATAGATCTTTTGTTAGATTAGATGTGTAGTAATTTAGATATGTAGTTCATATTGTGTAATTTAGATTGTGTAATTAATTTGTTCATATTATGTTAGATTCTTTTTGTTAATAGATTTTTTTGGTGATATTATTGTTGAATATGCATGTTTGGTGATATTATTATTAATAGATCTTTTTGTTAGATTAGATATGTAGTAATTTAGATATGTAGTTCATATTGTGTAATTTAGATTGTGTAATTAATTTGTTCATTTTAGTAAGTACTATTTTATTTTATTTATAGTAAGTGCTTCATATATAGTTGAACTAGCTAGTTGATTTAATAAACTAATTTATTTTACTATATATAGAAGTAGTTTGTTTTTAGTAAGTACTACTTTATTTATTTATAGTAAGTGCTTAGTGGTTGAACTAGATAGTTGATTTAATTAATAAAACTACTTTATTTAACTATATATAGAAGTAGTTCCCGCATCGACGTCGGCGATGCCTATGCCGCATCCTCGTCGTTGTTGACTCGGCGGTGGAGGCCTGCTTGATCAGGGCCATGTTTGGGACTGGTCTCCGCCGGGCTGGTATTGGGAGGTGCTACCTTCCGGGGGACGTAGCTTGGTGAGGAGGCAGCCCGTTGTTGACTCGATCCTTGTTTGGTGGCAGTCGCGTGGGCCAGTGACGGTGCTGAGGCTTCCGGACACCGCGGAAGTGGTACGTCACCGTGTTAGAGAGGAGGACGAGCACGTCCGTCGCTACATGGTTGCATTGGAGGGCAGGTTCGACAATACCTGGCAGGTTCTTCAGGGATCTCACTGGAGCTATGATCCTGTGATGGTCCCTTATCTTTGGGTGTCCACCGCCCGCGTCGATACCCGTCGGGCGCTACGGTTCTAGTTGTATTAGTGATGCTATATTAGTGATAATATTCGACGATGTACGGACACCAAGAGATGATGTACTTTTGCTTATAATTATTGAATGTATGCTAATTTGAATACTACTTTATTTTATGATTTGGTTTTGCTTATTTTATGATTTGGTTTTGCTTATTGAATGCTCATATTGAATAAGTTCTTCTTCATTCCCGTGTGCTAGACAATTTGGTGTAATAATGCACTCGGGAATGAAAAGAGGAGCTACGTACATCACCGATAGTCAACCCGTGATTAATAATCTAGTTTAATATTTGAATTATGAACATAGGAATGTCGTACTCGGACGACGAAAACCGCCCGGGGGAGTGCGACTGGTGCCATGATGACCGAGGTATGTGCGACAGTTTCATTGAGCTGGACGAAGATCGGCGCTTCAACATTAAGCTCGAGGAGACCTTCGATATTCATACGGTACGCAACGACGACAATAGTTTTTTTCGTAATTAAGCATGACTTCAACTATTTTAACGTGTATTTTTCATCTTTTCCAATTCGACTAGCTTATCCCATGCTTTGCAAGACGCTATGTCTTGGAGAGGATGGGTTTTGAAGACCATGAAAGTTTCGAAACCAAAAAAATTATCCTAAGTACCCATCATGGTGTGGATTTTCAAGTAAAGTTGTACAATGCTCAGAGTATAACCCATTTTGGTTGCAAAAATTGGGAAGCACTTTGCAAGATGTATGGTCTTGATGAGGGTATGCTTGTCACCATGGATCTTGGTGATCCTACAATCGAGCAAGAGAGACCTTCGATTTGGGTCCTTGTGGATACACCTTCAATTCTTCCCCCATGTGAGCTTAACATAGTTATTAAGTAATTTATATTGTTTATTTCAAAATAGTTGACAACTTATTTCCATTGACAGCTTATTTTCATTCTTCAAAGAATGTGCGGAAGATGGTAGATAGAACCTACTACACCGAAGGCTCCGAATTAACTTATCTGGAGAAAAATCATCTGGTTACATTTTGTACTGATCTTGAGAATTACAATATCTACAATCAAACTCCTCAACATTATGGTCAATACGTGCCACTAGTGCACGTGTTGAACTACGGTAACTGCCATGGAGATACTCTGGTAAGATTTTTTTACTATTACAACATCCATGCATCTTTTTGCACACTTCTAAAACTAGTACATCATTGCTAACTACGAAGTTATTACTATGTTTTTCAACAGATAATCCCGAATGATTGTGTGCCTCATCTGATGTATACGCACAGTACCCTTCATGTTTTGAACATACAACCAGGTCTTCCTACGAATCTCAACTATACATATCGGGTTTCTAAAAGAAGTGGAGACATGACAATCAAAGAATGGAAAAAATGTATGGACAGTCGTAAGGAGCTTCTTGGAAGCAAAAGGCA
This sequence comes from Aegilops speltoides, assembly GCA_021437245.1. Lineage (NCBI taxonomy): Eukaryota > Viridiplantae > Streptophyta > Magnoliopsida > Poales > Poaceae > Aegilops > Aegilops speltoides. Next base: position 525,030,436 of record CM038145.1, on the reverse strand, counting down.
GCGAAGGGCAAGAATTGGAGACAGGATGATCGCCATTCTTCATAACGGAGAGTCAGGGTCTATATTGTTTTATGCTATTTTACCTTAAGGGTGTTTAGGTCCTACCTGATACTGATGATCATGTGCTAAGAACAATTATGTAGGGTTGGGTTCGATGACTATCAGGATGATGAACGTATGACTTATTATTAATAACGAGTAGAAGTTCTATGATGATGCATGATTAGTAGGACTTGTTATTATATATGATGATGTATGATGCGAGCATGCATGAGTTGTTATATCAGCGGGTGAAATGAACATAGCAGCAGCTTTGGTAAACCAAGGACGTAGATATAAGAGAGGACACTTCTCTCTATTAGCTAACTAATAACAACATAAAAATAACACCCAAAACCCCTAAAGCAGCCACTTTTCTAAAAAAACATGGACTTTTGGTCGGTTGGTGCCACCAACGGGACCAAAACCCCAGACCGGCTCGGCGGACCGGCCACGTGGAGGCACATCTGTCCCCGTTCGTGTTTGAACCGGGACTAATGGGTGGAGGTATTAGTAACGACCCATTAGTCCCGGTTCATGAACCAGGACTAAAGACCCTTACGAACCAGGACTAATAGGTGTTTTTCTACTAGTGACCTTGTTCGGGACGTGCGAACCCCACAGAGCAAGCCAAGTCCTGTGAGAGTTAAAGCCAATTCCTGTGAGAGTTAACAGAAGATGATCCCTCCGGCCGTCCGGATTTTGCTCTTCTCAAGTTCATTGCCAAGTGGTAAGCAGAGCGGACCGAAAACTCGCCACTGATAATAAAGTTCCATCCCAAGAAGTCCTGCACCTCCATACCCCCAAATGGGATTTGCTTGATGTCTGTGGCATCATCTTCAGAGAACATGGCGTCCACCACATCCTGATTCCACCCATTGCCATCCTCGCTAAGCAAATCAGCCACCCGGGTGATGCCATGGATAAAAACTTCGCCCAGTGGCCTCATAGACCCTATTCTGGGAATCCAGTTATCATGGTGAATATGGATTTTTGTGCCATCACCTACACGCCACACCAGCCCTTCCTTCAGCAAGTCATGGCCATGCAATATGCTACGGAAAGTAAAGGAGCCATTAGAAGGGCAGGCAGCTTGCATGATTGAAGAGTCTTGAAAATACCGAGCCCGGAGAACCCTTGCCACCAAAGAATCAGGCACTTGAAGAATCCTCCATGCCTGCTTAGCAAGAAGAGCTTGGTTGAAGGCTTCAAAATTTCTAAAGCCCATTCCACCATCGTGCTTTGGCAAGCACATTTTATCCCAAGCTACCCAATGCACTTTGTTATCACCATGAATTGACCCCCACCAGAAGTTTGAAGAGATAGAAGTCAGGTTCTAACACATTTTCTTTGAGAGTTGAAAACAACTCATGGTGAATGTTGGAGTAGCTTCTAATCCTGATTTAGCAAGAACCTCCCTGGCCGCCTTCGATAGCCCTTGCCCTTTCCAACCCAACACCTTGCCACGTGAAATTTCCTTGACATGTTTAAAGGTACCCTCCTTTGATCTACCAACCACAGTTGGCAGACCCATATATTTCTCGCTAAGAGCTTCAGAATTGATACCAATAGTGCCTTTTAACATATCCTTGTTGACCTCAGTACTGCCTTTGCCAAAGAAGATAGATGACTTTTGCAAGTTAACCTTTGGCCAGAAGCGTGCTCATGCACCTGAAGGGTATCTCTGAGAGCCTGCAGGTTAGCCTGTGAACCATCCAAGAAGACAATATTGTCATCAGCAAAAAGAAGATGGGTCACATGGGGGCCAGTGCTCCCAAATGACACACCCTTAATATCCCTATCCTGTTGGGCCTTCCTTAGAAGAGCAGAAAAACCTTCAACACAAAATAGAAAGAGATAAGGGGACAACGGATACCTTGTCGAAGACCCCGTGAGGGAAAAACAATATTGGATAAACCCCCATTAAGCTTGACAGTGAACCGGGCTGAACGAAGACATCTCATAATCATGTCAATCCAACACTAAGAAAACCCAACCCTCTGCATAACCTTCTCCAAGAAGGACCACTCCACCCGATCATAAGCTTTCATCATGTCCAGTTTAACCGCACAAAGTGGAACCTTCCGTTTTCTATGTCTGATTGCATGCACACATTCATACGCTACCAACACATCGTCCGTGATAAGCCTTCCCGGGACAAACACACTTTGCTCCTCAGAGATCATCACTGGTAAGATACCCATAAGTCTATTTGCCAATACCTTTGCTGCACTCTTATATAACACATTTGCATAGACTTATGGGAGGAAACTGTGAGAGAAGGTCCGGAGAGCTCACCTTTGGGATCATAACAATGACAGTGTCATTAAAGGTCTCCGGAATTGTACCACCAGCAAGGAAATCTCGGACAGCATCGCAAACATCCCCCTTCAACAAAGACCAGTGCCTCTGGTAGAACATGGCGGGCAGGCCGTCCGGCACAGGGGCTTTGGTGGCACCCATCTGAAATAGCGCACACTCCACTTCTTCATCCGTAATAGCTGCCTCAAGTTCACCGTTCATCTCATTTGTGACCACCACCTCCATCAACTCGAGAGATCTGTCCACATTTGCTGAGCCTTCTGAGCTAAACAGATTTGCGTAGAAAGCTGCGGCCATGGATCTCATCTCGTCATCAACCGTGCATTTGGTTCCATCAGCTCTCCTTAGGCATTTGACAGTACTTTTCCTCTTCCTGTGACTCGCCCTATTCTGGAAATACCGAGTGTTTGGGTCTCCTTCCCGTAACCATCCAACTCTAGAACGCTGTTTATACATAATCTCCTCACGCTCGAAAAGAGCCTTGAGCTGGCCCTCCAAATCCCTGACCTCCAGTGAGGATCCATAAATTAGATCCCTTTTTTGGCCTCCCCTTAATCAGTTTTCAACTTCTTGATTTGTCTTCGGACTGACCCAAAAACAGTGCGGCCCCAATGTTGCATATCGGCTGATTCCTCCCGTAGTTTGTCGCTCATTTTCGTTGCGCCTTGACCACCCGAAGTCGCTTGACACCAAGCAGCACTCACCATTTCTTCATATCCCTCATGCTTGGACCACATTTCCTCGTACATAAATCTTCGTGGACCATTAAGATTAGCATCAGGAGCCATCTCCCTAGCTCTGGCAAGAATGGCATTATGATTAGATTCTTCGGTAATGACATGCTCAACCGTCGTATCCGGAAAAATCTCCATAAAGCCATCATTACAAACTGCTCTATCAAGCCGGACTTGGATATTGTCCGACCCCTCCCGTTTGTTATCCCAAGTGTATGGGTACCCATAGAATCCAAGGTCTGCAGAAGGGCCCCCAAAAGATGGTTATTGTTAACTGTTGTTTTGCTAGAATTAGTTGAATGGCCGTGTTCTCTCATGGTACATTTGTACATCGAGGAGAACTAATGAAGGCACAAGACATGGCCATGCTGGCTCTGGTAGGGAGTGGGGATAACAACGCGTCAGCGGCTTGTTCTGATGATGGTAGTGGTCATTTGGTGTTCCGGTAGGGAGCGATGATAGCAATGTGATGATGGCCTGTTCTGACGGCAGTAGTGGTCATTTATTTCACAAAGATCTTGATGTAATTTGCACCATGTTTGCGATGTTGTGTACTTCTAATAAAATTTTATAATAGGTGTTTTTCGTGGAAAAAAATGAAACAAAGGAGCATGGACAGATAGACACATCTAGCGGGCACACTTAAGTGACCCAGATCCTATTCCGCACCTTAAGCACCAGCCATAGGCTATTTCGCTAACCGACGCACACCCCCTCCAACCTGGGCCCGCAGTCCATTTACACTCTTTTCTATAACCCTCAAAAAATTGGTGCGTGCAACGTGAAACTCTGAACTCTTGACCTTTTTTTTTTAGGGAAAACTCTTGACCTAAGGGTTTAGCACCACCCACAGTAACCAACTGGGAAACTTATTAATCTGCTGTGCCTTCTGTGCCCCAGTAAGGCAGGTCGTGGCAGTTTTTTTTCCTTTTTTTTCCTGGTTTTGTAAAACCAAGTTACGTTCTGTTTTATTTAGTTCTTTATTTTTTTTCTTTCCTTTTTCTTCAAATATGTGAACTTCTTAAAAAATCGATGTTATTTCTCAAATTCGTGAACTGTTCTTCAATTTCTGAACTTTTCTTGATTTTCTAAAAATGTTCAATTTTTTTAAAAAATAAAAAAAGTTCAGAATTTTTAAAAAAAATATTCAAAAATTGTTTGACATTCTTGAATTTTCGTTCACTCCTTTAAAAATATAGGTTGCTATGGTACCAGCTGACATGTCTAAACGGATGCAAGCTACCAAACAGAGTCTCTACTTAGCATGTCACAGCATATACACCGCTCACAAACAACATGTATTAGAGAAAAACAACCATGCTGGATTAAGAATGCTACTAAACACCCTAACATGTGGCACGTGCACCATGAATCAATTAAGGGCATCCACAATGTATGCTGAATAGCGGTGCCAAATTGTCCGTTGGCTTTTGGAACCGCTTTATATCATTGTGCAACCCAGTGCCGAATTAAAGATTCTCGGAACCGAAGCTTGTAGGAGCGTCGATGCCAAACTGTCGTTAGTACTCCCTGCTTCCCAAAATATGAGGCGCGCTGGTGATAAACATTGTTTCTTTTGGCCAAGCTAGCTGCTGCTCTTGTACAACATGCATGCAGTTGTGTGTAGAGATGGGCAGATTTGTTGGTACATTCAGCATTGGGGCCCGCTACACAGAAATTTGGAACCACACTCATTGTGGGGTAAATGATACTTCCTCCATTTAATAACGTAAGCGCACTCGCATTTTTTGATATTTAAGTTTGATCATAAATTTAACTAACATGGACGACTATGGATTCCCTAAGTATGCACATTTCCTTGCCTCAAAAGAAAAAAATTGCACTTTCCGTTCCACGCGCTACTTCATGAATGAACCAATGAATGGAATCTGAATTTGGGGGTCCTCCTGCTCTTACGGCAACACGGAAAAGCAGAGCAATGAGTAAAAGCAGAGCACATGAGCACTGGAGGAGGAGGAGACCACTGGTCCGTCCATCACTGCGTGCTGCGCAAATCATTACAGCCGCACATGCCAGACTTGCCATGACATTACTCTCGGTCTGCAACAGCAATTCCAATTGGACGTGCAATGCGTCTCGCAGTCGGCCAGTCACTCACATGTTCCAGTACGTACGTAAATTGCCTGCACCGCACCGCACTACAGATCGAGATAACACTGATTGGCTGGCAGATTGCACCAAAACAAACAAACAAACAAACACGCCGGATTAAGACGGAGGAGTACAATTACCTGCTGCTGGACCTCATAGATAAATCTGATAATGTTGGTGTCGAATAATGCAACCCAGCTGGCTTTAGAGCAACTCCAACGGGGCGATCCATTTCGTCCGCCGCCGTCCGTTTGGGTCGGCGTGGACAAAAGTGAAGGCCCAGCGCGCCGACCCAAACCCAAAAGCGTCCGCTTCGCGTCAGCGCCGACGCATTTGCGGCCCAAATTTACGCCACCAACGCGTCGGCGCGGACGCAGAACGGACGCTACGCGTGCCTTCTCGACGTCTGTCGCGGCCCCACCTGGCGGTCGCCCAACTACACTCCACCTCGCCGGCCAGCTTAATTTATGACCCCGGGCCCACGCGTCAGCGATGGTGGTCGTCCTTTTTAAGTCGACCGTGTGGCGGGGCCGTCCTCATCCACTTCCCGTCCCCATCTAGGCCACGCTCGCTCCCCCGTCGCCAGCAAGCAAACCCTAGCCACCCCAGCCGCCCAAATGGGACTCTTCTCCGGCAGCAGCAGCAAGTCGAAGGGAAAGGCCCCCGTCGTCCCCTTCCCCGCGGAGTTCACCCCGCCTCCGCCTGCGTCGGCTCACCGGCAGAGGCAGCGGGTGAACGTGTCCGTGCACCAGTCGGAGTGGCACTGGCGCCACGCGCGTCTTCTGCCGTACCTCGGCGTGATCTTTGCCTTGATCGCATCTGGATCCGGAAAGGATCTCAATCACGGCGCGCCGTGGTCGGCTAGGGCGCATCTGAGGAGGAGGTCGCGTCGCCGAAGCGCTCGACGCCAGAGCGACCCATGACAAAGCGTCGCCTTCGACTTCGCCTAATCTGGCGCTGTTGGTTCGCCGAGCACGAGGAGGCGAGGCGACACGGCGTGTGGGAGGTCGACCGCAGCGTGCCGCCGCCGCCGCTCATTGTCAGGGAGGAAGATCAGGCGGCCCTTGCGGCCGTCTACCGGGAGAGCGAGGAGGACGAGCGGCGCAGGGCGGAGGCGATAGAAGAAGAAGAAGCTTCGATGCGAGGCGGCCATGGCGCAGCCATAGCCCTCTCCGCTGGCCGACCGGCTGCGTGGTCTTGTCGGTGGCCCGCCGTCCCTCCCGATGCCTCGTCAAGGCCGACCGGAGTCGCGGCCGGCAATGGAGCTCTGCGACTCCATCGCGAGCTTCTCTGGGCGTTAGTGGTGCGCGAGTGGTGTCCGCGCCACCGGTTTGGACGAAGCGACCGGCGCAGGAGGCGGCGTACCTCGAGCTGGCGCCAGCGGACGGCATTTGGCCGAGGAGCGGCGTCATGGCGAATCTGAGGAGATGCTCGGCGCGACCTCGAGGAGGCGCGAGTTGAGGAGGAGGCACGCCAGTCATGGTACCTGACAGCGGCAACAAGACCCTCGCGAGAACAGCCCAGCCGAACAAATGCCCGGACTACATCGCCGCCGCATGGCCCACGGCGTTCCCCTGGGCCGACCCTCCGCCGACGCTCACCGACCCCGAGCACGACGACGACAATGTCTAGGGTGCACTGGGCAGCGCGTCGCCTCGTATTAGGTTGTTTTTAATTTCTTTTTAATACTAATGTGGAGGCGTGGACTCTCACCGGCCTTCCTGGCCGGTTTTAATGTTTAATTAAGTTGTTTTCAGTTGAAATATGCATGCACAGTTTTTTTTATCGGCACCGTTAAAATGGGTCGGGCGCGCGTTGGACCCATACACCGACCCAAACGCAGAAGCGGACATCCGTGTCCGCCTGGCCGACCCAAACGGACAAAAAAGGACGAAATCGCCGTCCGTTTGGGTCGGCCCGTTGAAGTTGCTCTTACATTACATTACAGTGAGAACCAAAAGTAAGATGGAAGAAAAATAATCTACTCCAGTAATTTCGGCACCGTACATACATAAATGCATAAATCATACTAATGGCAGCAATAATCTAGTACTAGTAATCTGTTGCATCCTTTGGGAGCCTGACATACATGCTATACTGCTGCTGCTTTTGTTGCTACAAATACGGACTGATTAAGCAGATTCTTTCATTAGCCACTTAATCTGTCACCCACCATAACTAATCATCACCAAACTCTTCAGTGGATCAGTGATAGCATATGGACTAGAAATATCAAACTAAGCAATAATCCAGGTGCTTATTAGTAGTAATCAGGCAGGCGCACGCACTAGTAAGTAATCATGGTTACTGGGTTATCAATCAGTGGAGCGTGGCGACGTAGGCGTCGGCGAGCATCTTGCCCAGCCGGACCTGCGCCGGCGTGGTGAGGTGCGTGAAGTCGTTGGCAACGGGGAGCCCCATGGCGTCCACGTACCTCAGGTTCGGCGACCGCACCGCCCGCTGCGCCTTCCGCACCAGATCCACGAACTTGCCCTGCCCCGTCGCGATCCCAACCTGTTTCAAAGCATCAATGGAGTTCACAGTGGAGCATTCATTTGGCAGATCAATGGAGCTGGCCTGGCCGGAGCAGCGGCAGACCTGGATGACGAGGAGGTTTGGAATGCCGAGGTCGCGCCGGACGTCCCGGATAAGCGCCTCCATCCTGCCCGTGTACGCCAGCGCGTCCTCGCGCCGGATGGTGTCGGTCTCGCCCTGGAACCAGAGCATGGCCGCGATCCTCCCCTTGCCTTTGGTCTGGGCGACGGCGGCGCGGGCGCGGGTGAGCATCCGGTCGTAGAGGTCGGAGCCGCGGGACCAGTTGGCGATGGGGGTGCCGCCCTGCGCGCAGGGGACAAGGCCGACGACGGCGCCCTTGGGGCACGCCGGGGCGCGCAGCAGCGCGTGCGCGAATGGCATCCCGGGGCCGACCCCGAGCACGTTGCCCACGTCGATGCCGGAGTGCAGCGGCTCCCGGGCCTCCTCCCAGCGCAGGGCCGGCGAGAGGCGGAGCGTGCGCGGCGAGGGGGCGCACTCCCGCGGCACCACGCCGTCCCAGCGGTTGTTGAGCGTGGCCCCGCCCCGGCCGCCCATGTTGGACTGGCCCGCCAGGATGAACACCAGCGTGGGCGTCCTCGAGGTGGCGCCCGCGCTCACGGCCGTGGCCGCGAGCAGGGCGAGCAGCAGAACGGGCAGGACTTTGGGCACCATTGTTGGCGCCGCCGGAGTGAGCAGAGTGAGGAGGCAGTACACACTCACTGGTGACGGATTGGCAGCGATGATGATGGCACGGGATCGCACCGTTGGAGAGGATATTGGTGTACGATATCGATATGGTGGTAATAAATTGGGCGCGTCGGGTTTGTTGGAGGAAAAGTTATGTGGATGCGGTGCACGACGTACTGCTACTGCTACAGTGAAAGAGTGAGTGAGGGACGGTGGGCATGGCGTGCTGCCCTGCCCTTTTTGGTCTCTTGTCTGACGATGCGCGTGGAAGCGGGCGTGAAATGAGCTGTCGGTGTTTGGATGTTTACTCCCCTGCAGTGCAGTGCTGCTGCGGGAAGACGTGTGGGAGGAGGAACCAAAAGGCAACCGGCAACGGCGCCCGCCGAAAGGTCTGTCGTCTCGTTTGTACTACCATCGGATTGGACGAAAGCTCCCTCCTCCGCTTGATCGATGGATCCATGGTGTGTACGCTGCCGGTGCCAGCCAAACAAAAAGCGGCTGCCCATTGGTGTGCCAGTACAAACACACGCGTTGGTGTTACCTATAAGGCCAACTCCAGTGCACGACTCCAAACGGACGTCTGTTTAGCTCGGATTCTGTCCGTTTGGGTAGGGCAATGGAGTCGGATGCGGTGGTCATGCGCCCAACGCGTGGGCGCATCCTTTGGCCCCATCCTGTCCGCCACGGTAAAAAAATGCTCATATATTCATATTTCAATGTTCAAAACTAGTTTGCATGTCTAAATATTAATTGTCTGAAAATAAAAAATAGTTTTACAGCCCAATCGAAATTGTCTCTAATAAAATAGTTTTGCAACCAAAATGAAATTGTCTTGAATGAACATAATAAACCAATACATCTATTGGTTGCCAATGTGAGTCCACACGTGCTCACCAAGTCATTTTGAAGATCCAAATGAGTGTGCCAATCACGCAGTTCACGATGAAATTGGGCAAAACGTTTCAAACGTGGTCGGTTCTTGATGCAGGGGCTCAACATTTTCACCTTCAAAATCAAATCCTTGGTCGAAAATGTTGTTATCATGCTCGTCCTCGACGATCATGTTGTGCACGATCACACAAGCAGTCATCACCTCCCAAAGCTTCCCTTCAACCCATGTCAGTGCAGGGTTTCGAACGATACCCCGTCGGCATTGAAGCACATCAAAATCACGTTCCACATCCTTTCTAGCACTCTCTTGAATTTGGGCAAATCTCTTTCTCTTCTCACCTTGGGGGTTCGAGATTGTCTTTATAAAAGTTGATCACTGAGGATATATACCATCAGCTAGGCAGTATCCCTTGTTGTACTGGTGGCCGCTGATCTCAAAGTTGAAAGGAGGGGAGTGGCCTTCTGCAAGCCTTGCAAAGACTGAAGAACGTTGCAGCACGTTGATATCATTGTGAGAACCTGCCGTGCCGAAGAAAGAATGTCATATCAAAAGATCTTGCGAAGCCACCGCTTCTAATATGATAGTGCACGCTTTAACATGCCCCTTGTACTGGCCCTGCCAAGCAAATTGACAGTTCTTCCACTCCCAGTGCATACAAACTATGCTGCCAAGCATGCCTGGAAAGCCTCTAGCTGCGTTGGTCGCCAACAACCTTTTTGTATCAGCGGCATTTGGCTGCCTCAAGTACTCAGGGCTAAACACTGCCATCACGGCCTTGCAGAAGTTGTACAGTGACAACAGACATGTCGACTCACTCATACGCACATACTCAATGAGTTGTTTTAAGCTCACAAAGAAAGTTCACAAGGGTATTTCCTCTAGTATGGCTAAGTATTGGTGGAGTAATTCTGTTGATCGGTGCTCTATGCACTGGGTTGACTGGGATACACTCGCATCGGCTAAAGTTGGTGGAGGCATGGGCCACTAGTGCAGAACCGGGCATTAGCACCGGTTCGTAAGGCCCTATAGTGCCGGTTACATAACCGGCACTAATTAGTGGTCACTAAAGGCCCCCCTTTAGCACCGGTTCAAGACGAACCGGTGCTAAAAAGCATTCCACGTGGCACTAGCTAGCCGGCGTGACTCGAGGCCTTTAGTACGGTTGGTAACACCAACCGGTACTATAAGGTTTAGTGGGTTTTAGTTTTATGATTTCTTTTCATTTAGTTTTGTGTTTCCATTTTAATTCTTTTTAGTTTCTTTGGTATTTTACGATACTACACATTGTACACGTTATGCATCATATATACATCGTGCATGCTTTAATTGTTTATCAACGCTGCTGCTATGTTCATTGCACCCGAGATATAACATGCTCATGCATGCTTTTGCATCATTACATCATCATATATATATAATAACAAGTCCTACTAATCATGCATCATCATACAACTTCTACTCGTTATTTATAATAAGTCATACGATCATCATCCTCATATATAGTCATCGAACCCAACCCTACATAATTGTTCTTAGCACATGATCATCGATGTCGGTAGGACCTAAACACCCTTAAGGTAAAATAGCATAAAACAATATAGACCATGACTCTCCATTATGAAGAATGGCGATCATCCTGTCTCCAATTCTTGCCTTTCGCTGCTTATTATTTCCAAGAAGCTCCTTCTGACAGTCCATACATTTTTCCATTCTTTGATTGTTATGTCTCCACTTCTTTTAGAAACCGGTATGGACAGTTGAGATTTGTAGGACGACACGGTAGTATGTTCAAAACATGAAGGCTACCACGTGTATACATCGGATGAGGCACACATTCATTCGGGATTATCTGTTGAAAAACATAATAATAACTTTGTAGTTAGCAATGATGTACTAGTTTTAGAAGTGTGCAAAAGATGCACGGATGTTGAAATAGTAAAAATAATCTTACCAAGGTATCTCCATGGTAGTTCCGTAGTTCAACACGTGCACTAGTGGCACGTATTGACCATAATGTTGAGGAGTTTGATTGTAGATATTGTAATTCTCAAGATCGATACAAAATCCGACCAGATGTCGTTTCTCCCGATAAGTTAATTAGCAGCCTTCGTGTGTAATGCGTTACATCTACCATCTTCCGCACATTCTTTGAAGAATTAAAATAAGCTGTCAATGGAGATAAGTTGTCAACTATATATTTTGAAATAAACAATATAAATTACTTAATAACTATGTTTAGCTCACATGGGGGAAGAACTGAAGGTGTATCCACAAAGACCCAAATCGTAGGTGTCTCTTGCTCGATTGTAGGATCACCAAGATCCATGGTGATAGTCATACCCTCATCAAGACCAACATCTTGCAAAATGCATCCCAATTTTTGCAACCAAAATAGGTTACACTCTGAGCATTGTACAGCTTTACTTGAAAATCCACGTCATGTTCGGTACTTAGGATAATTTTTTTGGTTTCGAAATTTTCATGGTCTTCAATACCCATCCTCTCCAAGACATAGCGTCTTGCAAAACATGGGATAAGCTAGTCGAATTGGAAAGATGAAAAATACACGTTAAAATAGTTGAAGTCGTGCTTAATTACGAAAAAACCTATTGTCGTCGTTGTGTACCGTATAAACATCGCAAGTCTCCTCGAGGTTAATGCTGAAGCGCCGATCTTCATCCAGCTCAATGAACTGTCATGCAGATACCTCGGTTGTCGTGGCACCAGTCGCACTCCCCCGGGAGGTTATCGTCGTCCGATGAGTACGACATTTCCGGCCTACGTTCATAATTTAGTTTTATTAGTCAACTATCTAGTTCAACTACTAAGCACTTACTATAAATAAATAAGTAGTACTTACTAAAAACAAACTACTTCTATATATAGTAAAATAAATTAGTTTATTAAATCAACTAGCTAGTTCAACTATAAATAAACTACTTCTTCTTTTTTCCTTTTCTAAATACTATGAACAAAAAATCATTAAAATTCTATGAACAAAATTAATTACACAATCTAAATATCACCCAAAAAACTATTAACAATAGTATCACCAAACATGCATATTCAATAATAATATCACCAAAAAATCTATTAACAGAAAAAAATCTATTAACAGAAAAAAAATCTATTAACAGAAAAATATATTAATTCAACTAGTTCAACTAAGCATTTACTAAAAATAAACTAGTAATTATATTAATTAATTCAACTAGTAGTTCGACTAAGCATTTACTAAAAAACTAGTTCTACATATTAATTCAACTAGTTCAACTAAGCATTTACTAAAATAAACATTAACATATTTCTAATTCATCTAACATAACATTTCTAACATTCTAAAAATAAATTAACTATAGATATAGTTCTAATTAATCTAAACATTAGAAAACAGAAAATA